>OZ008368.1:269762040-269959540 GCA_963931995.1 Phaonia tiefii | reverse complement strand
GGGGGTTTTCCTTTTTGAGAGAATTTGAAATATTTTAACAACTATTTTCGCGAACATTATAAAATAGCGGTTGTGGCGAAACCCCAGCGAACTAATATGCTAATGCATTCACCTCGTTGAAATAGTTTTTACCATACCATTATCTAATTGCGAAAAGGAATATAGGAATACGTGAACAATGTGATTGCAAAGATTAACTAGATTCGAAGTAAATAGTATGTTTGAATGAGATAACTTAAAATCTCTTTCGAAAGGTTATAGTATAAGACTTTTGAATGTTTTCTATGCCCAAGGTGTCGTAAAATTTAGTTCAAACCCCCATTAAATTAACATTAGGTCTGGTGTGATATGAATGTTGGATGTTAAAACGATTTGCTTTAATAATACGAGGTTGAATTTTATGTTTCGGGATTAGAGAACAAAAACAAATATTAATCATTGAAAATCACCTTATTGTTTTTCAAAATATTCCCCATAAAGATTTATACACTTGCGTTTGAACCAATTGCCGAAACACTTTTGCCACTCTGATTGAAGTATCTCCAAAACATGCATTCTGAATGCAGCAACCGCTTCTTCAAGTGTCGAAAAACGTTGACCTCTGCGTTAGTTTTTTACGTACGGGAATAAAAAGAAGTCATTCGGTGCCAAGTCAAGACTACACGGCGGATGACCCATCAAATCGCTGTTTTGGGTGCTCAAAAATGCAGTTGTTTCAGCCGATGTGTGAGGGATGTGTGATCCGTCTTCGGCGGTTGGTTTTCCTGATTTCTTGAAAGACAACTGGTAAACAATTGGTTGTGTACCACTCAGAATTCACTGTTCTGCGTTGTTCTAGTGGTACGGTTGCGACATGTCCAGGTTTTCCGAAAAAACGGGCTACCATTTGCTTGGAAGTGCTTTGGGCGCGAACAACTTTTGTTGGATTTGGCTTATCTTGAAACACCCATACAGTTGACTGCTGTTTACTTTCGGGCTCATACGGCGTAAATCCAGGATTCATCACCTGTCACAATATCATAGACGTGTTTCGAAGCACCGCGATCGTATTTTTGGAGCATTTCTTTCGAGCAATCGACACGAGTCTTTTTTTAAGGGGTTGACAAGTTGTGTGGGATCCAACGCGAACAAATTATTTTGACACTCAAATGTTTATGCAATATTGAATGTAGGCTGGTCCCACTAATGCCTAAGGTTGTCTCAATCTCACGATAGGTCACATGACGATCTTGCGAAATCAGTTCGCGCACAGCATCAATGGTGTTTGGAACAACAGGTGATTTTGGACGACCTTCACGAAATTCATCTTGAAGTGAACTACGACCACGATTGAATTCACCATGCCATCGATAAACACTGGTCCTTGATGGAGCTTCATCGCCAAAAATTGAATTAAGTTGAATTGAATTAAGAAAATTGTAAAAAATAGTCGGACGAAAATGTTCACGATTTAATTCCATTTTTGGGCCGAGATGAATCTTCTAAGTTATTGTAAACAACACAAATAGATCTCGTATGTCAAAACGTTCTGAGTACGCATAGCCTAAAAAATTTCCAACTTTACGATAGAGCTGTCAGTTGCCAGATTGTAACACTAGGGTTGCCAAATCCCGAAACATACAATTCAACCGGCAATCTATCAAAGTGAACTCATGCGAACACCACACAGCGTTAGTATCACATACATTTTTGTTGTACAACAATAGTCTCTGCCTGAAAATAAGTATGATGGAATTGATGTAGCCGCAGCGAACAAAGAGTATTGACTAGTATGGAGTCGCCAAAGAGTATTGAATGGTATAGAGAACCCATGGAACGAATTGTATGACCCAAAATCAGTATCGACATCTCGGGAAGGATTCAAAAAAACTCTCTTTTTGTCATAACTTGGTCCATTTATAACGTGAAACATTGATGCCTTTTGAAACACTTATGCTTTTTGTATATTTTATGTAATAAAATTCTCGAAATAGTGCATTTATATTGAAGTATTATATAAAGAGAATAAGACTTGTTTATTCTCTTTTACCCAGACTCTGCATGAGAGCGGAAAAAGAGTGCAATAAGTTCTCTATACTATTCAATACTTTTTGTCGTCGCTCTGTTTATGACAAAACAAAAATAATTATTTCGGTGAGCTAAATATTGCTTTATTCATTTTAACAATATTACATCTAATGTTAGAGCAGATGTAAGGAAAAATAAAGTGTAATATCAAAAGAGCCCTCAGCACAAAAACTGTTGTTTCTTTTATTTTCCAATGTAACATTAACTAATGTGTTAATAGAATTCGAACAGGTACCGTGTAACAACAAGGTGTTAACACATCGCCCGTGAGTTCGAACACTGACTGATTTTTTTTCTCTGTGTTTAAAACTTTCGTAAATGTAGTTGAAAAAATAGTCTCAATTGTAGCCCATTTGTACTTAAAATCAGATTTCGTATTTACCCACCCATGTGTAATCCATACGCATCGCCGCATACTGCTCCATTTCTAGGATAAAAATCAGAAAATTGACTGGCATCGAATTTAGTTTTAAATTATTTCAACAATTCAAAGGGAGCGATTTCTATGTAAAATAAATAGATTCTGTAGTTTCGTTCGTCAGTAGTTGAAGGAAAACATTTTTAAAAAATAAATTTTCATCGAACTGGATAGGCTGATAGTTTTTGAATATCTAAGGAGTGGTATAAATTTTGTTTTTGTTTTGATTTCGAATAATCTAAAAAACTTTACTTTTGATTAGTTATTAAATCTTTACTTTCATTATATACATGAATATTTGGAAAATTCTCAATTTTTGATACCAAAAAACAAAAACATCCTAAAAGTCGGTGAAATTTTTCTCATAATAATTTAGTTTGAACCTTAATATAATCCCAGTGTGCCGTATAAATCGAAATCGGTTCTTCGTATATTTACGAGCTCGTTTGCGTATGAAATTCTTCTCGAAAAGCGGTTCGTTTTTTCTGTCTCGAACTCGCAAAGGACTTCAAAATCGAATCCGTTTTGGGTCGGTTGTTTGTAAATAAAATGTATTCGTTATGATTGTGGCCGATGGTGGTGCAATGGCAGTGTGCGCGGCTCTTGTACATGAGTACGTCGCTTCGATCCCTGCTTAGGCCTCCTAACGTTTCTTTCGAAGGCGGTCACTTCGCTTAGTGACGGCAACACTATCGAGTATTTAGAAGTAAAAAAGCTTCTCAAAAATACTGTTCTGAACCGGTGCACAAGTGTAGGTCGCAATCAGTGAGTGTACAACTGGAACGCGCACAGCTGATTGGGTGTGACAAGATCTCCCCACATCCGTCATAGGATGTAATGGGAAAGTATTCCCGCACGTTGCGGGATGGAGGCTAAGTGAAAAAAAAGAAACGACTTTTTTAAACACTATTATACTACAACCCTGTATTATCAACTATATTGGAAGTGAGTGAAGTTATAAACGTTTATAACTAGCAAAGACACCAACCATTTAGCATATTGTGAATGGTTAGGAACACATTAGTTTGTAACCTACTGAGAAAATTTAGCTTTTCCCGGAAAATATTGAAGCAACTGCAACAAAATTTGCACATGACATGGAAAAACCCCTGATCTATCAAGAAATGGTGCAACGCAGACGATGCTTTATTCTAGGACATTGTCACAAGGCTGTGAATTGGTTCCGTGGGCATATCCGGAAAACGGTGAGGGAAATCGAATCTGTAGAAAGTGGGAACAGGGTTGGATTCCGGGGCTCCCATACTACTTATTATATCCCCATGATTGATCCACCCCTATCGTTTTTCAGATATGTCCACTCATCCTCTTCAGAATTTTCCATATGAACACTGAATTTTTTCACTACGTATACGCCAACTTTGAAAACGAATCGGAAAAAAGCGGAGATAGGATTGGATACCGCAGCTCACAGACTACTTATGATATCCCCATTATCGATGCCACCCTCACCGTATTCTGGATATGGCCACTCAACCACTCCAGTATTCACAGCCTTGTGACAATGTCCTAGAAAAAAGCATCGTCTGGGTTGCGCCATTTATGGATAGATCAGGGGCTTTTCCATGTCATGTGCAAATTTTGTTGCGGTTGCTTCAATATTTTCCGGGAAACCCTACATTTTCTCAGCAGGTTACAAATTAATTTGTTCCTAACCGTTCACAATAAGCAAAATGGTTGGTGTCTTTGCTAGATCTAAACGTTTATAACTTCATTCACTTCTATATTGGGTACTTTTGCTTTGGTTTGTGTCTAGACTAACATATGTTGAAAATTTTTTATTTACAGCCCTATTCAGGCAGGGTTACAAAAGTCACCACGGTTAGTATTTGACAGCAATGTGACAATTGTCACAAATCGGTATTCTTGGTGACAAAAGTAGTTTTGGTGACAAAAGTAACAAAAATTGTTACCTGCCAAAGAGGAGGTAACAGCGCGTGACAGCTGTTTTATTTGCCGGAAAGTTGATACAAAATCATTTTATAAATTCTGCAAGTAAACAATATAACCGTATACGGGAAAAAATAATATTTTTTGTACCAAAACGACAAGAGGGCATAATTAAATGAAGGATAGACTTTTGTTACTTTGTTCTATTGAAATAGAGCAGAAAGAAGAAAGAACTTGATTTGTTGTTAGAAAGATTGAAAAGCGCGAAAAGTATTACAAAAATTTTAACGTAAATATCTCCGGTCTTTCAAGGGATATTGAGTAATATACCTTTAACAAAAGGCCAAGGTCTTGCGTATTATCGGAACTTGCCAAAAAATAAGTATATTAGGGCAATTTTTTTTGAAAAAAAAATAAATTTTTAGCAGAAAAGTGGGGTTAAAAAACGTTTTTTTAATTAGCTCCTCTATGGGCTAATAACTATAAATATGTTTATGCACTGATTTATAGAGTTTCGAAAGACCTTTGTAATGATTCCCATTTCAACCAGATCGGATAATAAATCCCGGAGATTCGAACGATTATATACTCAAGTTTTGAAGACATATATCTCAAGAAGTTGGACCGAAACCAACTTTTTGAACTCAGCGCAGAAGCTTTTGTCGGTGGTGAAATTTTGATGCAGTTCAGAGAGTAGGCGTTAAAGTAAATTTCGTCTTCCATATGGCATGAATGTGCAGTATTCTTTCCGCTTAGCATCTCTGGATGTTCCTTGAGGAAAGCAATATAGCATTCCAGCTTTGCATTTGCGGTGCGCTGAAATTCCCTTAATAATAATGTATTAATTTTAATTCAATAAAATATAAATATATTAAATACCTACTTTTCCTACATTACCGCGTTCATTTTATGCAGAAAACCATATGTTTTTGTTTTTTTGTCCCTGCTTTTGACAACCTGTAATTGTGAGGTGAATTGTTTCTTACGAGGTCAATTTTTCGTTGTCACTTTGTTGCCAGAATACCAGATATAAACAAAGGTGACAACTTTGTAACAATTTTGTGGTTACAATTTGATTGTTACCACATACACAGAATAGCGGTGTTAATGGGAAGTTTTCTAGGTGGAGCTTGTAACACTTTTAATATATATTGTAGTTTTGAACCCAATAAAACGTATATTTAGAAAAGTACCTTTTCTTAAATTATTTTTTAAATATGTACCTTTTCTTTAAAAAGTACATTTCCTTATAACAAATTGCATTTTCTTAAAAACCGACATTTTCTTTAAAAAGTAGCTTTTTTGTGAAACAAAATAACTTTTCTAGAGATAAGTACCTACTCTTAAAAATTTACATATTCTTGCAAAAAGGACCAATTCTAAAAAAATTCATATTTCTTAAAAAACCCCTTTTCTTCAAAAAAGTACATTTTCTTATAAAAAACACATTTCCTTACAAAAATTCCTTTTTAAAAGTAGCTTTTCTTAAAAATAAAATAGCACCTTTTCTTTTCATTTCTTGCGGTAAATAGCCTTTCTGAAAATAAGTACAATTTCTTAATTTAGTACAGACATTCACTGGTTAAAGCCTCTTTGGAGGTTAATAATTTATAATTTTTACGACTGGACGCAACTAGTGTATTCAAGCAACCGGTCAATCCAAAAAACCGGTTTTGCGATTGTTTCGAAAACAACCCGGTATCCACCGGTTTCGGCATGTATTTTTTGCTTTTTTTTCGGTCTAAAAATTATTCCAAATATAAAAACTGAGTTCAAAGTTGTCATTGAAATAAGTACATATAGTAAGTGCAGTATTCTGTATATGACCTACCCTAGAGGAGTAAATCCCAAAGTCCGGCCATGTAGAAAGCGTTATAAAACAAAAATACGATGCCGAAGCCGGTGTTGAACTTATCCCAGAGGATAAAATCTCTAAGCCCGGCCGAAGGTCGGACACGTACAAATCTTTGTAACACAAAAATGCTATGTCGAAGCTAGGAAGCCGGTGTTTTTTTTCATTCATTTCATTTATTGCTAAAATATTAAATCATTTCGTTACAGCATTTTTTATATATATGTTTAGTTAAGAGTTTAGCTTAATTATCAGCTTATCTACTTAAATATCCAATCTGATTTTAATAACATATTTGCGAAATTTAGATATTGTTGTAAGGAAAAATTTCAAAACCCTTTGAGACTTAGATCTAACTTAGAACTAGGATAAAACTTATGAACTAAATACTAGATTCGTAAAACCGAACCTAGTTGTCGTCCACTAGGGACTTAATATGACTATAGCTTGCCCGTTGGCACTGCATGAAAAATTTGTCGCTTATTTGCTCTAATCTGTTTTTAATAAGAATGTTATTGGTAAGGGTGTGTAGTCTGTTAGTGGAGTAGTGCCAAGGCAAGTCAAAAATTAATTTTAATATTTTGTTTTGACATATCTGTAGCTTTTTGATGTGGCATGCAGCAGCGTCGTACCAAATCGGAGCTGCATATGTAAGAACTGGTCTAATAACTGAGTTATAAATCAGGAGCTTATTTTCTATAGTCATCTTGGACTTCCTATTGATCAGTGGATACATGGACTTTATTGCGGCATTCGACTTTGCCACGATATGAGAGACATGGTCCCCAAATAGAAGTTTTGAGTCGAGTAGTACGCCCAGGTATTTAACTTGGCTTTCCCATTCAATTTCATGGTCGTAAATTTTTATTCTCAATGCTGGTAAGTAGCGACTTGCTCGTCTCTTAGTGAAATAAATGCTTTTGCTTTTCGCTGCATTTAGTCTGATTTTCCAGCGACTGAAGTATTTTTCAGTAGCGTCCGAGGCCTGTTGGAGTTTTGATACGACATCTACAGGGGAAACTCCATGTGATAGAATCGCTGTGTCATCCGCAAACATTGAAGAGTTACAGTCGGGAAAGACAGGAAAGTCGGAGGTGTAAATATTAAATAGAGACGGGGAGAGACATGAGCCCTACGGGCATCCTGACTGTATTGTGTATGCATTTGAAGTGTATTTGCCAACATACACTTGAAATGTCCGGTTTGATAGGAAACTTTGTATAATTTTAGTGAGACAACTAGGGAATCCGGCTGCCATCATTTTGTGTATTAAAGCGTCGTGCCACACAGAGTCAAATGCAGCTCTTATATCGAACAAGACCATGCCTGTCGACTTTTTAGATATAAGTTCTTTTTCAATTTTCTTTTTGATTCTGTAAAGGGGATGGACGGTGTTATGTTCCGGTCGAAAACCAAATTGATTGGGGTGGAAGACACTGTTTTCTTCCATAAAGATGTTTAGTTCATCTTTAATAACTTTCTCAAACACTTTCCCTAGGACATTTAGAAGACTGATAGGACGGTATGAATCAGGACTACTAGCAGCCTTTCCTGGCTTAAGTACAGGTACAACCTTTGCTTCTTTCCATTGCTGAGGAAAATAGCAGTGCTTAAAGCATTCGTTAAAGATCTTTGTTAGCATCTGGAGAGCTATTAATGGAAGCTTTTTGAGGGTAGCATTTGTTATACCATCAATTCCTGGTGACTTTTTTTCTTCAATGAATTGATGATTTGCTTTATTTTGTTGCAGCTTACCGAGATTACATTGCCTGTGGCCGTAGAAGATCTATTGAGTAGGTCAATGGAAGCTTTAACTAACTGTACCGTGTATTGATCACTTAATCCCTCTGCGATCGAATGGTTCAAAATAAACTTTTGAGCCAGGATTTCAGCTTTGTCTGCTGCAGTGTAGTACACTAAACTGTTTACTTGAAGAGTTGGGATGTTTTGCTATTTCTTCTTTAAGGTTTTGGCTATTTTCCAAAACTTAGAAGAGGCTTTAGGCAAGTTAGATAGAAAATGGTTCCATTTATTATTTCTAAACAGATGGAGGTGGTATTTTATAGCTGAGTTTAGTCTGCTAACCTGTATCTTAGATGCAGTGTTCCTGTATCTAATCCAGCGTCTTCTATGGGCATTTCTAGCCTTCATGAGTCTGAGGATGTAGTTGGGAATTTCCTCACAAAATATGTTTTTGATAGGTTTTTTAGGAACCGAACGTTCTAATGCTTCCAGGATAGTGGTGCAAAGAAATTTTATTTCTCTATCAATGTCTCTGGGGTTTGTAATTATTCTGTGTTGTCGGCTTCTGTGATGTGAAGAGATTTTTCCACTCATTATTTTCTGGAATGCTCTCCAGTCTGCTCTATTAAAGTCGTATCTAAATTCTTGGTTTATTAAGTGGAGACTGTTGAAGCTAGAGACTATGGGTAGGTGATCAGAAGATAGTCTATTGAGTGCTATGGGGTTGCTTAGATTTTGGGGAGAATTCGTTATAAAGAAGTCCAACACTGATGGATTTGTGCTAGCTCTTGTGGGTACAAAGGTTGGGCTATGGGGGAATGCTAGGGCAAAGTTATTAGTTGTTAGTAAGCCGTGTAGAATATTACCCCAGCAGTTGGCTCTTTGACAGCCCCAAGCTGAGTTACGGCAGTTGAAATCACCTCCTAGTACGTATGCTCCGCCTATTCTGGAGAGTTTTTTCAAATCAGAACGGAAATTAGCTTTTTTTAGCGTAGTGATGTTTTGTGTTCCTCCAGGAAAATAACAACTAACAATTTTTAATTTTGTATTATTTAGTAAACTTATGCTAACTCCTACATTTTCAATCATATGAGTTTTAACTGGTTGTAGAACCTCATGTTTAATATCTTTCCTTATGACAATAGCAACACCTCCACCTCTACCTTCCGGTCTATCACATCTATAACAGTGGTAATTTGGGTGCTTAAACGGGATATTTTGGTTGAGCCAAGTCTCTGACAAAAGGGCCACGTCTACTTTATCTTTAGATAAGAAGTTAAAGAGTTCTAATTGCTTGTTGCGAACACCTCTGCAGTTCCAAGCTATTATTTTTACATTATGACTTATTTTAAGAACTTAAATGCAATATTTGTAATGACATTGAACTGATCTTGCTTAGTCTTACAGCTTCTTAAATTATCTATAAGCTCAAACGTTAGCGATTTCAATTCTTCTAGTGTAAAGAGATCGTTTTTTACAAGACCTGTATCCATATTATTGATGTTGTTGTTAGGGTTGATGATGTTCCCTTCGTGAGGCAGAATGTGAGCGTAGCTGGGTGAGCAGTTTGCGACAAAGCCATTGTTGTAGTTGTTGTTAACTCGTTGACTAACCATTAGAGGCTTAGCTATGTATTTCCCCTGTTGTTGTTGGTTTGAGCGTCCATTTCGTGAGTAGCGTTCTCTCAGCGCAGCGTATTTTGCTTTGCTGGGACAGATTATATCAGTTGACTTGTGTGCCTCTCCACAGTTGGCACATTTTACCGTCGTGGCTTTGCACTGAGCCGTGAGATGTGGTCCAGCGCATATGGAGCAGAATGGTTTAACATTGCAGTTTTGAGCGCCATGTCCGAGCATTTGGCAGTTGTGACATTGAGTGATTTTGTTGCTTTTTCTTATTTGGTGCTCCCACCTGACTCGCACATGATCAAAATTGTTGTATTTATCGTTCAACTGTCTGATTGTTATGCTCCCTTTTTTTAAGTAGACAATGTAAAGAGTTATTTCTCTGTTAAATTCTGTTGTTCGGTGAACCAACTTGACGTCCACACAGAGCAGACCAAGGCGAATAAGCTCCTGTTTAACAACATTCACATCCATGACATCCAAGCCAGAGAGGACAGCTTTGAATGGTCTCTTACTTTTCGGCGTGTGAGAGAAAAATTCCACACCACGCTTCTTTAACTCGCTCTTTGTTAAGGTCATGCTATCCTCATCTTCAAAGAAGACTTTGTGACCGATTGAGATCTTTCTAATTGAGTACTTACTCACTTTGATTGACTTGAATACATCGTTTAATGTCTCAGTTTTAGCTTTAACAACGGTTAATGGTGATATTTGGTTGGAGACAGATTTTTCTGTCTCTGCTTCGTCCTCCTGTTCATCCATTCCCTCATCCATCAAAGTTTGGAGCGGGTGAAAATAATTTTGGTCTTGTTTTTGTCTTTTTGATTTGACATCAATTTCTCCAGTTCTACGTTTTGCCGCTGAGCTGCGCATGGCTCTATTACTCTTCGTATTACTTAATACGCGAGAGAGAAGTGAACTTCGCGCAATAAGATCCCTATCGAGTTTCACCGATCTGCAAATAAGAACGAATGCGCCCGTGCGTAATCGATGCTTCTCCGATGCCAGACCGATAGCGACATGTGTTGGACCTAGCCCAGGGGAGCTTTATAACCCAAAATTCTATGCCGAAGCTACGAAGCCGGTCTTGGACCTACCACAGAGAACAAAATCCGTAAGTCCGACCACGCAGAAAACTTTATAACACAAAAATACGATGCCGAAGCCGGTGTTGGATTTACCGCAGAGGAGAAAATCCCTAAAGTCTTAAAAATAAAAAGGAAAAAATTAGATATATTAAATTCCAATAACTCGATAAATAAGCGAGTTAACGGCAAATTTTATTTAATTTTGTCGACATATTTTTAGGTAAAAAAAAACTACTATTTTAGTTTCTTACAATAGTCTTCGAGACCCGTTATTTGGATATTTTGTATTCCGATAATTCGATAACTAAGCGAGTTATTCAAAAATTTTATTTAAAATTTTTTCCCTAAAATTTTGAGGTATTTTATAAAAAAAGTACATCAGAATTGCACTATTTGTTTAAATCGTCCTCGAGACGAGTGTTTGGATTCTTGACCCCAAGGGTCTTTTTATTATATTTAATTTTTTATTCTTAAATTATTATTTACTCTAATTTCAGTATTTTTTGGAGACTCTCTTGGTATTCACCATTAACTTAAACAAATATAAAGTTTGAAAAATTTCGCGACGTTGACCTAACTTTTATTAAAAATCGATATTCATTATCAAAGATACTGTATACAGCTCCGAGAGAAAGAATACCCAAAAATAGTTCTAGCAACAATACGTGAGTTTCCTAATCAAAATGAGAAATTTCGCTGGGTGTCGACTTAATAACACAGCGCATTGCACCCCACTTTCACATTCCTTCCCCATCCTATCAACATTTACCACTACTTAGTCAGTGATTTCTTGTGATCTCTGGCCTTATTATTGCCATCGTGGTTGTTAGTGTTTTCATTTTCCTGTCAAATGTCTGTTGTATGAGTCCTTTAATTTCGCATTTTTTAGCTGCAATTGTCATGGTCTTAAGACTACGTCATCCGTATTATCCTCATGATGATGATGATGATAATAATGATGACGATGTTAATGATGATACGGCACATTCCTTACAGAATGGTTTGCGTTGATGCTTTGGCGTTGTTGTCTCTATTGTTTGTTGTTAATTTCAATGTAAATTAAGTAATAAAATGTTATTTAATGTTTCAATTAACGCTTTAGTTGTTGGGTCCTTTTTTGCTCTTTGGTTCTTTTGTCTGAATGAAAAGTAGAAAAGAGCTAGCTAGATAGAGCACGATAAAGAGAGTGGGAGCGAAGTGCCTTTGTTAATTTTAATTTAGGTGTAATTTAAATGTGTTTTGTGTCATTTTGTCTGTCCTGATTTCATGGTATAGTTAGTATGACAATGAAGTCGGTGGGGTAGATGTAGTTGCCTTCTACTTTATTGTTCACGTTACTGTTTATTTGTTGCTTAATTTGCACAATTTTCATTAAGTCTAAATTTTGTTGTTATTCCGTTATTGTTTTTTTTTGCAGTTGGCTTCTTTATTGACCTGGCAGTGATTGTCGTGACAAAATGATAATACAATTTAAATTTAGTGAAATTAATTTTAGTATAAAACGAGTGTTAAAGGGAGATATACCGAGTTTATGGGACAAACAACAACCCATGACAAACGAAAAGTTTTACATAACATTGCATTGAAATAAATTACCCAGCTAGAAAATGTCTAAATGCTCCCTAACAACGAATGACCACAGTTTTGAAGTTCGATACATGAGAAATTTATACTTCAAACTTTCAAGGGCTGATACATTTTTCGAAACGAAAAATGGTAAATTATTGATAATTCAGGAAAGCAAAGTCACTGGAATGACTATAGTTTCGAACTCCATTATAAGTTCAAATATGACCTTTGTTCGAATTACTTGTAGACCCGTTTTACAGGGACCTCTCTCTGAACACTAATGCGTTCTAGAGAACTAATGGGTGTCCAAAATTGAGGTATCATTTTAATTTTAATAAAAAAATATATTCTTTTCAAATATTAAAAATATTTATATTTCAGTTTATTACAAATAGATTCCAGTTAATAATAAAAAATTATGTTGGTCAAGTGATTGTTTGTTGGATTTACTTTGTAGAGAACCGCACTGTGACACGAAGTGGATACAATTCCGTCTCAAGGAGTATCTGTGGGTTGGAAGGCACTCCATATTCCACAAATTTGTTTGTTTATGTTGCCGTTTAAATCGCAATGGGCCTAGTCAGACATGAAAAGACAGTTCAACATGTTTCCGTGCTCTTCCATCATTTCAAGCATCTTCTGGCAAAATCCCAAGAGAATCGGGAAGTCTGCTGCGTTCAGTTTGTTGGCCTTTTGAATTGTATATGGGAATAAGTCCAAATCTTTGTGCATAATTGACTGCAATGGCTGTCTGCTTATACCCATTTGAGCAGATAAGCTTCTGTCGAAACTCTTGGATTGTTTTGTAGGGCAGCAGCTACAGCAGCGATTGTTTCCTCCGTCCGAACTGAAGGGTTTCGATTGTAAGGTCTTCTGTTGACTGTCGCATGCTTGACATGCTCGGTAAAATTGTTAACAAGTCTCATTATGGTTCATCTGCTCGGAGGATTTCCGCCAAGCGTGCGCCTATACTCTCTTTGGATCGAATCTACGGACTCCAGTGGGTGATAGCGGCGGACAATCCAAATTCTTATTTCAGTGTCCCAGTTATTCATTTTTGTTAAATCTAAAAAACAATCAGCAAAGTACAAAAAAAAATTAACCAGATTCATTAAAAAAAAAAAATTATAAAATTTTTTTTAAAATTTTTTTTTTTTGGGAGCGGCTTTCATCAGCTACCCTGTATGTATGTATGTGAGGACAAAAATGGGTATTTTTTTAAAGACGCAAGAGGCAATACTGTAACTTTACTGGTGATCGATGCCGAGACATGTTGGAAAATTGTTAATGCCCAGATTGGATCGATTAGGCCTACAACATATGTGGTTCCAACAGGATGTTACCACATCACACATACCTAATTGTACGATGGGTATTTGACGAGAACTTGTTACAGGCCGCATTATGTCAAAAAGAGGAGATTTCGATTGGCCCTCTCGATCTCCTGATTTGAACGCCACCGACTATTTTCTTTGGGGGTAATTGAAAGGAAAGGTATACGTGCAACGACATGCTGAAGAATAACAATTCAGATGCAAAAGCACAACGTTATTGAAGAAATTGGAGCAATAAAACCCGTAATATGCCAAAATTTAATACAAAGTAAAGTCAACAGAGCAAACATTTGCGCAGCGGTAGAGGCGGCCACTTAGCCGATAATTGTTATAAACCAAACTTTCACGCAACAAAATATTTTTTAAAAATATTATTCCGTTTAAGATTTATTAAACAAAAACATCGGTCTGGAACATAAAAGACACCCCATTTGGTTGCCGCAACTTCGCTACAGTAAATGTCTTAAAAAAGCATATATCTCGTGTAGATCTCTAGTCACGGCCGTCGGTGGTGCAATGGGTAGTATGCGCGCCTCTTGTACTTGAGATCCTGGGTTCGATCCCTGCTCTGACCACCTTAAAATCTCTTTCGACGGCAGTCACCTCGCATAGTGACGGCAGCACTATCGAGTATTTAGCCATGAAAATGCTTCTCAAAAATACCGTTCGGAACCGGTGTAAAACACTATATCCCAATCAGTGAGTATAAAACTAGAAATCGCACAGCTCACTGGTTGTGAAAAGCTCTCCCCGAGAGCCTTCATGGGATGTAATGGGAAACCATTTATTTATTTATTTAGATCTCTAGTCGACAGCTCTATTCGGAAGCGTCAAACCAGGTATCTGTTAGAGTAATATGGTGGAGAGTTCACTTAAAGAAAAAGCGTCTTCACTGCCACGAATAGTTGCATTAAAAGTGAGCTAAGGTATAAATTGATCGCCATAACGTACAAATTCATTGCAGCAACAAACTTATCATCGACATACGATGATGCTATAATAATTTTGTGAACTTTGATGTCATATACCTTTGTATAAATGGTCCGCCATCTAACGTTTTTTTTTTTTCAACTACTGCTTATTTCGTGAATGGTAACACTTAGCTCATGTCTGATTTGACAGATAATTAGTTTTGTCCTTCCGCTGAACGAATATGGTTGTGTATACGCTGGGAAATATTGCGACATTACTTTGAAAATCATGGTAATGTTGCAGATGCGGATTTTGCCGATTTTGCCAAAAAAATCATCTTTTCAGATGAAGCTCATTTTGATCTTGGCGGGTATGTAAACAAGCAAAATTGTCGCATTTGGGGCACAGAAAACCCGCACACATACATTGAAAAGCCGATGCACCCAAAACGAGTCACTCTTTGGTGCAGATTTTGGTCCAGAGGCTTAATTGGGTCATTTTTCTTCAAAAATGAGCGAGGAGTGGCCGTTACAGTCAATGGCGATCGTTATCGGGCCATGTTGAACGAATTTTTGTTCACAAAAATTGAAGAGGAGGATATTGACAACATTTGGTTTCAACAGGACGGCGCTACGTGCCACACAGCCGAAGCTACACTCGATGTTTTGCTCCCTGTTTTTGAAGATCGCATTATAAGCCGCAGAGCTGATGTCGTTTGGCCACCTCGGAGCTGCGATTTGACACCGTTGGACTATTATTTGTGGAGTGCCCTCAAAGATAAGTGTTACGCCGACAATCCAGAGATAATTAACGCTTTAAAGGACAATATTCCGGAAGCCATTGGTGAAATACAGCTGCACACAATCGATAATGTGCTTAAAAAAAAAAAATACAACTAAATTAAATTACACAATTAAGTTGTTACTAATTATTAAAGTAGCATACATTTAAATATTTCAAAACTTATTTACAATATCATTCGTACTAATTAATTATGGGGATGGGGATATATATCATTTAATATGGAAAAAATGTAACGCATAGAAGGAATCAATGCGATAATTCGCGTAACACACTTCCGATCTTAATGAAATTACTTCATAGGCTTCATGTCATCAAACGCCAGTTACCGACTAAGACAAGGGAGATTTCACCACGCAATTAAATTATTAGCTTCAATGCAAACATTGGTTAATAATCTGTAAATGTATACTTAATTGGGGAAATTGGGCGAGGTTGCCACACCTATTCTCGTACCTCCCATACAAAAGTCTGGTGGTCGTCCGGATTGTCAATGCGATAAGTCGCGTGAAACACTTCCGATCTTAAGGAAATTAATTCATAGGGTTCATATCATCAAACGCCAGTAACCTATGAAAACAAATTTGCTACCTCCCAAACATAAGTTGTTCGTCAGGAGGGTTGTTCGGCAATAAAACTCCTGCAAGGCCGAACCAATCTTTATGAAATTTGGTGCTAGACAAAATCCCTCCCACAAAAGCAACCGATCCTAATGAAATTCGGTACTAGGCAATATTTTGCCAAAAACTACAATGTAATTAAAAATTAACTGCGGTGATACGGCAATTTTCGTCCCTCCCATAAAATAGTTGGGCGGGTTTCCGGTTGGCAGACTCGATATCTCCCGTAAACCAAAACCGGTCTTAACAAAAGTTGGTACTGATTAATAATTTATCAAAAGCTACTATGTAGTAACAAATGAACATCTTCGCCATGCCCAATTTTGTAAATCGAATATAAATATTGGGCGGGCAAATGGCTGGTTTTCACGATAAATATCCCAAAATCACATGGGAATTAGGTTGGGTATTGAATGAAATTTACCGAAATTCCACTCTGCTATTGAATATTGACACATTTGCCACCCTCTTTTGTTCAAATTAAGGGTGAATAGATGTATTTTTTAATAGAACTCGGACGCAATGGATTACTCAGGGGTATGTTTAAGTCGGTTGACCCCACTGAAATTTCTGTACTGGTTTTAAAGAGTAAATTGGCTTGGACAACCGTCGTGCGTGGTGAATGGGTATGAGTTCTTTAAACTTGTATTCGCCCAAGTCGCAGCCAAGAAATAAAACAATCAGTGCCAATAATTGCATATAGACGTTGCGTCATTGTCTTTTATGTAGTTAAAAAAAATGAAGTCCCATAACATCCCATGAAGGTTTTGAGGAGAGCTTCTCACAATCAGTGAGATGTGCGCTTTCTAGTTTTTACACTCACTGATTATGACCTATAATTTTACACCGTTTCCGAACGGTATTTTGAGGAGCCTTTTCATTGTTAAGTACTCGTTAGTGTCGCCATCACTAAGCGAGGTGAACGTCGTCGAAAGAAATGTAAGGTGTTCTGAGCAGGGATTGAACCCACTTTCTCATATACACACTAAGCTTTGCCAGTTAGGCCAGGCAAAAAGCAATAGTGTCATCTACCGTAGAATGCATTTTTATTGATTTGTTCCCATTTTTGCTGGAGTCGCCAAAACTGTTCTTGGCACCAATTCGTACACAGAAAGACAATCATTACATCAAATCGATGTTAAATGTTCATCAATTGATGACAAATTTCATTTATTTAATTAAAAGGTTCTTCAACTTGAAGATTGTTAGTTTCCTCACATTTTTGTGCTTCATTAAATTTAGGAATTTTTTTACATCCATCTTCATCATTGGAATTTGAAATAAATATGGACGTAGTATTGAAAAAATAATGAGAAATAGAAAAAAGTAAAAGAAACAAGAAGAATTGAGAAAATATGCTAAAGAGTTTGGCTACCCATTAACAAACAATTTATGCCAAAATTATCACCCATTTACATCAAATTGATGACTTACTTACATCTTATTTATGACAACCTTACATCGAATTGACGAGATGGCAAACTTACATCAAATTGATGTAGCATTGTCGTTGAATCAATGAAAAATACTGATGAAATATGGATGAAAGATTGCTGCAATGTTCTTCATAAATTCAGTGGAATGTGTCGTAGGCTGGAAAATGTGGAAATGTTTATTTTTTCTTACTTTCAGTGCAGCTGTGATGTCTACACGACAGATTCGTGCATCAAGTCTATATCTATTAGTTTTCAAGCAAAACGGCAGTTCCCGCGGATTCACCGGTGTTTGAAGATGTCGTGTTAAAAGATAGGTATTGAAATCGATTCAAAATATTTTATTCTAACAGTATTTGGTGAACGCCTGCTGCAATGTTTTGACGTAGAATACGTCTTACCTTACGTTACGAGGAGTCATGTCTGTTTTTTATTGTTGTAATCTTTATTTCATTGAATTTGAGGAAACGGCTAGATGAATTTTTTTAAAATTTTTTTTGTAGGTAAATGAAGATGTTATCTTTCGTTTGATATACATTTCATATTGGTTGATATCTTCCTAATATTTAAATTTCTCAAATGAAAATTGTTTAAACACATACACTCAAACATATGTGTGGTGTTTGGTTGAGTGTTTTTGGTTGCTCAACATTGCTTAGGAACATGTATCTAGTAAAAAGTGAAACGAACAGCAAGCTAATGTTGCTTGGCAACATGTATCTAGTAAAAAGTGAAACAAACAGTAAGCTAACGTAATAAATCTTTTTTGCGAAAGCTTCAATAAAGCTGTTGTAACATTAATTATGAATTGTAAAGCGTAAAGCTTTCACACAACGCTCGAATGCTAATGCGAAGACTCGATAAGGTAGACCTTTTTTAATATTAGGGCGGCCCTCTCAACATTCGCAGAACTTATTTCAATAAAAATATTAATTAAAATACATAAATTAAATTAAGTTTAAAAAGATTGAACATAATATTTTTTTTTTTAAACGGACTTGAATCAAATGCCGTTGGTAAATATAAAAATTACAGCAGACAGTTGTCCGAGGTCTTCGGCCACGGACTGTCCCTGCAGGCTGTGTCAGAGACACGGCCATTAAGTTTAACGTAGAATACGCCATCCGATAAGACAGAAAACATATATAACAATAAATGATAAATAATATAAGCAAATGAATTTATTGTTATATATGTTTTCTGTCTTATCGGATGGCGTATTCTACGTTAAACTTAATGGCCGTGTCTCTGACACAGCTTGCAGGGACAGTCCGTGGCCGAAGGCCTCGTACAACTGTCTGCTGGATTTTTTTGCATTTTCCACAATCTAGTTTTCGAACGCTTAATATTTGTTCGATGTCTCCATTAGTGGCAGTAGTTGGAATGCGATCAATATTATTCTTTCCTGTAATGTATTCCAGTATTTTGCCATCCCAATGAACTACAAAAAAATGCTGCTTCCTTCAACTGTATTGATATGCATATCTGTGTTGATAACAATTTTGTTCGAGAAAAGTAGAATTACATGTAAGTTCTCCTTTAGAAAATCAGCAATTGTTTGTCGACTTGCAATATGGTATATTCGAATTGACCAGCGATTCAGAACCAAATTTGATATGGTGTGGCTAAGCTCTTCAGCTACTGCAGTCATTAAATGCACTGCATTTCGGTCATATATCTTACATTCATCCAAAGCACAAATGATCCCGACCTTGCTAAATGAAAGGGTTCCGCTTTTTACAACTTTCAAAGTCGACGGTAGAACGTCGCTTCCATTTCCATTCCATCATCGCCGCCATTGTCTGACGATTCGGTGGAAGATGTGAATTACACTGTAATTCATGAATATTGAATACTAATAGTAGAAAAGTAATAGCAAAAATTATGCGTCATCTATAATATACAATATTTAGACATTTCTGGGGTCTTAGTGGCAGCATTCATACTTGCGTTTATTCACAGCGTTTATACTTGGTCTCTAATTTGGTTAATTTTCGTCGAAATTATTTTATTTTCGTATGGGGAAAATAAGCAAGAAATATTTTCCAACTGCCTATTATCTTTAAAAATATTTGCCGAATAAATGAAATTTCAATCATAAACTTAATAAACTTACAAATTACCTAAGAGATTATATTTGAATCCCATAGAGCAACACTTCTGCATCCCCAGCAGAACACGAATTAACACTTTGTCAAACTAAGAGCCACAATTCCCAAAAAATACTTGTGGAAAAGGAAACATCTTCTGTGCCAAAGAAGGATCGCATTAATTCCTAGAGAATATAATGAATTTCTGGGATAAATATAATTAAAACTATCACACAACCAAACCAGCGATATAAAGTGTACGTTCGTGGAAGAAGATGAAACGAGCATCATTTCAGACAACATTTAATATCAATAAATAATTAAATTTCCAAAAAAAAAATATAAAACAGCAAAAATATATAACAGTAAGATGGATTGGAGTAGAGTAGTTAGCTACAATCATGGGTGCAAAAATATTCATTTTATTAAGGATGCTTATAATTAAATGACAGTAAAAGATGAGGGAATATAACAAAAATGAACACCAACTAAAATTTTTACATTTTGGATTAAAATCCTGCTCGTAGTGACAAGACCGAGAGCGAGACAAAAACGAAAGGGTAAATGACACAAACTACATAAACCTTGTCAACCTGGGAATGGGTTGAGAGCAGCAGAATAAACATTTTGATGTACGGCTATATGTACAATAGGGTGCACCGAAACTATTCGCCTTTAAGGGTTAATTACGTGAAAATCAAATTTTTTGGAGTAAGAGGGGGAGTTTCCGGAAGAGACCATCTGTTGTATTTTGACAAAAAAAAACAAATTAATATTTGTTTCTTGTGGTCCATATTGTCAATAGATTATTTCAATATTCAATGATGTTCCAATATTCAATAAATGGCTGGCCTAAAAGTATGCAATAGTTTTAGAAAAAATTGGGACAGGTTTCATGACTTTTGACAGATATTTATATTTTTCCTCCTGTTCCGGAAGTTTGCGTGAATTATTTTTTGGAACGAAGTTCCGTACCGCATGTTACAGGATGAGGGCTAAATGAAAAAAAATTTAACAACTTTTTTTAACACTATTATGCTACAACCCAGTATTATCAACAATATTGGCTAGTTTTACTTTGGTTTCTGTCTACACTAAAGTATGTTGGCAAATTTTTTTTTTTACTGGGGAGTTTTCTAGATGGAGCCTGTAACCAATATTTAGTATATATTGCAGTTTTGAACCCAATTAAAATACGTATTCATATTTTTAAACATAGTACATTTTCTTAAAAAATACCTTATCTTAAAAATGTACCTTTGCTTAAAAAAAGTATTATTTTTAAAAAATTATATTTTCTGTAAAGAATGCCTTTTGTGAATAAAAATAAATTTTCGTGCGATTTCTAATTTTTCACTCACCGATTGCGACCTACAATTTTACACCGGTTCCGAACGGTATTGTGAGAAGTTTATCATGGCTAAATACTCGCTAGTGTCGCCACCACTAAACGAGGTGGCCGTCGTCAAGGAAATGGAAGGTGGTCGGAGCGCGGATTGAACCCCCGTTATCATGCACAAGAGCCGCGCATACTAGCCAATGCACCACCGACTGCCACACGAGATAGAGTCCCAACAAATCGAAAATGTACTAAAAATCTAGGTAGATCGAATGAGGTGCTGTAACGCACGATGTTGTGTTCCATTCATAAATCTCAATTATGAAATCATAATTTTCAAAAAAATGTCGTTTAGTATTTTTGTTAAAGCGAAATTAAATTCTAAATTTTGCATGGTCCACCGATTACTTATAAGATTTTAAAGATAACACAGTTTTATTAATGGAAAATAAAATAGCGTACTAAAAATTACACTTAGAAAATTCATAATAATTTAAAGGTTTAAATATTTTTTAAATTTTGACGAAATACTCTTTCAGATATAAGATGTGTTATTTATTTGTTAGAATTTTGATGTATTTTGCATGAAATTTCTTCAAAATATAAAAAAACAGTTGTTGATATGTTAACATCTATAGGCACGGGTAGGGCAATCTATCAAAGCGAACACATGCAAAAAACACACATTGTTAGCATCACATACGTGGTTGTTGTATAACAATTGATGTACCGGAAACTAGCAGGTCGTCGTCGCCAAAGAGTGTTGAATAGTATAGAGAATTGATGGAACGAATTCTATGACTCCAAAGCACTGGCGGCACCTGGCGAATGATTCAAAACGTATTACTCCCTTTTTGTCATAACTTGGCCCATTCATAATTTTGATGTAAAACATTTATGCCATTTGAAACATTTATGCTTTTTGTATTGTTTTATGTAATACCAGTGTAGAAATGGTGCATTTATATTGAAATATTCTAGAAAAAGAATAAGACTCGTTTATGCTCTTTTACTCAGGCTCTCTACATGAGAGCTGAAAAAGAGTGCAATGTGTTCCCTATACTATTCAATACTTTTTGTCGTCGCTCTATTTATGACAAAACAAAAACAAGTATTTCAGTGAGCTAAATATTACTTTATTTATTTTCACAATATTACATCTAATGTTAAAGCAGATGTAAGAAACCAGTACATAAGTTTCAGTCGGGTGAACCGACTTAATAATACCCTAACCCTAAGTCATTCATTGCGTGGGAGTTCTGTTATAAACGCCCATATATTCAATAACAGATTGACATTGCACTAAATATAATTGAGTACCCAAATTAGTTAGTTTCCTCCCAATATTTATATGCGAGGTACAAAAATGGGCATGGCAAGTTGTTGCCAACATTTTGATCAGTACTTATTATTAATATCGGTTATGATTTATGATTATGAATATTGCCTAGTACAGAAATTTATTAAGATCGGTTGTAGGTTACAAGGGTTATCGTATCGATCAACCGGTCATCCGCCCAACTTTTATATGGGAGGTACCAGAATGGGTGTGGCAAAACAGCTCATTTTCTACAGGAGAGTTTTATTTGACTAAATATTGACTAGTACGAACTTTCGTAAAGAGTGGTTCGGTATTGCGGGACTTCTCGTGCCGAAGAATTGGCAGTGGCAATCTCGCCATTTACTCCAGTTAAGTAGGCATTTATAGACTATTACCCGGTGTGTGAGTTGAAGCTAATCAAATCTACCAGAAGAAAGGTTTGAAAGAAATATGATTTTGATCTAAATGAGTCGATTTGTATGGGAGGTACCAGAAGGGGCGTGGTCAAAACGCCCATTTTCAATCCCAAACTCAATATTGCCAAATAATAGTCACTGACAAAATTTCATTGTGACCTGTAAAGATTTACGGCAGTTATCGTGTTGACCAGCCAGCCAGACAGAGAGACGGACATGGCTCAAACATCTTACAAAGCCCTAAAACGAATTTCGTCCAAAGATACTAAGGGTCTAATATGGCTCCTTCTATGTGTTACACTTTTTTACGTATTAAATGATATATACCCCATCCCTATGGGTGAGGGTATAAAAAGAAAGTGCAATAGGAAACGAGCCTTCCGCAAAAAAGCTATTCTATTTTTCATTTTCCAATGTAACATTTACTAATGTATTCATAGAAGTCGAACAGGTACCGTGTAACAAAAATGTGTTAACAGTTTGCTCGTGAGTTCGAACACTCATTGATTTTTTTGGGAAATCACTATATTGGAAATCATTTATGTAAACAGCTTCAAAAATGTGGTTGGCCATAGATAGTAGAGCTTTAAACCCGAAACTGAAATATCGGAAAAACCGGTTTTCATGCAATTAACCGTGTTCCGGCTTCTAAAAAAACGTAATTGTCGAATAAACCGATAACCGCGTATTAGATGTCGGTTAACCAGTTTATATTCAATTTCTGTTAAAAGTTCTTACAAACTTTTAATAACACTGTGCAAGTCGAAAAAAACGGAAGTGGACTCAACGCATTCACACTAATTCAGGTCATACGAATCGAACTGCATCATTAGTTGTTTGCACTTTAATGATAGTTTTTACAGTGTTTTATTTAACTTGCTTTGTTGTCTGTCTGTATTGTTCAAATCTAGTAACTCATTTTTAATACAGTTGCAGTTGACCAATCGAACTAAAATTTTGCACACTTGTCAGATTTGGATGACAATACATGAATATGAAAAAAAAAATTAAAATATTAAAAACTTGTTAACTGAAAAATTAAAAATAAAAAAATAATTAAAAAAAATTAAGTTACAGTGTTTTATTTGTAAATGCACTAAAAACTAGAACATAATTTTTCTCTTAGCCTCAATAAGTATATTCTTCTTCATGTGGGGTTGTACAATGGTCCGCCTACTTAGCACTTCAACAAGATACTTTCTACTTTCAATAAAGAGCGTAATTAAAATGAATTACTTAATTATATTTCTAGGGTTCTCTCAAATAAAACGCTTGCATTTAAATTAAAAATTGTGACAAAATTAAATGTCAAATTAAGTGTAAAAATTAAATGTCACCATTGTTAATTTAAATGCAAGCGTTTTATTTGAGAGATCGCTAGAAAATTAATTAACTAATTCATTTTAATTACGCTCTTTATTGAAAGTATCTAGACCATTGTTGTTGAAGTGCTAAGTAGGCGGACCATTGTACAACCCCACATGAAGAAGAATATACTTATTGAGGCTAAGACAAAAAATAATTTCTAGTTTTTAGTGCATTTATAAATAAAACACTGTAATTTAATTTTTTTTAATTATTTTTTTTATAAATATTTTTGCATAAACAAGTTTAATTTTGTAAGCAAAAAATTTTATTTTTTCTTCATAAAAAACACAAATAAAAGTATTCAATTCATTTCAATAAAAACCTACTCAATTCAGTTCGAATTCAGAACTTAACTAGAATAGATTAGACTTAGTTAGATTATATTATATTGAATTGACTTGGACTAAATTGATATAATTGAATTGAATTTAATTGAATTGTATTGAATTGAATTTAATTTAATTGAATTGAATTGAATTGAATTGAATGGAATTGAATTGAATTGAAATAAATTGAATTGAATTGAATTTTATTGAATTTAATTAATTTAAAATCAATTGAATTGAATTGAATTAAATAGAAGTAAATTGAATTTAATTGAATTTAATTGAATTGTATTGAATTGAATCGAATTTAATGGAATGGAATTGAATGGAATTGAATTGAATGGAATTGAAATAAATTGAATGGAATTGAATTTTATGGAATTGAATTAATTTAAAATAAATTGAATTGAATTAAATTAACTGATGTGTTCTTTAACGGAAGATTTAAAAATATTGAAATCTCATAAAGACTGCTATATTTTCAGAATAATAATTGCTCTGTTTACGGGCAAACAGAACAAGACAAGAATATTTTATTTTTTGTTGATTTTGTATTGTCTTTTACAAACATTTTAACATACTGTTTTCCATACGAGTCGAAAAAATCGAAAACTATCCGTAATTAAAACCCGAAATTAACCGGTTTTACCGATTTTCCACATTCTGTGAAACCAAAAACCGGTTTTCCGGAAAAGTGATTTTTCGAATAACCCGAAAACCAGTTATTCGAGAATGCAGGATTTTTGAACACTCCAATGATAGGTATATGACTACAACTAATTTAAGGATATCGAATACCTAGCTTCCTTTATAGCATTAGGGCCTAATTTATCTCAAATTATCTAACGCCTTCCAATACTTTTCTTCACAACCACCCGCATATATTTGCCATTATATTCACATCTGGAGAATAGGGCGGCCCATTCAGAAGATCCACATTTTGTTCACCAATATTCTGCTTCTCAGTTCTGGCAATATAAATAGGGGCATTATCTTGTTGGTAAATCCCTTCAATGGGTCCATACAAATTACATATAAAACTACGATACATTTAAATTACATTATATTTAAATTTCATCCCATATCCTTTTATATGAGCTCCGCTAATGTTTTCTATCTCACTTATTAAATCTATTATACCATAATAAGATATTGCACACCAAACCATAACTTCACCTTCACTGCTCTGTTTTTTCTTTGTAGATACAGTTCTCATTCTCTTAAATAATGGAAATCGAAGTTAAATCATCAGGTCCATCAAAATTACATTTTATTTCGTCGGAAAACACAACTTGGAGCATGTTAGCGGACCATGTGACAGTGCGTCTTGTAAATTCTAATCGCTGCAACTTAGGATTGACATTAATGCCACGTGTAGCGCGGTCAGGTAACCGATATTACTGTTCGCTAATCTTTGCTATATACACCACCCAATTTAAGATTAAATTGCCATTTCAGGTGGCAATTTTGTGATTAGACCAATTTATAGCAACTCCGCACCGAGCCCAAACTATCGATGACGGAGGCACAACAAAAAAATTAAATTGACGGCTCGTGGTTTAGCCAATTTGGTACAAGTTTGGATGTTTTTGAAATAACCAAAGCTTAAGAATTGGATTAGTTGATCAAATCGGGCCAGTCTGTCAATTTGGTGGGGGCAACGCATCGGAAAATTTTCGACCGGCTTCCGTCTGTCAAACAGTTGATTTTTTGTGTGTTTTTATTATGGTTGTATTTTTTTGGTAATTAGCAGTATTGCAATAGATAGTACGCCAGTTTATAACGAGATTAAAAATCACATGAGGTGTCTGGGGACACCCGGTTGGAACGAAGTACCTTTCATATATAGTATGTACTAGTAAGCTCCAACATGCCTAAGGCGCCCGTTGAAAAATACGATAATTTAAATGCGTCTTTTTTAAAAAATATACTTTTTGAAAATGATAAACTTTTTTTGAATAAGTGATGATTTATTTGACCTTATGTATTATATTCAAAAATTGCATTATAAAAAAAAAAATTATTAAATAATTTAATTTTTGAATATAAACTTTTTTTAAGATTTTATTTATACAATGTACTTTTTTTTAAAAAGTATATTTTTATGACCTTTTTGTAGGAATATGTACATATTTTCCCGCAAAGTTATTTTTTAAAGAGAGGTAATTCTTTTAATGTTTTATTTAAGAAAGAAAAGAAAAGGTACTATTTTTAAGAAGAAGTACTTTCTGTAAGAAAAAGCCCTGAGTATGATTTTTTTTTACAAAGAAGTACATTTTTAAGAACAACTACTTTTTAAAGAAGTGGTAGTCTTTTTACAAAAAGGTTATTTTTTTATGAAAATGTACTTATTTTTATGAAAATGTACTTAATGTACTTATTTTCAGAAAAAGGAAAGAAAAGAAAAGGTATTATTTTATTTTTAAGAAAAGGTAGTTTTAAGAAGAGGAATTTTTGTAAGAAAATGCATTTTTTAAGAGATGGCATTTTTTTTTTTGGAAGAAATGGTTTTAATTAAGATATGAAATTTTTTTTAGTATTGGTCCGTTTTTTCAAGAATGGGTACATTTTTAAGAGTAGGTATTTATCTGAAGAAAACTTAGTTTGTTTCACAAAAATGGTACTCTTTAAACAGAGGGATGTTTTTCAAGAAATGACAATTTGTTGTAAGAAAATTTACTTGCTTAAGAAAATGTACTTATTTAAAAAAAGTTACTTTTTTTAAAAAAAAGGTACTTTTTGTAAGAAAATTTACCTTTTTTTAAGCAAGCTACTTCCTTAAGATAAGGTATTTTTTTAAGAAAAGGTGCTTTGTTTAAGAATATGAATAGGTATTTTTTTCAGAAAATTAACTTTTTTAAGAAAAGGCACTTTTTTTTTTTTTATTTCATTAATTTATTTACAAAATTATAAGTGTGACCCAGCGTCACATAGACATTATTGGGGCGAGTTGGCAACATATGTTTCACATTATTACAGCTTACTTATACAAACATACATATATATGTATGTAATTAAAAAAAAAAAGGAAAAAAATAGTTAAAATAAAATAAACAAGTAGTGAGAGAAACAATATGTGTATATAAATAATAAACTGTTATAATTTGCATTTATAACAGAAGGATTTCCAAGTTATCAAGCAAGTAACACTTTAAACGAGTTTTGAAAAGAGAAATTGGAGATAAATTTTTTAAATCAATTGGAAGACGATTAAACTCAGAAACACCGGCGTGCTCAATCCGCTGCCTAGTAGTTTCTAATCTACATCTTTTGATTAATAACTGCGAGCCATGTCGAGTGTTAAAGTTATTCTGATTTGTACTAAAACTTATTGTCTGATGGCCAAAATTATGTATTGCTTTGAACATGTACATCAATAGCTGCATTTTATATAATCCATAAATGGGAAGAATATTCTTACTAACAGTTTCATATAAGGATCGTGTAGTATATAAGATGGGGAGATTATAAACAATTGTCAATGCTTTGTTTTGAGTTCTTTGAAGTGCCATTAACTCTGTAGTTTTACGGTGAGCATAAACCAAAGGCAAATAATTAAAGTGGCTGTGTATAAGCCCATTATAATCAACAGTTTTGTTTCTGCATTAAATTTATTTTTAAATTTTAAAAGCAAACCAAGGGCTGGTGCAACTTTACTTTTTAGATGTTGAATATGCATGTTCCATGACAAGTTACTTTGCAAGTGTACGCCTAAATATTTTATTGAAGTACATTCAAAAACATTTTTATCACCAATTTGAATACAAAAGTTATTACCGTTGGTCTTATCCGCGTTTAAAACTCGCCTATTTAGCCGAATATATTCTTGTATTATTTTGACATCATGTTCCATTTGTAATTTAAGAGTAAGAAAGTTTTATTTTTTAACTTCTTTCACTTTGACTTTTATAAATTTGCTTTTTAGTGGGTTCAAAACTACAATATATACTAAATATAGGTTAGAGGCTCCACCTTGAAAACTTCCCATTAAACAAGAAATTTCTCAACATATGGAGACATCTGGTTAGTCTACACACAAACCAACGCAAAAGCAAATAATATAGTTGATAATAGTACGATGTAGCATAATAGTGTTAAAGCAAAAGTTGTTTAATTTTTATTCATTTAGTTCCCATACCGCAACTGTACGATAACGAAATTCGTTCCAAAAATTACTGGGTTACCGTAGATTACCGGAGTTAACCTTTGGTCGGTGTAAATGTCGAATTATTCTCTAATCGTTGCAGTTTACACCACCCAATTGAAAATAAATTAACATTTTAGGTGGCAACTCCGTGCATAGACCAACTTAGAGCAAGTCCATGACGAGACCAAATTATCGAAGGTATTGTTGCCGGTATTGAACAAAATTGGGAAGTTTCTGAAATAACGGGAGTTGTTTTTAGCTGCATGATAACAGCTGAGAATGTCAAACTGTGTTGACATTTCTGGTCAGTAAGGCTTGGCAAGTTATCATGAATCGTTTAACGCTGCAACAGCACTTCCAAATTGTGGAAATTTACTTTGACAAAATTAAATCTGTGAGCGAAGTCCATTGAGCACTTCCTCCATTTTACGGTCAATACAATCGCAATTCGTGTAGTTATTGATCGTGTTCGCACTAATTTTACTCACTCTTGATCCAAAACCATCAACAAGACAAAGAGAATATTGCTGCTGTAGCGCGAAGTACTGAAGAAGATGCCGAAATATGTCATTTCTTCTTTCACTGTCACTTTGTCATTCGACTACGTGGAAAAAACTATATCTCTATTTTCAGAGATATAGAATGGTCTTGAGCTTGAACGATAAAATAAAAAAGTACCAATAAAAAGGCCGAATAAATAAGAAATCATCCCTGATGAACTTAGAGCAAGACGAAACAACAGGCAATAACAATTGCCTATAAACAACAAAAATCATTTCTAATGGGGACCGATGGTTCTCTGGAGATGGAAATAAGTTGTTTGCAAATGTTTTCTTGTATGTTTTGCTTGAGTTTTTTTCGAACACTTGCATAGTGGATAATTCTCAATTCAGATGAGTTTTCGTTTGCACTTAGTCCGATGAATTTTTCAAAAGCAGTATTCCAAAAAACCGCTGATGAAGATCTGTGGCTGGATTTGAAATAGCTATACGGTTTGCCAGGAATCATGAAGATGCTTCTGCAAAACATCTTCTACTTCGAAAAACTATATCCCTATTTATAGAGATATTGAATGGTCTTGAGCTTGAACGATAAAATAAAATAAAAAGACACCTGAAAAGTGCGGATTTATGTACATCCTAATGTAAAATTATCAGAAAAAGATGTATCCATACTCACTCCTATATAGATATGTATATGAAAGGATATATGAACCATCATGTAGACTGCACCATCATCAGCATTGGATGTTAACAAGGAATCGTTGGTAGTCACTATAGCATTACGTTTGCAGTTAAAGGACTGGAGTGGTTGAGGGGAGTAACAAAAAGGGTTCAGAAATTTGTTTTAGATTTCTATTTTTATAGTTTTTTTTTTGAAATATTGAGTACCATGAAGATGATATACAAATGTGACCACTTGGAATTTTTAGAAACTGTCTATATAATTATAATTATAATTAAATTTATAATTATAATAAATTTTTATAATTATAATAATTAGCTTTTTCATGCTTCTTAAAATACCATCCGGAACCGGAGTGAAACTGTCGGTCCCAATCAGTGAGTGAAAAATTAGAATGCGCACAGCGCATTGTGAGAAGCTCCCCCCAATCCCTTCATGCGATGTAATGTTTCTTTAGCTACTAAATTCCCAACTGGGTATTCGAAGAGAAATACTTACTAGACTCCTGCACAAATTACATGTTATCCTCTTGTTAAGGATATGTTGTTGTGCTTGTTTTGCGTTCTTTGTGAATTTTGACACTGTTGTTGACTCACCAACATAGTTTCTCTATAGAAATATTATATGTTTTTGCTATTAAATATTTTTCAATAATTACATTTTTCACACTTGTACAGATTAGTAGTAATTCCATGCAAAAATCTAAAAATCATGGACATTTTGTACGAAACGAGAGGGAGACTAAGAAGATGCAGCTGGATGTTAGTGGATAGTGTTTTTGGTAACACGCTTCGACTCCGTACAATTGCACATGGAAAATGCTGATGTAAAAACTATACACTGGCAGAAATTTGTGAAGACTCATATTAGAGTAGGTATACAAATTAGTCTAAAATTTAAATTTTTAATAGTGTCATTAACTTAAAAGGATACAACTCACTAAAGAAACATACGTACTTTTTGAGGAGTGTCTTCCAAAACCTATATATCTACGTTGCGTATATGGCAATGCTGCATTCAGTCGTCACGATATCGGTATAAAGTTTGGGGTATATATACAATAAGAAACTTCACAACTATGTAGAGATACAACAACTATAGCAAAATAATACAATATTCTTGTCATAAGACAACCGATCTTCTTTCAAAAATTGGGAAAATTTCAAACGAATATCAAATTTTTTATTTCAAATTAAAATAATCCAAATGAAAATGACCACAGAGTAGTGTCATATGTAGCTGCCATCTTTATCATCCGACTTTTTTTTCACACTCTTGGTGGTGCGCTCGGTGTGATAGAGAGTTATTTGACGTCAATTGACTTACACCAGGTGGAATTACAAAATTGTTGACCTAAATTTTGCATGTCGTTTTGATGAATAACTGTGAAACTTAAACGTATTTAAACCTATTTTTGGAACGAAGTTCCCGATCGCACGTTGCGAGATGGGGGCTAAATGAACAAAAAATTAAACAACTTTTGTTTTAACACTATTATACTACAACCCACTATTATCAACTATATTGTTTACTATTGCTTTGGTTTGTGTCTAGACTAACTAGTTGTCTTCAATATGTTGGGAAATTTCTTGTTTAATGGGAAGTTTTCTAGGTGGAGCTCGTAATCAATATATAGTATATATTGTAGTTCTGAACCCAGTAAATGGTAAATTTAGAAGAGCCAAAGTGAAAGAAGTTTAAAAAAAATTTCTTAAATATGTGCCTTTTTTTTAAAACAAAGTAAATTTTCTGGAAAAAACTTTATCTTAAAGAAGTACCTCTGCTTAAAAAAGTAAATTTTCTTACAATAAATTGCCATTTCTTAACAATCAACGCTTTCTTTAAAGAGCACATTTTTCCGGAAACAAAATAACTTTTCTTGAAATTAGTACCTACTCTCAAAAATGTACACATTCTTGAAAAAAGAACCAATTCTAAGACAAATTCCCATTTCGTAAAAAATCCTTTTCTTGAAAAAATAAATTTTCTTCAAAAAATACCATTTCGCACAAAAATTCTTAATTCTTAAAAATAAAATAATACCTTTTGTTTTCTTTTCTTGAGATAAGTAACCTTTCTGAAAATTAGTACTTTTTCTTAAAAAACTAACCTTTTCCTAAAAAGAGTACCACTTCTTTAAAAAGCACCTGTTCTTAAAAAAAGTACTTCTTTGTAAAACAATATAACACCGCCCAAAGACGACACACCTGGGTCAGCAATCCGCTTATGCGACAACAAACAACACTGGGTCTTACCTCCATTAAAATATACTCTATTCATTGGACCCCATTTAAAAATAGACACCAGATCCCGGCCTAGCGTTGCATTCATCGTCCGGCGTCTGACTTCAATCTCTTGAAGACTTGGCCTACGGTCGAATGAAACTCCTGCACAAATTACATGTTATCCTCTTGGTAAGGATATGTTGTTGTGCTTGTTTTGCGTTCTTTGTGAATTTTGACACTGTTGTTGACTCACCAACATAGTTTCTCTATAGAAATATTATATGTTTTTGCTATTAAATATTTTTCAATAATTAAATTTTTCACACTTGTACAGATTAGTAGTAATTCCATGCAAAAATCTAAAAATCATGGACATTTTGTACGAAACGAGAGGGAGACTAAGAAGATGCAGCTGGATGTTAGTGGATAGTGTTTTTGGTAACACGCTTCGACTCCGTACAATTGCACATGGAAAATACTGATGTAAAAACTATACACTGGCAGAAATTTGTGAAGACTCATATTAGAGTAGGTATACAAATTAGTCTAAAATTTAAATTTTTAATAGTGTCATTAACTTAAAAGGATACAACTCACTAAAGAAACATACGTACTTTTTGAGGAGTGTCTTCCAAAACCTATATATCTACGTTGCGTATATGGCAATGCTGCATTCAGTCGTCACGATATCGGTATAAAGTTTTCGGTATATATACAATAAGAAACTTCACAACTATGTAGAGATATAACAACTATAGCAAAATAATACAATATTCTTGTCATAAGACAACCGATCTTCTTTCAAAAATTGCGAAAATTTCAAATGAATATCAAATTTTTTATTTCAAATTAAAATAATCCAAATGAAAATGACCACAGAGAAGTGTCATATATAGCTGCCATCTTTATCATCCGACTTTTTTTTCACACTCTTGGTGGTGCGCTCGGTGCGATAGAGAGTTATTTGACGTCAATTGACTTACACCAGGTGGAATTACAAAATTGTTGACCTAAATTTTGCATGTCGTTTTGATGAAAAACTGTGAAACTTAAACGTATTTAAACCTATTTTTGGAACGAAGTTCCCGATCGCACGTTGCGAGATGGGGGCTAAATGAACAAAAAATTAAACAACTTTTGTTTTAACACTATTATACTACAACCCACTATTATCAACTATATTGTTTACTATTGCTTTGGTTTGTGTCTAGACTAACTAGTTGTCTTCAATATGTTGGGAAATTTCTTGTTTAATGGGAAGTTTTCTAGGTGGAGCTCGTAATCAATATATAGTATATATTGTAGTTCTGAACCCAGTAAATGGTAAATTTAGAAGAGCCAAAGTGAAAGAAGTTTAAAAAAAATTTCTTAAATATGTGCCTTTTTTTTAAAACAAAGTAAATTTTCTGGAAAAAACTTTATCTTAAAGAAGTACCTCTGCTTAAAAAAGTAAATTTTCTTACAATAAATTGCCATTTCTTAACAATCAACGCTTTCTTTAAAGAGCACATTTTTCCGGAAACAAAATAACTTTTCTTGAAATTAGTACCTACTCTCAAAAATGTACACATTCTTGAAAAAAGAACCAATTCTAAGACAAATTCCCATTTCGTAAAAAATCCTTTTCTTGAAAAAATAAATTTTCTTCAAAAAATACCATTTCGCACAAAAATTCTTAATTCTTAAAAATAAAATAATACCTTTTGTTTTCTTTTCTTGAGATAAGTAACCTTTCTGAAAATTAGTACTTTTTCTTAAAAAACTAACCTTTTCCTAAAAAGAGTACCACTTCTTTAAAAAGCACCTGTTCTTAAAAAAAGTACTTCTTTGTAAAACAATATAACACCGCCCAAAGACGACACACCTGGGTCAGCAATCCGCTTATGCGACAACAAACAACACTGGGTCTTACCTCCATTAAAATATACTCTATTCATTGGACCCCATTTAAAAATAGACACCAGATCCCGGCCTAGCGTTGCATTCATCGTCCGGCGTCTGACTTCAATCTCTTGAAGACTTGGCCTACGGTCGAATGAATAAGAATGACAGAGATTACTGCCATCCGCAAAAGAGTAGAATGGATTCACAGTCTGACCCAGGAGATCGTCAATGAAAATAAGATAAAGAGAAGGAGAAACACCAGAGCCCTGTGGTAAACCTGCAGTCAATTTATGCTCGTCGGATGAAACCCCATCTACAACAAGTCGTATAGTGCGATCTCTGAGAAAACTCGATAGACATCGAGTGAAGTTATCACCGACAACAATAGCAGCGAGCTTTGACAAGATTGCATCGTGCCATACTCTGTCAAAGGCCTTGGAAATATCATGAGCCACTACCTTACTCTATCCAAGTCCTTGGGTGGATCTACTCCACTGTTCCGAAAGGAACGCCATCAGGTCTCCAGTAGATCGCATTATACGGAAGCTATGCTGCCGATCATTAAAAATGTCATTGGACTCAAGATATTTCACAAGATGGTGGTTAATCATGCTTTCCATAACCTTCGAGAGCGCAGAACAAATTGCAATTTCCAGGGTCACTTTTTAAGGGATTGGCTGGATTATTTCAGATGCAACAACCAAAAGTGCTACCAAATTTGGCTACAACAATCGAATGTGAGTGGCATCAATTCAGATACAACAACCGAATTTGACATCAATACGGTTGCAACTAACGAATGGTATCATTTCGGTCGTAATAACCGAATTTTTCGTTAGGTCAGTCCGAAGAAGTGTTAATTCGGAGTTTATTTTCAATTCGGTTGCCACGGTTTATAATTTCTTCATAAAGGAGAATAAATTACCACTAAATTACCACAAAACCATTTCAGAATTCAATCGTGACACCAACTAAATTCGGTTGTGACAACCTCTAATTCGGCTCTAATAACCTCTAATTCGGTTGTGACAACCTATAATTTGACTGTAACAAAATATAATTCGGTTGTGATGAAATGCAGTGTTGTTGTGATAACCTTAATTCGGATGTGACAACCTCGAAATTCAGTTACGGCTAATTAGAGTTATGTAATTCACGAACAAACTAGTTCATTTGAACGATTCACTCTTATGAACTATATGAACTATTTCACACTTCCGGTCTTTTGTTTCAGTAGTTCACTTGTTTCTGCAATTTTTGCACTTCCTTCAGTTGTCCAGTTCTTTTTCATTTACTAGCTCATGTTCTCTTTGCCCCACCCAATTTGCCCTTTTTATGTGGCAAACGCTCTCGGAGTATGACATAGGGCATGAAAAAATTCGAGAACTGTGTCTATACACATTTGATATTGCAAAAAACATTCCGCACCAAATTAAATTACTTTTCCACGAAGCAGATATTTTCAGTTTTATTTTTTTTGTAATTTTTAAAATAAGAAAAAAAATTTCTTCGTTTTACATATTCTGTAATTCGATCAATAATTGGTCATTTAGTTTTCGGGATATTGCGATTTTGAAATCTGGTTGAACAAAAGTTTGATTTGTATTGTTATTTTTACTATGTGATTATCATTTTATTCGAAATATATTTCTCAAGTGCCGGTTCTTAGCTAACTTTGGTGCGCTGATTACAAATCTACTGTTCGCTCAATAATTGGCCATGTAGTTTTCTCGATATATCAGGTTTAAAGTAGAGTTTGAGCAAAACTGTTCATTAGGGTTAATTCATAAAGTTTAACAATCACAACAAAATTAAACTTTCGCTCACACCAATTTTAAAATCGCCATATCTCAAAAACTAAATGACCAATTATACTGTGTGTAATTTTTTAAGTCATGGCAAAATAACCATATACGGACACCACTATGTGACAAAAGACTAAAAAAAAGACCCGTGTTTCCCAATTTTTCCCAAAGTCATGCACTTTTTTTTTAAGGGCCTCCAAAGATTTGGGGCCTCGGTATCATTTTCGTAAAAATGTGATCATTTTCTCAGGCTCATATCTTGCAACCCGTTCAGATTTACTCTCTGAGGCAAAGTTGTAGCTCTTGTCATAAAGAACAAAAATTGCGAACATATAAAATCAAAAAAACTTCACCTTCCAGATCAAAATCGCAAAAAACTTAAAAAAAATTCGATATTTTTTTACCTTTTTTCCCGTGTTCAGGTCCATAGGTAGCAAACCGTTCAAAATTCAAGGAAACAATCAACCACAAAAATTTACCTAAGATCTCAGTAAACAAATTTCTAGAACATATAAACTTCGTGGGAATTATTCTTAATACCGTTTTTTAATTTCATTTGTTTTTTATTTACTTTACTTTCATAGCTTTCTTTCATGTTGATACCCATTGCTAGCGGAATGGAAGGTTTTCGGTTCGACACATGCAACAACACTGCTTTCAAGCTTGAAACAGAACCACCAATAAATAATCTCCACTCACTAGCGATGTAGTTCATTCCCATTTTTACCACCAAAGCTTTTATATCGTTGCAATAAGCGAACGAATTGTCATCATTTAGAGTGTACAGCATCTGAAATTCAGCTTGTCGTTTGCGGTACGCCGTAGAGTTAACATTAGCATGTGTGAGTTTTCTTTGCTTTAAAAAAGCTGTCAAAAATATTGCAAGTCGCTGCGATAATCCCAATATGGCCACAATGAAATCCATTTCCATTTGTGTTATTAGTTGTGGTCCATCTCTTCCCTGTTGGGGCTCATAATCGGTATCAAATGGATCTTCATAAGTAACACCACTTGCTGTACTCATTGCTGTAAATTCTGTAGTACGATCTGGAGTTGGCGGCCTTGGTGATACAAAATTTTCAGGTGCAAGCACTGGTAGTGTGGCTGTTGCAGTTGCTTTATAAATTTTGTTCTTCTCAGAATGTCGATTTAGACGACATGTGTAATTTACGCATGCATAGCAACTGGTTCCATCATGATCACCTGGGCGATTAATCCAGTTTACCGGCTTACAATACTTCATAGTACCTCTGCCTCCACTCAACCATGCCATGAGATTGTTATAACATTGGCGACACACTGTATTAGGTGTGTAATTTTCACCGGTCAAGTCCACTTCGTCGAAAAACAATGTATATGCTCCTTTGAATTCACTAGTTAAAAGATTCTTTTCCTTCTGAAATCTTGTAGATGTTTTTTTTCTGGTTTGATGACCGCAAACGTAGCAAAATAAATCAATATTTTCACACTGCATATTGAAATTGTCAGTTGCCAATGTTGTGTGCGAATTATACTGTAGCACTTTCACTTTTTTTACTTTCACTTTCACTTTATAACTTTCACCGCTGAGCTCTCGTTGACGTCGCGCTGTGTAATGCCTCGATGTGAGCGTCGTGTCGCTTTTATATTGTGTGCTGCGTCCCTTGTTGCGTGTGCTGAGCTTACTGCATTGCCTGTGCTGCTGCTGTCGGTGCATGATCGCGTGATACCTAAGCGCTACCTAAACGGTGTTAACCCTTGGACAAACACATGGTTCTGGCCAGGCATATTTCATTTTTTGCTACCTATGGACCTGAAAAGGAGAAAAAGGTAAAAAAAATTAAATTAAAAAATTTTCGGCAAATTTTTCACTTTTGCGTGCTACCTAAACAGTGTTAAGAATCATCTGTAGGAAGTTTAAATGTTCTAGAAATTTGTTTATTGAGATCTTAGGTAAATTTTTGTAGTTGATTGTTTCCTTGAATTTTGAACGGTTTGCTACCTATGGACCTGAACACGGGAAAAAAGGTAAAAAAATCGAATTTTTTTAAGTTTTTTTGCGATTGATTTTATATGTTCGCAATTTTTGTTCTTTATGACAAGAGATACAACTTTGCCTCAGAGAGTAAATCGAAATTCTGAACGGTTTGCAAGATATGAGCCTGAGAAAATGATCACATTTTTACGAAAATGATACCGAGGCCCCAAATCTTTGGCGGCACATAAAAAAAAAAGTGCATGACTTTGCGAAAAATTGGGAGACACGGGTCTTTTTTTTTTTAGTCTTTTATCACGTAGTGGTGTCCGTATATGGTTATTTTTTTTCGTGTTGCACTGTGTTAGTGATCAAAAAAAATTCTGAAATGGCCAACTCTACGGTTAGTTAGTTACCTCTTCTAAACAATAACTCAAAAGAAGTAGTCGCTTAATTATTATAATTTGTCACAAGTAACAACTGTATCATTGATACAGAAAGTAGACAAAGAATTTGATCCGGGAAGGCTGGGTTCACTTCTGAATATATCTTGCTTATGTTTCACAGTGGAGACTATGATATAATTATAGGTTGTAGATCTTAAAGGATTATCTAGATATTTGGTTAGTGTCCATGAATTTTGAAAACAGTTTAATCTTCATTATTACAATAATATTGAATGTAATTACGTACAATTTAAAATTCTAGAACTGGAACTTTAAACTTTCCAATTGACTCCACACCCCTAAGAATATTTGTATTCCTCCTTTATGTAAAAAATCTAAAGAAATCACATCAAAATAGCTTGCAGTGTACCAAATTTGCCCTGTAACAAGTAGCTTTTTTTCCCCAATGTCCTGTTAAACATTGCATGTAATTTCATTTTTAGTAAAGAAAATTCCTTCGATAGTTTTACTCGCCTTCATGTACAATATTTTAAAAATAATTACAATTTTTATGCAGCTTCAGTGTTGTAGAATCCTGAAATCGGTTTACAACAAAAAAAAAATATTTAACTTATATGGTATTTTGTTGTAAACATAAAATATCAGGAAAAATAAGGATGTACATATTGGCTATTGTAACTAAAAACTATTACAAAAGCTTCAGAAAAACGTCGTACACCACCTACCTTCTCCCATTTGCGTCAGAGTGGGTGCTAAGTTCTTTGAATCTGTATGAGAACATATAAATATTTCATGAAACCATTATCCCATGTACTCTCTAATCCCATTTAAATAAAATAAATAGTTTCCCATTACATCCCATAAAGGGACTGGGGAGAACTCCCATTTAAATTATACATAATATCCAACACAAAAGTGGTGAATATGCAGGGGTACAGTAAAAACAGTTGTATACCTGAAAGTGGCTCTAAGTACAATAGAATAATGTTACAACACCTGAAGCTCCAATATTATTATAACAGATAGAAAAATTAATAATGTGTAGTGGCCAACCTTAATTACACTTCTTTTTTTAAACATGTGAACTTTCTTTATGTGCATTTTATTTGCTAACGTAAGTAGTAGTAGGGGGTACTGAAGAGGGAAGTGAATTGGTTACTTCCAATGACAAGTCCATGTTTGACTTACCCGTTAAGAATTATTCAATGTAAATTGAGTCAAAACTAACGTTGTTTAATTAGGAACTACCTATGCTACAAATTCAGAATTAGTTCCATTGCCTGACGGGTACATATGTAAATATCTCTGCATTAGAGTGTTATAAAATCCAGCAATTACGAATAACCGGTTTTCGGTTTGCATACAATACCAGGATTGAATTTTTGGTATTATTTACAATTTCTTTTCGGTTTGTTTGTTTTTCGTGGAATTCAATATGTTTAAATTTTTGTTGAAAAATTTTCTTTTTCGCTTTGGAAAAAAAAAGTATCATTATTATTCAGAAAATATTCAAATTTTAATATATTTTAATTTTCTTTAAAACAATACATAAGAATATATTATTCTTATGAAGATTAAAACTGAATTGAATTGAACTGAATTGAATAGAATCGAATTGAATTGAATTTAATTTAATTTAATTGAACTGAATTGAATTAAGTTAGATTGAACTGAATTGAATTATAATTGAATTGACTTGAATTGATTTGAATTGAGTTGAGTTGAATTGAATTGAATTGAATTGAACTGAATTGAATTGGATTGAATTGAATTAAATTAAATTGAATTGAATTGAATTGAATTGAATTGAATTGAATTGAATTGAATTGAATTGAATTGAATTGAATTGAATTGAATTGAATTGAATTGAACTGAATTGAATTGAATTGAATTGAATTGAATTAAATTAAATTAAATTGAATTGAATTGAATTGAATTGAATTGAATTGAGTTGAATTGAATTGAATTGAATTGAATTGAATTGAATTGAATTGAATTGAATTGAATTGAATTGAATTGAATTGAATTGAATTGAATTGAATTGAATTGAATCGAAATGAATTGAATTGAATTTAATTTAATTTAATTGAACTGAATTGAATGAAGTTGGATTGAACCGAATTGAATTATAATTGAATTGACTTGAATTGATTTGAATTGAGTTGAGTTAAATTGAATTGAATTGAATTGAATTGAATTGAAAGCAATTGAATTGAACTAAATTGAATTGAATTGAATTGAATTGAATTAAGTCTAAATAAATTGAACTGAATTGAACTGAACTGAACTGGCCTGCATTGACTTAAATTTAATTGAACAGAATTGAGTTGAACTGAATGGAATTAAATTGATTTGAGTTGAATTCAATTAAATTGAATTGAATGGAATTGAACTGATGCGAATTCAATTGAATGAAATTGTATCGAATTAAAGTGACATAAATTTAATTGAATTGAACTGAATTAAAATTGAATTGAATTCAATTAGAGCTTGAAGTAGAAATGAATTGAATTTAACTGACATGAATTGAAGTGACTTGAATTGAACTGAATTGAATTCTAATTCAATATTATATAATTGAAATGAGTGAAGGAATTGATTTGAATTGAGTTGAATTGAACTGAATTGAATTCAATTCAATTGAATATATAGTTGAATTGAATTAAATTTAATTGAATCGAATTGCAATAAATTGAATTGCGTTTCGCTTTCTTATGCATTTTCGGACTCGTAGCGGGCTTAAAACGGATCCGCTAAATCTCAAGTTCACTGATTTGTTTTGGTTAGGTTTTGAGGGACACGTAGCGGGTTAAAGAACTCATATTTCCCAATTCGTTTTTGTGCACATATGTACATATTATGCTGTATGGAAAAAAATTATGGGTTTCTCAAAAGATGCGTATTGAAGAGCGGATTACGGGAGCGTCAAACTTTTTTTATACGAGGGTACTTATAGTCCCCTACCGGCCGTTGAAGTTCCGATTTCTATTATATTTTGGTAAAAAAAAATATATTTTTCTTGGTTAATGTTGAGCTCAAATGGCAAATGACAAATGTATTTCCAAAATTTTGTTAGAGTATTTTGAAATTTCGATCGTGTATGCTTTTCTTCCCAAATTTTTTTTATTAATAATCGTTAAACAAAATTCTTGGTCAAGACTTCAAAATGTAATCATGAAATAAATGCTCTGTCTCTATTTTAAAGAGTATGCGATTAACTACGCTATGTTTGAGCCACATGTTGATCAAAATAATATTTTTTTTTACCTAAATACACTGGTACATACTTAGAACAGATGCGATCTCGAATTCAAATCAGAGAAATCGGATCCGATTCGGTGCAGATTCGGATCCGATGTGCTCATTGGGTATGGATACTTTGAGGCTAATAGCGTCCGAGAAATTTGTGGGATAGAACAAGAAATCATCAACAATGGCTCACAAGGATGAGCTATTTCGAAGCCACCCGCGGCAGCCACATCAATGAAATCGTGTTCCATAAATAATGGGAATATTTGTTATTTCTGAAATCCATAATATACAAAAAAAAAACAGCAGACAGTTGTCCGAGGCCTTCGGCCACGGACTGTCCCTGCAGGCTGTGTCAGAGACACGGCCATTAAGTTTAACGTAGAATACGCCATCCGATAAGACAGAAAACATATATAACAATAAATGATAAATGATAAACGTCAACTGTCAGCTGCTGTCAAACAGCATCAAGCAGCATTGTTATTTTGCTTACTTGGCAGCACTTTCATTTAACATAAAAATGTATGAATTAATTTTTTCATATATTTTTTATAATTATATATCCATGTTAAATTCAAATTCACCTTTAACATTTTGTTTCACTTAAATACATAAGTAAATATACCAAATTTCAATATTTCATCAATCAAAACAACAGCCGAAGGTTTGTGTCCACACTGAAACAGCAGCATAGTTTGTGTTCACGCTACAAACTCAAACACTCGTATGTTTGAGTGTATGTGTTTAAACAATTTTCATTTGAGAAATTTAAATATTAGGAAGATATCAACAAATATGAAATGTATATCAAACGAAAGATAACATCTTCATTTACCTACAAAACAATTTTTAAAAAAAGTTATCTCGCCGTTTCCTCATAATCAGTGAAATAAAGATTACAACAATAACAATCGGACATGACTCCCTATACCGTGAGGTAAGACGTATTCTACGCCAAAATCAATATTAGCTCAATTTATTTAATTTTTTAAAATATCCGTGTATTTGCAAAAGCCGTTATATACATAAAATAATTGGGAATAGAATTTCTCCTTTGCAAACAATTGACCTTAACATAATTTCTTAAGTTATTAACTTCGCTTTGCTTCCAATATAGTAAGAAATATTTGACTATTGGGGTAGGCTGATAATTGGAAGTATTTTAATGGTAAAGTGGATTTACATATCATATTCTAAAATCCAAAATAACGTAACAATAAAATTAAAGAATTGAGGTTTTGATTGATTAAGATACAATTGACTGAAATAAATGATTTTGAATAGTTGTACTTTTCTGTGTTAAAAATATCAAATTTATGAAACAGACTCAATAAACTCAGTTGTCTATAAATCAAGATTATTTCTTCCTTAGTGTAAATTTCAGTAGAATTTTAAAGAGTGTGAATGTCGAGTTGACTTAAAATTTGAATTTCGTATCGAATCATTTATTGCCTCCCCTGTTGTTATGTCGTTTTGGATTTTAGGTGACGATATAATATTTTAATTTTTATAAAAAGGAATTTGTCATCAAATCCATATGGCATTGGAATGTAGGTATACCATGTAGTACTAAGCTATAGAATCGGTTCACAAGACTCTTCATTCATTTTATATTAGAAATATATTTTAAAAATATTCTTTCTTACTTTGTTAAAGACTTAAACTGCATTTACACCGTCTAAGATTAACGCATTGCGAGGTCAACTCCGTTAACCCATCCTAACCCAGATGATTACTCATAGAAATATAATTTGTAAAAACTGAAATTGAAATGTTAACCACGTCATTATTTTCTTTGCTCTGACAGTGGTCCGCACCCACACAAGACAACTATTCGCTGGCGATACATCAGTTTGTATTTTTTCCGCAGTCTGACAATTTGTGTTTCGCAGTCGGACAAATATGTGTTCTATGTAGGGGTGGGTCACCCTTATCATTTACGGATATGAAAAACAGTTGTTGGCCGATTCTGAGACCTACCCGATATGAACACAAAATTTGATACAAATCGGTCCAGCCGTTTCGAAGGAGTTTAAAGCCGAACAACCTGTGATCGCAGTCGGACAAACTGTGTTTCGATGTGTTCACATTGTGAGTTTAGTCCCTACCCGCGCCTATAGATGTTAGCACATCAAAAATCAAGTGTTTGACAGACGGACGCCGATCAAAAATTTTCTAACGCGCCCCAGCCACCAACAATTTTTCGAAGCTCACGCCACCGCCGATATAGTTGGCTCTCATTGGTTTAAAATGTGAGCCGATTTGATAGGCTGGCCAGATTTGTCCGTCTGGTCAAATTTTAAAGGTTCAGTTACTTCAAAAAAAAAACTCCAACATTTCTACAAAACAGGCAAAATCAAAACCTCCAACATTTCTACAAAACTGGCACAAATTTACTATTGTGCTGCCGTCTTTGATAGTTTGGTCTCGGAACAAAGTTGCTCTAAATTGGTCTAAGAACACAGTTGCCATAGTTAAATATTTGATAACAACGATATTTGATAACAAGCATATTGGTAACTTGGCCACGATAAACTGCGGCCTATATGCGACATCACAAAATCCAGCAAATGCGGTCAGTTAATATAACCTGCGAATCAAACATTATCTATAACCACCAGTTGTTTCCTAATATTATTTCGCTATTAGGTATCCTGAAAATGTCCTGTCTTTACATGACATGTTGCATTTAATAATTGTATTGTTAAAGCAAAACAATGGACTTGCTGACCTAAGAGTCAAATGTAATTTAATATGAAATGTTATACATTAATGCTCATAAATCATAACACATGTCAAGATGTATTCATTCACAACTATTAACTTAATGGAAAGCGAGACGAAAAAAGAATTTTCTGAAATGTCTAGTTGTCATATTTGTTATTTGTATTCTATTTAATGGGATTATGCTATTTGCTTATGCTCCTTGTTTTTTGCAAATATTTATATCTCAACATTTTCTCAATGCTTGGATCATCAAATAGTTTATATGGTTCCTTGCTAGATGAAAATTGATATGTGCTAAATGGAATAAACATCCTTTTTATATCACCAAATTTTTTGTGTATGTGATACTGTATACACTACACATGTGTATACCCAGCGTAACTATTTGAGCAAGTTTTTGTTGGAGTTTTCAGATTATGATTTTTAAATATAATATAGTGATTTTTATTGATCCCATTACCATATTTTTTTTAATAAACCAGGTTATGCTCAACGCTGAAAAATCTTTCTTTTTTTGTTGTGTGAATGCAAATATAAAGGATTGTACACGCTGAAAAATCTGTCGTTTTTTGTTGTTTGGATGCAAATATATAACATGTGTTTGGACATGTCGCAAATATAATATACCTGATCCCAAACGCATTGTGTTCCCTATTCAATATAACATGTTTGTGACACAATGATTAATATGTTATAACATATCTGTTTGCGACCCAAATTTATCTGTATTTGTGATACAAATACAGCCGTGTTCGTTGCACTGTTTATGGTCTCTCGAGAACAAGAGAATAAAAGAAGCAACGAGTATATCTTGTAAGTGTGTATCTGTAGTTTTGCATTAGTCTCTCAGCGAATGATTCCTAAATATTCCAGAATGTGTGTGATGTATTGCGATTTAACTTCATGTATTCAGTCGTCAATGGTTCATAGGACAGAAGATATCCAAAGCGTTTGATCAGTGAAAGGGTTTGTGATATTGCTTTGGTATTTGTGTGTGAGCTTCGCATATATTTATGTGTGCTACCAAAGTGGGAAATGATTTTGAGGAAAGAAACTGAAGAGGGCAGCAACGTGAATCCTTTTTTCTGCCCGAGCCTCTACTGAAAAAATTCAGAATGGCGGACCATTTGGGAAATATAATAAAAAAACACAAATAATTAATACACGCTTGTCTTGCATGAAATAGGTTTATATATAAGTATATTCTTCGTGTACCAACGCATAGTGATAACCAATGCATAGTTGAAACCTTCTGAAGGCAAAAATGTGAGAGACAACAAAGAAAGGAGAAACAACAGAGCAGTGAATTCAAAACAAAGCAAATAATGTAAAAATCATTTAAATCTTTAATTTTTTTATTAATTCTACTTAAGGAAGGAAGAATAATTCGTTTCTAAATATTAGGGGCGTTTTTTCCGTAACCTATATAAGTTAACATCAACTGTTACGAAAAAAACGCATAGACGTTAAGAATATTCAACTTGGCTTCATCCTATAATTTTATATTTTTATTTGTCAATTTGTTTATTTAAAAGTCTAAACCAAATCAAAATACTAAAGAAAACAATGCAATATATGAGGTGGTAATTTTGCATTCACATTGCAGGAAAAGTTTTATTGTTTGGAAATTTCGAGGAAATTAACTTCTGAATACAGTATTGCAAATCAGATGTTTGGCTATATTAAATATTCAAATATGAGATTTCGATTGCAATGGTTCAAGACTTTAATGCTATATTGGGGTTAACCATTATTTAAAAATAAAACAAACATCGTAAACGCGCAGCTACTTGGTAGTTGTCAGATGTAAAAAGAAAGTCATCATATACGACTCGAGTGCACGGGCAAATAATAACAAAAAAGAAGGCGTCCCCGAGCTAACCGCGTGCTCTTTTACGTGTCAACGAGCTTGGACGTAAACGCTGTACTGAAGAGAGGTAAGAGAAAATTGAGTGAAGTAATGTATGTGGATCGGTGTGCTATTTATTCACAAAGTACATAAAATGTACCAAAAACTACATTCTTCATTTATATGTACCTAGAAGTGCATAAAATTTCAACAATTGTACCATCAAATGCACCCCAAACATTACTTTAAGTGTAGTAATTGGTTCGGACACTATGCCAAAAAAGTACATAAAGGTCCTCAAATGTGTACTAAAAAATAAGCAAAGTGTATCAAAAAATTATATAATGACCAGCAAGCAAGAGCCGAAGGTGTTCTTGTGAATATTGTCGAGTTATGGTAAGGTATAGGTTTCGTTGTTCACTTTACTTCCTTTTAGTTTTGCTTTAGTTGTTTGGTATTGCCTTGGAATCCTTCTTCATGAAGAAGAAGAATCCAATAATATTGTATACAACTTTTTAAATATTTTGATAAAAAAAATTAACTACCCCTTATATTTACATCATAATTTTCGAAACGTCGTGGAAATATGAGAAATGGAATGACATAAAATTTATATTTCCCATACAACTAAGTCGAACTTGGTAACACTTTTATCGGGGTTATTCTCAACTTCTAAAATTATACATGTTAACGTGCAGGTTTTCATTTTGTATGAGTTAACGTGTATAAGTTACGAAAAAAACGCCCTCTATTGTTATGTTTGGGAGAAAATACGCATATGTTTCCACGTAAAATCATATATATTTGTCAGTAAACATGCTAATGTTTGCATTTAAATACACCTGAGTTTGGGACTTGCAAACACATAAATGTTGGAAGTGTGTTCCAAACATATACATGGTTCCTGCAGAATATGTTTGTGAGCATATGTTACGGAGACCGTTTTTTTTCGGCGTGTAACTTGCCTATAATTCAAATTGTTTTTGTTTTTATACACGAGAGAACACTAAATTGATTTAGTTAATTTTTTTGTATTTAACCACATATTTAAAACATACAAATTTATTTCTATTCTGTCAACCCTGTTGTAATTTTGCTCGTCACTGTATCAATCTCTGTTTTCGTAAAACATATAACTTATATTGTCAGCTATACTCTTCGAAACCGTTCTGTGGGTTGCAAATCATTCCAAAAACAAAGCAAAACTATCACAATAATTTCGAGAATTGTAGCGTCTAATATTACACGATGATGGTTTGTTATTGTTTTTGTTGGCTACCATATTAAGACTATATTTTATTTCTATCTTTCACTTGTCATGAAATGACTTTTATTGTATGCATTGTCTAATTCTTCTTTGCATCCAGTCTGACTGATATTTACTTCTTAATATACCGACCATGAAAAGAGAAAAACTACACGGAACAAAGCAAACAATGGTAAACAACTAAAAGCATATCGCGTGTTAAATATCAAGCGACAAAAAAGCTACAACAAATGAAATATACAGGCGGACAACTTTCAATCCTTTTAAAGGTTTTCGTTTGCATTGACTTAAAGGGTATTAGGTCGTGGATGTTTTATGTGAATGGGTTTGTTTTTCAATTTCTGTTGCAATTTTATTATACAGATTTCAGAAAAAGACTATTACACAACTATTGAGATAGTTGTTAGTTTTTTATTGGATTGTAAAGAAGTCATGTTCCGATTAAATATGGAATTAAATATCCGTCAAATGACCCCAACGGTCTGACAACAGGCAATTTCTCTTTTCATAAAATTTCCCAGGACTTTTTCACAGAAATGTGGCTGTATCTTGCAGTGGGTAGGGGTAATAAACGCTTACCCATTACCCACAGGGTATGGAAATAATAATGGGTACCCACGAAAAGAGGGAATTAGACTTTAGGATTAGCCATTACACATTGGGAATGGGTAAGCGGTTATCGCCGGGGTAATGGGTTACCTAGGGTAACCCACCCCATTTTTAATCGAAAATATGTAGAAAAATTGTATATCTCGGAAACGGAGTGTCGATTCGAAAAAATAACTAATTTTTTACCGGTTCTAAGGGATTTTCATAAAATGGTCTAACCGGTATGAAAGAAATTTTTTTTCAAAATATCGCCCAAAATATGAAACTCCCTAAAATCGAAAAAAATTGTTATAACTCAGAAACGGTGCAATCACAAAAATAATAAATTTTTTACCTCAACAGGAAGCTTTACCCAACAGATGTCTTTAATACGGCATCACTTTTTTTTTTAAAAAAATCTCTAAAACTAAAATCTTTCGTGTAAAAAATCGCTAAAACGCCCTAAATTCTATATCCCGGAAAGTTATCAGCCGTCGAAAAAATAACAAATTATTACAAGTTTCTAATGGTTTTCATAAAGTGGTCCAATTCATATGGAAGAATTATTGGAACGAAGTTCCCTATCGCAAGTTGCGGGATGGGGGCTAAATGAAAAACTTTTAAACAATTTTTTTTTAACCGTATTAAGCTATAACCCAGTATACAACCCAGTATTATTCTGCATACTTTTAGGATTTGGTAATTATTACTAAATTTGACAGTCAGGGTTGTATATGAGGGTTGTGTTCTTTCATGTTGGCTTTGTGATAGTCATGCCATTGTCAAGTGTGCTGGCTTCAATAGAAGGCATTATGACATAATTACGGCTAAGGAAAGCGGGCTTCGCTGAACATGTTGGATGTGTAAGGACTTCGCTGTTGACTTTTTTTTAGGTTATTGTCTTTTGCGTTATTAACAGTATTACCCCATTCTGTGTGCTTGCAGTTCAGGTCTCCCGCTAGTACATAGTAGGATAGTACGCACATGTAATAACTAAAAAGTTGTCGCAGTCAACGGCTATCTTTATGGCGCATGTCTCTAAAGCATCTAGCAAATATCAACTTTTGTTATAGTGACTGTAGTATTGTATGTTATTCTTGATTAATATACCTGTTCCCCCCACCCCTTGATGCATCAATTCGATATTTGCTTATGATTATATAATTTTTAAATATTACTTTGTGTATGTGGATTAATTTTGTCTCATTTAATAGGTTATTCTTGACTAATTATTCAAGCTTAAGGTCACTTCTGATTTTATTAAACTTTTTGTTTTTCTATTTTTTCTCTCGATATTTCGATTTCCTTTGGAAATCTTCTTCAGGAATCGAAATATCGAGAGAAAAAATAGAAAAACAAACAGTTTAATAAAATCAGAAGTGACCTTAAGCTTGAATAATTAGTCAAGAATAATTAAAATAAAGGTCGGGAAATTGGGGACAAACTCATTTAATAGGACAATATCTAAAATTTACCTATTCTTAAAAACTCACTTATTCTTGAAAAAAGGACAAATTCTAAAAAGTTACCATTTCTTAAAAAAAACATTTTCTTCAAAAAAATTTATTGTTATATAAAATACATTTTCTTACAAACAATTCTTTTCTTAAGAGTACAGTTTGTGAAAAATAAAATATTAATTTTTTCTTGAGATAAGTAGGCTTTCTGAAAATAAGTAAATGTTGTTAAAAAATATCCTTTTCCTACAAAGAGTACCACTTCTGTACAAAGTACCTGTTCTTACAAAAGTCCTTCTTTGTAAAACAAAGTCATACTCTTATGGCTTTTTCTTACAGAAAGAACTTCATCTTAAAAATAGTACCTTTTCTTAAACAAAACATTATCTTTTAATAAAAGAAGTGCTTCTCTTTAAAAAAGGACCTATATAATACATATTCCGCAAAATATATTACATATTTTTAATAATTGTACGGTTCAAGATCAATAACCATTTTTCCTATGAAAAAGTAAATTTTAATAGAAATATTAAAAATAAGTGCGTGAAATTGATCATTATATTATGGTGGATGGTTGGGAATATAGCTATTTCAATGCCCACCAATGCTTATTATCAGCTCCCTTCTCCAAAAGTATTTAGGTATATCATCACACATTAAAGGGATAAACAAATCTCAAGTAAGCGAGAATTGTCTAAACTCCTACTTGTGCGATAACATCCACAACAATACTTTGCCATAACTATCAATATTCACAACATTTCTTTCCTTTGCATGCTTTCATCGAAAGCCATTGCATAGATGTTGTTGTTTCAAGAAAGAAACAAAAAAAAAATAGAAAAAGTACTTTTTAATGGTTATTGATCTTGAACCGAACAATTATTAAAAACATAACAACTCAAAAGATCGAATAATATAGACTGAAACGGATATAATACGTATTCTTAAAAAGGACCTAAAAGTATTAATTTTGTTTTTAAAAATACATTGCAGAAAAAAAATTTCTTAAAAAAAGTTTTTTATTTTACAAAAAGTACTTTTTCTTAAAGATCCATTTAAATTATCGTACTTTTCAACGGGCGCTTTATACGTGCTGGAACTAACTAGTACATAAAATATAGCGAAAGAAACTTCGTTCCAACCGGGTGTCCCATGACACCCGTGTCGTGTCTTTTTTTTTCCATCAAATCGATAAAATATGGAAACAAAAACCAAAAACTAAAAAAAAGTATATATTTCGAAAACTTGACGCACTGTAATATATTTTGTATGTCCATAGGAGGCTTTAATGCGGCATCACTTTTTTTTTAAAGTCGCTAAAACTAAAATTTTTCTAATAAATAATCGTTAAAATGTTATTTTTTGTAATAAGTTAAGCCATATTAAAAATCTTATGGGGGTAAAAAATTAACTATATTTGCCATTGGACCTTGTTTTCGAGTTATTACTATTTTTTGTTTTACCGATTTTCTAATTTTGGCGATTTTTTTAAAAAAATTCGTACATATGAACAGGACTACTTTATGAAAAGCCCGTAGAAAGCCGTAACATTAGTTATTCTATCGATTCCGTTCCCCAGATATAGTCATAAGGGCGGTTTAGCGATTTTAACTCGAAAAATCTTAGTTTTGATGAATTTTTGTAAAACAAATCAATGGTTGTTCGAACTCACCGGCGATGTGTTAACACCTGTTTGTTACACGGTATCTGTTCGATTTCTGTGAACACATTAGTAAATGTTACATTGGAAAACAAAAAAAGAGTAGTTTTTGTGCTGAGGCTCTTTTGCTATTACACTTTCTTTTTCTTACATCTGCTTTAACATTATACGTAATATTGGTAAAATAAATAAAGCAATATTTAGCTCACTGAAACACTTGTTTTTGTTTTGTCATAAACAGAGCGACGACAAAAAGCATTGAATAGTATAGAGAACTTATTGCACTCTTTTTCCGCTCTCATGTAGAATGCCTGAGTAGAAGAGCATAAACGAATCTTATATTATAGGATATTTCAATATAATTTCACCATTTCGACAATGTTATTACATAAAACAATACAAAAAGCATAAATGTTGCAAAAGGCATCAATGTTTCACATCAAAATTATGAATGGACCTAATAGTAGTACGTTTTGAATCATTTGCCAGATGTCGCCACTGCTTTTGAGTCATACAACTCGTTATATGAGTTCTCTATACCATTCAATACTCTTTGGATTGTTTGTTCGATGCTGCTACATCAATACCATCATAGTTATTTCGAGGCAGAGACTATTGTTGTACAACAACAACGTATGTGATGCTAACGCTGTGTGTTGTTTGCATGTGTTCACTTTGTTAGATTACCCTACCCGTGCCTATATATGTTAACACATCAAAAAGTGTTGCCGTATTAAAGATGTCCATTGGTTAAAGCCTCCTGTGGAGCTAAACAATTTATTATTTTTGCAATTATACGCACCGTTTCCGAGATAGTCGTTTTTTATTCGACGATTTTCGGATTTTGTCGATGTAAAAAAAATTCTTCCATATGAATTGGACCACTTTATGAATCCTTAAAAGTTAATTATTTTTCGATTCGAAGCTCCGTTTCCGAGATATATACTTTTTTTAATTATTTCATATTTTCGATCTAAATTCGGATGGGTTATTCTGAGTAACACATTGCCCATTGCCGTGGGCAATGTGCAAAGAGCGCTTACTCATTCCCCATGTGTAATGGATAATCGTGGTGGGTAATTCCTCATCGCCGTGGGTAACTGCCTATTATTTTCCCCAATACCCTGTGGGTAATGGTTAATTGTGATGGGTAATTCCCCATTGTCGTGGGTAGCTACCCATTATTTTACCCATGCCCTATGTGTAATGGGTAATTAATTTCTACACGTTCCCAAGGCAATTATAACGGGTTACTCAGGTTATCCCAGTACCCTGGAATTACGAACCCTGTTCAAGAATCTTTATGAATTACTGACTCCCCAGTATGCCACACGAATTCGTTTCGAATTTCCCATTTGTTTGCGTACAAAATTCCTCTCGCCAATGTGGATCGTTTTTTTCCGCCTTTGTCGGATCCGTTTTTAACTTGCAACAGACTACATATTCTAATCCGTTCCAGGTTGGGCTACTGTTAAATAAAACGGATTCGAGGCGGATTCACTTTGATCAATTCGTGCGGATTCGAAACGGAATCGTTCAAATTTTCGTTGTCGGCCACTTTTATTTAAATTTCTGTGGTTTACCAACTCAAATATTTTTTTTTACGCAAAAATACCTGCCACCAAAAGATGAGGGGTGGAGACGGAGTGGTTCGGGCACAACTAGATAGGTTCCTCCCCAATGTGATGTCTGGAATTTCAAATTTGCTTCTTCAAATTCGCATTTCGATTTTCCATATTTTTACGGAATCGTAACGGGGTCGAAACGGATCCGCTAAATCCCAATTTCACTGATTCGTGTTTTTAATGTTTTTACGGACTCGTAACGGGCTCGAAACAGAGCTCCCCAAATCGCCATTTAACTGATTCGCTTTTTATTATTTACGGACTCGTAATGGGTTCGAAACGGATCCGCAAAATCGGAATTTAACTGATACCAACAATACAAAAATACAAACAACCAGTACAGCAATTTCAGTCGGGTGAACCCTAAGTCATCCATTGCGACCGAGTTCTATTCAAATAAAAATAAACACATATATTCACAGTTACCTTGAACGAATGAGGATGGCAAATATTCAATAGCAGAGTTCTTAATTAAGATCCTAACTGATTTTGGGGAATTATCGTCACTACCAGCGAATTGTCAAAAAATGAAAAACCGTTTCCTATTTCATCCCCTGAAGGGATTGGGGACCGCTTCTCACAACCAGTGAGCTGTGCGCTTTCTAGTTTTACACACACTGAATGGGACCTCCAGTTTTACACTGGTTCCGAATGGTATTTTGAGAAGCTTTTTCATGGATAAGTAATCATTACCGAAAGAAATGTAAGGTGGTCAGAGCAGGGATCGAAGCCACATTCTCTTGCACAAGAGTCCCGCATACTACATTTGCATCACCGACTGTCAACCAGCCAATTGTCCGCTCAATGTAAATTCTCATGGCGACTTTGTTCATTTGCTATTAGACAGTAGTTTTTGACAAAATATTGAGTAGTACAAAATTTTGTTAAGATCGGTTGTGGTTTACGAGAGAAGTCGAAAGCCGTCCAACTTTTGTATGGGAGGTACGAAAATGGGCATTGTACAGTGGCTAGTTTTTAATTTTTAAGGAAAACATTACCTAGTACCGAATTTCATTACGAGCGTTTGAGTTGCCGCCCAAATTTTGTGTGGAACGGACTAGAATGGGTGTTGGAAAATCAGTCAGTATCCATTGAAGAGTAGCATATGACTAAATTTTGTCTAGTACCAAATTTCATAAAGATTGGTTCGGTTTTGCGGGAGTTATCTTGCCGAACAACCAGCCGCCCGAACAACTTATGTATGGGAGGAACCAACATGGGCGTGGTAAAATCACACTTGTCTTAATCGGTGACTGGCGTTTGATGACATGAAGACTAATACCCAATTTGATTAAGATCGGGAGTGATTCACCCGTCATATAGCATTGACAAGCCGAACGACCACCAAGCTTTTGTAAGAAAGGTACCAGAATGGGCGTGGCAACCTCACCCATTTCCTCCAGTTAAGTAGACATTTACAGGCTATTAACCAGTGATTGAGTTGAAGCTAAACACATCTACCAGAAAAAAGTTTTAGAAGTAGCATGATTTTGTATTAAATGCGTTGATTTGAATGTGAGGTATCAGAACCGGCGTGGTCAAAAAGCCTATTTTCAATCTCAAGTTAAGCTTGGACAAATATTTGTCACTTACAAAATTGCATTGTGATCGGTAAAGATTTACGGCAGTTATCGTGTTGGCCAGCCAGACAGACATGGCTCAATCGCTTAAAAGTCCCAAATCGAATTTTGTCCAAAGATACTGAGGGTCTAATATGGATCCTTCTAACGGGTTTTTTAATAAGAGAGCTACAAAAGTTTTTTTTTAAATAAAACAAAACCGGTTTTAGATACCAATGAAATTCTTTATTCCTGTGAAAGTACGTTCGATGCCAACTCGATTTCTTTTGCATGGCCACCACGGGCATGCTTGCAGAAGCCCATACGCTGAATCCAATTTTCGACTGTTTTCAAGCATAAATTGGCCGATGCAATTTCACGTTTGGTATTCGTACGAAGTTCATCAATCGTCGCTGGCTTGCTGGCATAGACCATAGACTTGACGTAGCCCCACAGGAAATAATCTAACGGCGTCAAATAGCACGACCGAGGCGGCCAATCGACTGGGCCATTTCGTGAGATAACACGTTCACCAAACTTGGTTTCCAATAAATTGATTGTGGCTTTCGCTGTGTGGCTTCTGGCGCCGTCCTGTTGGAACCACATGTCCTCCAAGTCCATATTATCCAATTGGGGCGAATAATATTCGGTTATAATTGAACGGTAGTGATTCGTATTCACAGTAATGTGCCGGTCTTGATCATCACGGAAGAAGTACGGACCAATGACGCCGCCGGCCCATAAACCGCACCAAACCGTAAATTTTTTGGGGATGCAATGATGACTTATGGATTACGTGTGGATTGCTGTCTGACCAAGAACGCATATTTTGCTTATTGACGAAGCCATTCAGCCAGAAATGAGCCTCATCGCTGATTGTTGAGGCCTCTTAAATTTGAGGCCACTGACTCCAAATTTCGGTAATAAATTTTAATAATTTCGACTCGTTGTTGGCTCGTATATCTTTCCATGATGAAATGGCAAGCCTTACTGAAGAGAAATGTCAAAAGTGCGGGAAAAAATATAGCGTCGTTTGCTGTCCCTATCGATTTCCATTTGTAGCGTGTCTGTTGAGAAACCCTTATATGTTAAATTGTTTCTCGTATTAAATTATATATACCCCTATCCCTATAGGTGAGAGTATAAAAAGGTATGAGTTTGGGAACTGAAATGAAAAATGCCATGAATAAATTAAGACAGCCGTTCAAAGGACTGAAAGAATAAAGCAGAAATTTAGTTACACTCTTTACTTCTTGCCGTCGAAAGAGCTTAACGGCAGAGAAGTTTTGTTGTAGCCATGACCACAAACGCAGCCGTATTTGTATCATAAACACAGCTGTATTTGGATCTGAAACGCAGCTATATTTAGATCATAAGACACTTATATTACAACATATTAATCAGTACGTAAACAACATGAATAGATGAGTGCGTGGAGGAAAGTGTATACGAACTTGCATACACGCTATATTTGCATCCAAACAACAAACAAATACGGATTTTCGGCGTGTATATATAGAATTTTGGGAAACAAATACGGATTTTCAGCGTGTATATATAGAATGTTTTGATAATTTCAATTAAATTGTTCACGTTTATGGATACCGGGGGTGTGATACTCGGCCATAGGGCTGCGGATATAACTATATCATTTAATTCGGATAAAAATTTAACACATAGAAGGAGCCATATAAGACCCTTAGTATCTTTCGACGAAAATCGTTTTTAGGACTATTTAAGACGATCGAGCCAGGCCCGTCTGTCAGGCTGGCTGCCATGGACAACACGATAACTGCCGTAAATCTTTACCGATGAGTATGAAATTTTGTTAGTGTGTATTATTGATCCAAGCTTGGGTTGGGATTGAAAATGAGCACAACGCCCCTTCTGTTACCTCCCATATAAAAGCTTGTTGGTCGTCCGGGATACCAATTCGATAAACCGAGTGAAACACTTCCGTCCGTAATGAAATTGAGTATAAAGCATCATGCCGTCAAACGCCAAAAACCAATTAAGACAAGAGTGATTTTTCCACGCCCATTTTGGTATCTCCCATACAAAAGTTGCTTGGCCGTCTGTTTGGTTGGCACGAGAAGTCCGGGATATCAATCCGATAAATCGAGGGAAACACTTCCGTCCGTAATGAAATTAAGTAAAGGCTTCATGCCATCAAACGCCAAAAACCAATTAAGACAAGAGTGATTTTGCCACGCCCATTTTGGTATCTCCCATACAAAAGTTGCTTGGCCGTCTGTTTGGTTGGCACGAGAAGTCCCGCAAAACCCAACCAACCTTTACGAAATTTCGATCCACACAATATATTATCAAATGCCACTCTGCTTTGGAAAATGAGCCATACCCATTCTGGTACCTCCCATCAAAAGTTGAGCGGATAACCGGTTGGTCGACACGATTACTTTCGTAAACCACAACCGATCTTAATGAAATTCGGTACCACTCAATATCAATATTTTGTTAAAAGTTACTGTGAAATTAGTAATTGATTACTCTGCCACGCCCAGTGTCATACCCCTCATACAAAAATCGGGCGTACTTCCAGTTGGTCGACTCGATATCTCCAGTAGGCCACAACCGATTTTAATAAAATTTGGTGCTCGTCAATATTTTGGCAAAAGCTTCTGTGAAATAAAAAATTAACAACTTCACCATGCCCATTTTTGTTCCTCCAAAATAACTATTGGGCGGACAATTGCTTAGTAGTCACAAGAATTCCCTAAAACTACTGAGTATCCTAACTAATTTTGGTATTAAATAATAATTTTGGTATTAATGTGACCGTCGGTGGTGCAATGGGTAGTGTGCGCGCCTCTTGTACAGGAGATCCTGGGTTCGATCCCTGCTCCAACCACCTTAAAATTTCTTTCGACGACGGTCACCTCGCTTAGTGACGGCGACACTATCGAGTATATAGCCATGAAAAAGCTTCTCAAAATACCGTTCGGAATCGGTGTAAAACTGTAGGTCCCAATCAGTGAGTGAAAACTGGAAAGCGCACAGCTCAGTGATTGTGAGAAGTTCTCCCCGGTCCCTTCATGGGATGTAATGGGAAACCATTTATTTATTTATTTATTAAATAATAATTAGCGCAGTGTCAATCTGCTATTGCAGTTGGTCATATTTGCAAGTTCAACGTAAGGGTGAATATATGCGTTTTTTAACAGAACTCGGATGCAATGGATGACGTGGGGTGAGGGTATGATTAAGTCGGTTCACCCGACTGAAATTTATGTACTGATTAAAACTACAATTACTTGTGCACCAATACCAGAAATTGATTTTTTGTATATCCTTGCAGGGTGATTTAACAAAAATGTTCTCTATGTTATTTTATAGCAATATACCAAAACTTCAATTATTAAGCAATTTTTGTTGTCTATGATCCGAGTTATTTTCAGAAAGTTGTAATTCCTTTTAGGCTAATAGATCATATTTTTTCCGGTTTATTTATGGCTCTTCTTTATGTGGGAACTAATTCCTGTGTGCCATGGTAATACATATTAAAAATGTATTCTGCAGTGTCTTAGGAAATCTGGAAATATTAATGTTCCATTTGCCTAAATGTTATGGACTCTAAATTATACACGAATGTTTTGAGGGGGGTTAGACAAAGCATACGAGTATTATTTAGAATACATTTATCCTCTTATATTATTCTATGACATCATATCACATTTTTACACAATGTTGATAAGATAAACCAGGTCCCATTTATATATTTATATGATAAAGTTTAAATTCAAATGAAATACTGACAACGAAATTTACATATTATTAAAAACACTTTATTAAATGACGCAACATCAAAAACATTCTTGTATACACATGTTAAACATCAATGACTTTTAGGTAGATTTTCCAAACGACTTCTGGGAAAACTGTTCTTTGACATATCAGGATGAAACTAGACGAACAGTCATCATTTCACCCTCCTCCATCATTCGGTAGAGATTAGGAAATAAATCTCATAAATGTTCAAAACAATCAAATAAATGCGATTTATTAAAATTGTTATGTGACAACTGTGTACGTGTAAATGTATAACATGAGATGTTATCCTTTAAATCGGATAACATCAACAAATGTCAAAATAAAGATTTTAACGGAACGGTTTTCATCAGTGAATCAGAATGAAATACTGCCCCTTATTCGAAGACTGAACCCGTAGTATTTATTGAGTAGTAAAAGCCGCTAGTAGAACAAACCAATGGAAAGTGAAAACATCCCTCCCAATGGGTAAAATATACTACATATGTAGAGGTGGACAAGTTGCCTTGACAGTGGCAAAACAGTAGAATAGCAACGAATAGTAAAACGTAAGAATGGAAAGATTTAGTTAACAAACATTTGATGAAGAAGAATTGAAGCGAAGAATTAAAGTTTTAAACTTCCATTATGGGAAACGTGTTACAATTTTGCTCGTCACTGGACGTGCTTGGTACCCAGTTCTTTAAAAACATTTCACACGCAAATTCAGTTACATTGTTGCAATGCCATAGATATTCCGGATGAAAACTAATGTTTGAAAATTGTTTGGTATCATCATTTTGACACTTAGATGATTTTAACAAATAAAAGTAACACGACATGCATTCAAAATATTCTTGCATATTTTCGTAAGAAATTTTATCATTTATATCTAAAAGGAAATTTTGTTGCAGAGAGTTACCCCGTATCTCTGATTTACCTTGCAAAAATTTCACGAATATTTCCTCTTCGCACTCTATACATTTTTTGAAAAAAGGTAATTAAAATAATATATTTAAAAATTACACACCGTGTTATATTATGTCTATAAAGTAAAATCTAAAGTCTAAAAGTACAAATCGTACACATTTTAGTCTCAAAATTACACTTTTACACTGAACTTACATAGAGTACTCTTAGAGTAAACTGTGCGTTCTCTAGAAATTTTACTTTAGGGTACTTTACTTTTTTAACACTCTTTAAACTACACCCTTAGCACAATAAATATCAGTACAGTTATAGTGTACTGCAACCTTTTAACACAGTGTAAAGAATACCTACTTTTAGCACGTGTACTGTTAGTGTACTGTACACCTTTAGCACGTTTTAAAGTACATATACTATAGAATTATATACATATCATAAGTTTTTTAAAATTTTTGACATAGCTTCTTTTTCGACAGTAATTGTACTAAATTAACACCTTAAGCATACTGTAGTCTACACCACATAGTGTAGAGCACAAATTGGCGTAACATTTAGTGCACTTTAGTGTATCGTTCTTTTAGTGTACTTTGTTTTTTCATGGAATACTACTAGTACTTTTATTGCAGTGTACAAAAGTTTTAGAGCCATGTATTATACTCTTACAGTACGCTCTCTGTACTTATTCTTGCTTACACTAAACGGTGTGGTGGATTATATAAAATTTGGAATTTGAACCCCTCGTTATTTCAAAGTAGATAGGCCATTTGCCCAGATTATGACAGATTATTAGTTAAAGGTTCTAAATTTAAGAAATGTTTCGCTTTACCCTTGGAGGAAGTTGGGAAATATTTAAAATTGTAAGTAATCTACGAAATAAATTCGTTAGAAATGGAGTACCATCAATGCAGTATGTGAATGAATTTGTGGAGCGAGTTCGTCAATCCGCGTATTCTTCTCATACGTGCTTGTCCAGCGTGCTGAGTAGAATATATTGCTGCCATAGCTGAAGCTTTGCTCGAACAGATGGAATGAGGTACTCTAAAGCACGTCATGGAAGCCATTTGAACGATGCTGTGTTTTATTCATATGTATCACTGATGGGCCTTACCCATACAATTGTAATTTTAGAAAAATATATATTAGTATTCTTTTAAAATGAAATGAAATTCCAAATTTTAAATGGCCCACCCTTTATAAAAAAATAAAATAAATGGTTTCCCGTTACATCCCACGAGGGGATTAGGGAGAGCTTCTCACAACCAGCGAGCTGTGCGCTTTCTAGTTTTACACTCACTGGTTTTACACGAACGGTATTTTGAGAAGCTTTTTCATGGCTAAATACTCGATAGTGTCGCCGTCACTAAGCGAGGTGACCGCCGTCGAAAGAAATTTAAGGTGGTCAGAGTAGGGAGTGAACCCACGTCCTCATGCACAAGAGCCGCGCACACTACCATTGCACCACCGGCGGCCCACCCTTTATTAGGGCTATCAAATATCACCATTGTTCTTGGAAGCAAGCCATGCAACAAAATGAGTTTAAGTCTTGTTTGATTGATACTAATGACCGCAATATTTTTGTTTTATGTTGGTTGCATCATACGACAATACGCATTCCCTTTTATATACAGTGTACCACTAAAGTCTTCGTACACCAGCTATTTTTAACTTGATTAATAAAGAAGAGAGAGCACATAAAGAATTTTGAACAAAAAATAATGTATTACCCTTTATTAAACATTTCTATATACAGTTACAACAAAAATTAACATATTCCATCAATTCAAATACAAGTTATTAATAAAATCCTAAAAAAAATCAATAATTTTCCACCAATAAAGTCTTCGTACTTTAAAAAACTTATGGGCAATTCCATGACAAACGGTCCACCAAGGGGAAAAAAATATTTCACAAAACCAAATAATCTATGTTTTATATTTATTGAATAATGTTTGTAGTTTATAATTATGAAGTTGGCAACACCTAATATAATATATTTATTGTATGCGAAGGTTTGTTTTAGAGCACATGGTGATCGATTTTTTTTCCAAATTTTTGTCAATTTCACAGGTATGTATTGTTCTAAGTATTTAATTTTTCAAATAACTGTCTAGATACCATATGGTTACATTATATTTAAAAAAAAAATTTTGTTAGTTAAAGCCAGTAGCCTAGTACCTATATGCATATTTTCATTGAAAAATATGAAAATGCCTTTGATTGACATGGAATTTAACATTGAAAATATTTGTCAAACTGTAACGTGAGTCACATGGAATTGCCCTTATAATCAAAATATACTTAAATTTTATACAAATTTATTTTTAATATTTGGTTGGGTAGCCCTTATTTTCAATGAGGGCTTTAAGGCGGTCTGGCATTGATTCCACGAGATTTTTTGAAATAGTTTGTCTCAATTTTCGCCCATTCCTCGTGAAGGACCTGTTTTAACTGAGGCTTCGAACTAATGTGATGAGTCCTGATCCTTTTTTCAAGCATATTCCCCACATGCTCAATGGAATTCAGATCAGGGCTCTGTGGTGGTGTTTTGAGGAGATGTGGGGTATTGTACGCCAAGTACATCCTATTATTAAGGGCCATATGTTTAGGGTCATTGTCTTGCTGAAAATACAAGTTTTCAGAAATGCCCAATTTTTCAACACTTGGCTTCAAATTTCTTTTCAGAATGTCAATGTATACACGGTGGTCCATGACTCCATCAATTATTTCTAAATTTCCGACGCCGCTGGCGGCCATACAACCAGATACCTTTACGCCACCGCCACCGTATTTAACAGTTTTAATTGTGTTTTTTGGATTGTATGCTTCTCCCGGCTTTCTCCACAGTCTTAGTCTGCCATCAGACCCAAAAATTTTATATTTGGACTCACCAGAGAATATAATACTCCTCCAGAACTCGAGAGATGTATTTTGATATTCTCGGGCGAAGTCCAAACGCTTTTTGCGATTTTTTTCATTCACCAATGGCTTTCTGCGAGGTGTACGAGATTTAAACCCAGCATCAATCACTGCTTTTCTTATTGTTTCGGGATGGACTTCTTTATGATTTGATCTGAGGAGCTCTGCACATATCTTCGGTGCACTTATAAACGGATCAACGGCAATCATACGCCTGATTTGCAGCCGATCTCCATGATTTAGAATGGCTGGTCGCCCAGATTTTGGTTTATTCTCAACGCGCCCAATCACCGATGGTACAGTAGAACGGCTACGGGATAGCAGTTGGGCTATTTCTGCGTATGTTTTTTTTATCCTTGACATGCAATCTCAATATCAGCATACGTTCTTTCACCGACAAATGCTTTCCTGCCATTTTTTTGCTTTTTCATTCACAACTCTATTGAAATTTGTGTTTGATTTGTTAGTAATGTATTGCAAGATCTCTCTTTGTTGACGTTTCTTAAAAACTGTTAAGATCGAACAAAAACTAACAGTTAATTAGTGCAAAACGTAAGCGTTAGGTAAAGTGTACGAAGACTTTATTGGAGCCATATTATTGAATTTTTTTGGGTTTTTATTAATAACTTGTATTTGAATTGATGGAATATGTTAATTTTTGTTGTAACTGTATACAGAAATGTTTAATAAAGGGCATTACATTATTTTTTGTTCAAAATTATTTATGTGCTCTCTTTTTTTTCGTTCGTCAATCCGCGTATTCTTCTCATACGTGCTTGTCCAGCGTGCTGAGTAGAATATATTGCTGCCATAGCTGAAGCTTTGCTCGAACAGATGGAATGAGGTACTCTAAAGCACGTCATGGAAGCCATTTGAACGATGCTGTGTTTTATTCATATGTATCACTGATGGGCCTTACCCATACAATTGTAATTTTAGAAAAATATATATTAGTATTCTTTTAAAATGAAATGAAATTCCAAATTTTAAATGGCCCACCCTTTATAAAAAAATAAAATAAATGGTTTCCCGTTACATCCCACGAGGGGATTAGGGAGAGCTTCTCACAACCAGCGAGCTGTGCGCTTTCTAGTTTTACACTCACTGGTTTTACACGAACGGTATTTTGAGAAGCTTTTTCATGGCTAAATACTCGATAGTGTCGCCGTCACTAAGCGAGGTGACCGCCGTCGAAAGAAATTTAAGGTGGTCAGAGTAGGGAGTGAACCCACGTCCTCATGCACAAGAGCCGCGCACACTACCATTGCACCACCGGCGGCCCACCCTTTATTAGGGCTATCAAATATCACCATTGTTCTTGGAAGCAAGCCATGCAACAAAATGAGTTTAAGTCTTGTTTGATTGATACTAATGACCGCAATATTTTTGTTTTATGTTGGTTGCATCATACGACAATACGCATTCCCTTTTATATACAGTGTACCACTAAAGTCTTCGTACACCAGCTATTTTTAACTTGATTAATAAAGAAGAGAGAGCACATAAAGAATTTTGAACAAAAAATAATGTATTACCCTTTATTAAACATTTCTATATACAGTTACAACAAAAATTAACATATTCCATCAATTCAAATACAAGTTATTAATAAAATCCTAAAAAAAATCAATAATTTTCCACCAATAAAGTCTTCGTACTTTAAAAAACTTATGGGCAATTCCATGACAAACGGTCCACCAAGGGGAAAAAAATATTTCACAAAACCAAATAATCTATGTTTTATATTTATTGAATAATGTTTGTAGTTTATAATTATGAAGTTGGCAACACCTAATATAATATATTTATTGTATGCGAAGGTTTGTTTTAGAGCACATGGTGATCGATTTTTTTTCCAAATTTTTGTCAATTTCACAGGTATGTATTGTTCTAAGTATTTAATTTTTCAAATAACTGTCTAGATACCATATGGTTACATTATATTTAAAAAAAAAATTTTGTTAGTTAAAGCCAGTAGCCTAGTACCTATATGCATATTTTCATTGAAAAATATGAAAATGCCTTTGATTGACATGGAATTTAACATTGAAAATATTTGTCAAACTGTAACGTGAGTCACATGGAATTGCCCTTATAATCAAAATATACTTAAATTTTATACAAATTTATTTTTAATATTTGGTTGGGTAGCCCTTATTTTCAATGAGGGCTTTAAGGCGGTCTGGCATTGATTCCACGAGATTTTTTGAAATAGTTTGTCTCAATTTTCGCCCATTCCTCGTGAAGGACCTGTTTTAACTGAGGCTTCGAACTAATGTGATGAGTCCTGATCCTTTTTTCAAGCATATTCCCCACATGCTCAATGGAATTCAGATCAGGGCTCTGTGGTGGTGTTTTGAGGAGATGTGGGGTATTGTACGCCAAGTACATCCTATTATTAAGGGCCATATGTTTAGGGTCATTGTCTTGCTGAAAATACAAGTTTTCAGAAATGCCCAATTTTTCAACACTTGGCTTCAAATTTCTTTTCAGAATGTCAATGTATACACGGTGGTCCATGACTCCATCAATTATTTCTAAATTTCCGACGCCGCTGGCGGCCATACAACCAGATACCTTTACGCCACCGCCACCGTATTTAACAGTTTTAATTGTGTTTTTTGGATTGTATGCTTCTCCCGGCTTTCTCCACAGTCTTAGTCTGCCATCAGACCCAAAAATTTTATATTTGGACTCACCAGAGAATATAATACTCCTCCAGAACTCGAGAGATGTATTTTGATATTCTCGGGCGAAGTCCAAACGCTTTTTGCGATTTTTTTCATTCACCAATGGCTTTCTGCGAGGTGTACGAGATTTAAACCCAGCATCAATCACTGCTTTTCTTATTGTTTCGGGATGGACTTCTTTATGATTTGATCTGAGGAGCTCTGCACATATCTTCGGTGCACTTATAAACGGATCAACGGCAATCATACGCCTGATTTGCAGCCGATCTCCATGATTTAGAATGGCTGGTCGCCCAGATTTTGGTTTATTCTCAACGCGCCCAATCACCGATGGTACAGTAGAACGGCTACGGGATAGCAGTTGGGCTATTTCTGCGTATGTTTTTTTTATCCTTGACATGCAATCTCAATATCAGCATACGTTCTTTCACCGACAAATGCTTTCCTGCCATTTTTTTGCTTTTTCATTCACAACTCTATTGAAATTTGTGTTTGATTTGTTAGTAATGTATTGCAAGATCTCTCTTTGTTGACGTTTCTTAAAAACTGTTAAGATCGAACAAAAACTAACAGTTAATTAGTGCAAAACGTAAGCGTTAGGTAAAGTGTACGAAGACTTTATTGGAGCCATATTATTGAATTTTTTTGGGTTTTTATTAATAACTTGTATTTGAATTGATGGAATATGTTAATTTTTGTTGTAACTGTATACAGAAATGTTTAATAAAGGGCATTACATTATTTTTTGTTCAAAATTATTTATGTGCTCTCTTTTTTTTTATCAATGAAGGTAAAAATAACTGGTGTACGAAGATATTAGTGGTACACTGTATGTCTGGTTTATGTTCAACCAAAGAGAAACATAAAACAGCAACTCAAACTCGATAGAATTTCCTACTACCTCGATGACCGCAAGACACCGCTAATAGCTTATATATTACGAACGCTTAACTATTACGCCATCTCTTGTTCTTCTTTCTCAAGAATACATGTACAAGTTTCCAACCAACGCCTACGTTCGTACACTTATTAACTAAAATATTATTAACAAAAATGCTTAGATTAAATAATTAGAAATGTTAATAAATAAAACAGGTATTAAAACTACCAAATGTTTTGGGAAACGAAACACCAACAGACAGACTAAGAAATATTCCTGAATCTCCTTCTAAAAACCAATAAATTGTACACTCGAAATCCATCTATCAGTAGATACAAATACCTTATATCTCCCCGGTCCGAAATGACATTACCAGCGGAACCTCGGAATGTGACAGATCTATTGATAAAGAATATCATGATAATATTGATAAAGGCAAATCATGTTAAACTCAGCCAGTATATTAAAGGTTAATAATTTTGCCAACAAAAATTGAGATCTCAAGGAAGGTAAGAAAAAAAAACCATATTGTTACTTTGGCATAACAAATTGACAGGGATGAGTGCATTATATCTAGAATTTATCATATATCTTTCTACATTACGGAAACTGTCAGACAAACATTTTTCTACAATTATTTGATTTGACGTGTTGCACATTTAGAGATAAGAAAGTTACAAAAACATAATATTGAATAATGTTTGTTTCTTTAATTTTACGAACGGTTTTCACCCTTAAAACAATGGAATCCACATGAGACCTTTTGGCAACGGACAGGGAAATACAAATGGAAAACAAAACCGAATGCCAAATAACCCACTACCAAATAAACCACTTTAAAGACTGAGATTTACTACTGTTTAACTTGTTAAACTTCTCTGTAATGTGGATTTGATGAAGGGGAGATGCGATGTGTTGAGATCGTCAGGGGGTGGTTTCAAACATATTTCAATGAAAAACTCATGTTACACAAGATAAATTGTTATACTTCATGATTTAGAAAGTTTTTTTTTTTTTTGATTTTCATTTGGGCCCAGAGCTCAGCAATATCAAAAGTGATAAAAAGTACAAATACATTACTAAGAGCGGGGACACGTCAACGACTTACAGGGTAGTAGTAGTAGCAACATCAGGTTCATTTGGTATTTGTAGCGTAAGCAACGAGTTTTGAAATCATCATCATCAGCAACAGGATGTTATGAAAAATATGCCTTTTCTTATATTGAGAGAAACATTAATTTTACAATTTCATTTCATTTCATTTGTTTTTCCTCGTGTTCATATTTTTCAATTTGTTTTTCGTTTCACATAATCTTATCGAAAAAGTTTTCTTTTCTTTACTGTGAAAGCAGGAGTTAATGGAAGTAGTAAACGATGGTATCTGGGTTCTTCCTTTTTATGCGTGTGTTTGTACACATGTATAAGAACACGCCAATTTTATTATAAATTATTTTCTTATTTCTTATTGTTTAGTTATGAAATATGACTTTTTTCTTTGGACTAAATAACTTTTGGATGGAAATGAAAACAGGATACAAGTGAAAGTTTTTATTCTTACTTTACATTTATTGGTATTTATATCATTTTCGAATACTTTACTTTGTGATGACTTAAAAGTTGATGCTAAATGTAAGTATTAGAGGTGCATATGGATGATTTCGAAGGAAACTCCAATACCCCATTCATTAGAAAATAATACTTGGATATTTCTAATGTATTTATGGTATAATTTGCTCCTAGTCATTCACATAAAAATACCCAAACATTGTGTTATCTAGGCAATGGACGTGTGTTATCTAGGCAATGGACGTTATCTAGGGAATGGACGAAATCATTGGTAATCTTTAGTAATTCATTAAATTTAAAAGTACTTGCTTTATTTTCAAACAAAGGTTTTAATTGATTTCTTGGGCAATAATTTTTGTTGTGTATGTTAGGAGAACAAAAACCAGTATTCAATATCCAAAAGGGAGTGCAATACGTTCAAAGGAAAATTTACTCAACGATGCTTTGGTATATTGCCCTAAATTTTATCTTATGCTTGAAATATGATTTGAAAAGAGAATGACTTCAGTATGTACTTTAACAGGGAGATAATGTTTATTTATTTTTGGGTTTTTATTTTTTTATTTTTATGAAATAAATATAAAAATTTTGGAATGAAGTTCCTTATCGTACGTTGCGGCCTAAATAACCCAGTATTATCAACTATATTGGGTACTTTTTCTTTGGTTTGTGTCTACACTAACATATGTTGGAAAATTTCTTGTTTAATGGGAAGTTTTCTAGGTGGAGCCTGTAACCAAAAATTTTTTTTTATATATGTTGCAGTTATGAACCCATTGAATTTATCTTATGCTTGAAATATGGTTTGAAAGGAGAATGACTTCAGTATGTACTTTAACAAGGAGATAATGTTTATTTATTTTTGGGTTTTTATTTTTTTATTTTTATGAAATAAATATAAAAATTTTGGAATGAAGTTCCTTATCGTACGTTGCGGTCTAAATAACCCAGAATTATCAACTATATTGGGTACTTTTTCTTTGGTTTGTGTCTGGACTAACATATGTTGGAAAATTTCTTGTTTAATGGGAAGTATTCTCGGTGTAGCCTGTAACCAAATTTTTTTTAATATATGTTGCAGTTATGAACCCATTGAATTTATCTTATGCTTGAAATATGGTTTGAAAGGAGAATGACTTCAGTATGTACTTTAACAAGGAAATAATGTTTATTTATTTTTTTATTTTTATGAAATAAATATAAATATTATGGAATGAAGTTCCTTATCGTACGTTGCGGTCTAAATAACCCAGTATTATCAACTATATTGGGTACTTTTTCTTTGGTTTGTGTCTAGGCTAACATATGTTGGCAAATTTCTTGTTTAATGGGAAGTTTTCAAGGTGGAGCCTGTTACCAATATTTTTTCATATATGTTGCAGTTATGAACCCATTGAAAAGTAAATTTAGAAATGCCAAAGTGAAAGAAGTTTAAAAAAATAAAATTTTCTTAAATAAGTGCCTTTTCTTAAAAAAAACAAATTTTCTCACAAAAAAAATACAAAGTACATTTTCTTAAAAAAGTACCTTATCTTAAATAAGTACAGTTGCTTAATAAAAGTGAACATTTTTACAAAAAGTACCTTTTCTTAAAAAATTTAATATACGAGTGTAGCGAAAGGAACTTCGATCCAACCGGGTGTAATGTTTTTTATAAATAGTATAGTTTTCCATTTCGTCATAAAAATAGAAACCGTTTATTATTACCTGGTTTTTTGTCATCAGAGTCTTGGAGGTCCTCTTTCCTGCTTCCATCGGGGTCGTTATCGAAAACCTTTCTTCATCCATTCTGATAGCGGGGCCTAGCCAACGCAATTGGGCTAATTTGATTCGCCTAACTATGTTCTCGTCAGAATACAGATGATACAGCTCTTGGTTCCAAGGACGACCTGGTTTCTGTTCGTCGGTATGACCGATAACCGCTTTCACCAAAATTGGATTATTCGAAGAATCCGTAAACCGAAAATTTTGAAACTCCGTGTTTTTTAATACACTACAGAATACAGAAATAAAAAAAGAAGTTTTTATAGGGTGTCCCAATAAAAGTGCACGATTTCATTTAAATATAAATCACACATGTTTTGTCGGAGTGGTGACATTTGTATTGCATTCTAGAAACGACATGTTACGATTAAATATGACATACAATTTCCGGCAAACGGATCCCCTCGACTCTGATCGCAGGCCTTTGTTCGCAAAATGTTATATTTTTGTGAACGATGCCGAATTGCTGTTCGTGGGCTGTTGGCGATACTCTCGTTTACAGGATCAATGTTTTCGAGAGGCCAGCTGGCACTTCAACGCACAGAAGACTTGTTGCCCATGATTGACCTAGCTTCTTCAAATGTGTTGATCACTCTTCGAATTGTTCAGATATTAGTTGCACTTCCACGATCTAAAATTCAGCTAAGTTTGCGAGAGGCCTCATCGTAAGTTACCCCTTTTTTGTAATGGGGTTTCCCAATGACATCGTGTTCTTTCTCTGTGTAGCGCTCCACTTCAACAATCAGAATAATCGTAGATGACAACTACTAAATTTCAGAGCTGCCACATGCTTAAAACAAAAATTCCAAAAATAGTTCCCTTTTATTGTGACACCCTATATTTTTAAAAATGTTGTGTTTGCTTTAACCAATTAAAACAATGTTATAATTGTTTCGATTAAATTACACTGTGAACAGTGGGTCTCGGTGCTCAACCAAACCAAAAAATTGTGAAAGTACTTGAACGTGATATCACAAAACCCCGCTCGGTTATAAAAGTGGTTGCTGAACGATTGTTACCTTAAAACCATTATATATAAAAATGCTTGAGCACCGTATAGGGTGAATCGATTGTTGTTTTGGTTACTTCAAAATGCGTTTAAAGATATGATAATTATGAACAAAAACGCTAAAAACAACCATAGTTTTGTAGTATGCGACCATTTGAGATCATATATGGCATTTTAGGACGTTGATGTATTTGGTAATTTTGTCGAAAGCCTTAAGTTGTACAACTTTGGAGAACATTATTACATTCCTGTGTTAATAGTATAGAAATTATCAGCGACAATTTTAAAAAATTAAATATTTTTGAATTGGTACAATCATTTTGGAACCCAAAATGTAGTTTTTGTTCATTAGTGTGTTTGACAATATTGTTAAAGATATTAAGCACTACAACTTTGTAGAGGATATAGATATGTAATTTGTTTAATATTGAATGCATAAGGGTGAATATTGAATGAATATGGTTAAACGCAGCACTTCTACACAAATTATGGAGCTCTAAATATAATTTTTGTTGATTAGTGTATTTCAAAAGTTATCAATAAATTTGCACGCTACAATACTTTTGAAGACAGCTACCGCAGCTAATTTACCGTTAGGCAAGAAACGTCAAAATATATAAAATATGTGCAACTTTTCATGACGTTTCGTGAAATAATCGATTAACAGTGTACTTTTCCTTAGAAATATATTAGAGAGCATTGTGAAATAGGATAATAGCTACAATATTTTCAAAGGTTGTAATGCAATATTTCAAGCTGTTTAGGATTTATTGAAGTAAAATCTGAAATAAGGCCCTCATCCACCTCCAAAATTGTCTTCGGTCTGTAAAAAAAAATTGTTAGTATAGGAGCAAAACCGAGAGGGGTTTTGTGATACCACGACCAAGTACTTTCACAAGTTTTTGGTTTGGTTGGCGCCCGAAACAAATTCCTTTCATTTGTGGCAAAGTGTTATTTGTCAAAATATCGTGCAATATTTGATAAAGTTTTATTTAACTCAAATAAATAATTGTAGGCGCACTAGATTGTCCAAGCCCGAAACTGAAAAAACCGGTTTTTTTGCTTTTAACCGTGTGCCGGTTTTTTACAAAACGTAATTTTCGAACAAACCGGAAACCGGTTATTTGACGTCGGTTAACCGGTTTATCAGATTTTACTTAATTTGTGTTAATATCCTTGAAAAATAATAATAAGAGCACTATTACACGATGAATTTATCCCTGCAAGAAAATACGCGAATTTTACGTTCGATTGGCAAGAGGTGTAGAGAAGTAAGAGAGGAGGAAAATATACCATGAAATGCCTTAGCATTCTGTTTCGGGGGATTTTTTCAATATCTCTTTACGTATTTTCCGTTTCTGTTTTGATTTTGACATTTCATGGTTATTTCTCTGGTGATAATTCAATAATTCGATATTGTGAAAATTCAACGTGTAATAGCTCGATGAATTACGTAGCAACTTTAAAAGAGAACTGAAAAATATGCCCGCAAGAAATGCCATCGTGTAATAGAGCACTAAATGATATGATTTTCGAATTTTAGTGAAATTTTGGAATTAAGAAACCTGATTTCCATTTTGAAATATGATCTAAATAACATATCCAAACAAGTTTTTGTATACCCTCATCCATAGGGATGGGGGTATATATCATCTAATACGTAAAAAAATGTAACACATAGAAGGAGCCATATTAGACCCTTAGTATCTTTGGACGAAATTCGTTTTAGGGCTTTGTAAGATGTTTGAGCCATGTCCGTCTGTCTGTCTGGCTGGCTGGTCAACACGATAACTGCCGTAAATCTTTATCGATCACCGCGAAATTTTGTCAGTGACTATTATTTGTTAATATTGAGTTTTTGATTGAAAATGGGCGTTTCGGCCACACACCTTCTGGGACCTCCCGTACAAATCGACACATTTAGCACAAAATCATATTTCTTTCAAACCTTTCTTCTGGTAGATGTGATTACCTTCAACTCTCACACTGGTTAACAATCTGTAAATGCCTACTTGACTGGAGGAAATGGGCGAGATTGTCACGCCCATTCTGGTACCTCCCATACAAAACAAGGTGTTCATCCTGGTTATCAATCCGATAAATGAAATTAGGTATAAGGCTTCACGTCGTCAAACACCAATCACCGATTATAACAAGGGCGATTTTGCCACGCCCAATGTAGTACCTCCCATACAAAAGTTGTTTGGCAGTCTGGGTGTTCAGCACGAGAAGTCCCGCAAAACCAAACCAATCTATATGAAAGTTTGTACTAGTCAATATTTAGTCAAATAAAAAATGGAAAATGAGCTGTTTTGCCACGCCCATTCTGGTACCTCCCATATAAAAGTTTGGCGGATAACCGGTTGATCGACAATTTAATTCTCGTAAACTACAACCGATCTTAATAAAATTCGGTACTAGGCAATATTTTGGTAAAAGCTAATTAATAACTGACTGTTGTGCCACGCCCAGTTTCGTACCTCCCATACAAAAGTTGAGCGTATTTGCGGTCTGCCGACTCGATATTTCCTGTAAATCATAACCGATCTTAAAAAAATTTGGTACTCATCAAAATTTTGGCAAAAACCTGCCATGCCCATTTTTGTACCTCGCATATAAATATTGGGAGGGAAACTTAATAATTTGGGCATTCAATAATGTTTAGCGCAATGTCAGTCTGCTATTGAATATGGTCACTTTTGAGTATGGGTGTTTTTTATTCAACAGAACTCCCACGCAATGGATGACTTACGGTGATGGTGTGATTTAGTCGGTTCACCCGACTGAAACTTATGTACTGGTTTTAAATTGATTTTATGATTTGAATTAGAATTAATTAAGCTTTTAAAAAAAAATTAAAATTATTTGATAACTAAATGTTTTAAATTTAATAAGATTTTTTTAATGCGAATTTGAATAAAACTTTTCTGTTTTATATTATATTATATATATGTACATATATATTTATTTTATAGTATTATATATTTGTATATATTTTTTTTAAAATGCGATGATTTTTATACCTTTCGTTCTATATTCAAAATTTAAATATTCGCGAATACTCATAGGTATATTTGATATTATTGTATTCGTCAATGTTGCATATTTCGCTAACCATTGGGTAGCATCGTCAGGAAAATAAATAAGCACAAATATTAATTAAAAATTTCATATTAATTTTAATTTTATTATTTTTTTTTCATTTAATTTTTAATTAATAATTGTGGTTATCTTCCCGACGATGCTACCTACCCAATGGTTAGCGAAATATTGAAAAAAAAATAATTTAAAATATACCTAACGCTCGAACATTTTAATTTTAAATACAGGGTTGTTCAGTCACGACGGACAACTTTCACCAGCGTATTCCTTGGCTCATTTCATCAAATATGTCCATCTCCGACCATCCCCGAAAATGCAAGGGGGCGAAATGCAACGGCTTGAAAATTTTCGGATTGGGTACTAGGGTAAGATTGCTAAGTTCTGAACTAGTGGTCGGATTTGGGTTTGTTGAAAAGGCCTTTAAGAGACCTTTCAGAATCATTAAAACATATTTTAAAAAAGTGAAAGCTTTCAAAAAAAATTTGAAAAAAAGACATAAGCACGTGTATTTTTCGTGAAAAATAGCTGTACCTCTTTCCTTTCCAAAATTACCCAGAGGTCTTACCATTCCAAAGCTCTGGAATTTTTTCGAAAGAAATTTTTGTTTGGAAGCGAAATAACAGCCCACATTTAGTTGTTTTTGTAAACATGATTTTCAGTTCAGTCAAATAGTCATAACTTTGGAACGGTAAGACCTCTGGGCTTTGTTTAGATAATTTTGGAAAGGCTATCTTTTAAGAGCTGCTATATGACATATAGATGAGAAAATTGAGGTTATGTCGTTCTTACTTTTTGAATGCTCCGTATCTCAACGATGTAAATTTTTTAATATTTTTTAATGATTCTAAAAGTTTTTTTAAAGGCCTTTCCAACAAGCCTAAAAATAAACAAATGCGACCACAAGACAAAACGAAAACGGAGATACAATTTAGTTTGTTAATATGTGAAATTCTTCATTGACTAATAACGAAAATATTTTTGACAAATAAAGTACAAATATTTTCGTAGATGGGTGAAATTTTGCATCGATTGAAAAATAATTTGTTCCAATAAACAAACTACAAATATTTTAGCTGATATGTGATTTTTTTTAAACCAGGATTTTCAATTAATATTGTGTTTGAATTTTCGAATTTTTTAATTGAATTGAAAATTTTTTTTTCTGTGTGGTTAATTAAATATATTTGTGAAATTTTGAGTATAACACGAATAAGTCTGTGAAATGGTTGTTAAACAAATGTATTGTAAGTTTTACATGTGTAATTTAATTTAAAGCAAAAAAACCGACCTACCGGATTTGCCAAAATAAAAAACCGAAAACCGGTTTTTTGAAAAATTGATTTTTCGAACAAACCTTAAACCGTTTTCTTGAAAAATTGATTTTTCAAACAAACCGAAAATCGGTACCTAAAAAATGACAATTTTTTGGACAGTCTAATGCGCACTAAGTTCGCTAAATGTTTGAGTGGATCAAAAATACGTTTGATTGAATTAGTCCCCATAAATCAAATAATAATTTAGTTAATATAATACATCGTTTGTTGAATTTTATTGAATTTATTTATTGGTAAAAAAATCAAACAAGAATTTAATTACGATCGCGAATTTGTTAATTGCAATCCATTTGGATTATTTCTGTGCATATTATTGAAATTTTGTTACTCAGTTTTAGGGAATGCTGCACTTCTTTTTTGTAAGAATCGAAATCACACACTGCCTCCCATGGAGAGATAGGGCAGACTTGCCCAAAATTAGAGAGCTGTGCGCCTCAGTACTGGTAGACTCATTGATTAGGTTCTTCAGCTTAAAACAGTATCCGAACGGAAATGCATTGAGAAACATTTTCATGGAATTAAACATGGTCCGAGCGGGGATTGAACCTATGTACGTTATCAAATACGAGAGTTTCGAATGCTAATCTTTGAACTCAAAATTTTGAGGTCAGAAATTTCTTGATAACATTTAAATTTGTAACTCGTTTATGTTCTAACCATATGAATATTTGTGCTCTGTTTATACATTAACATGTAAGTAATGAAGTACATACAAATTAAAACAAAATGTTGAAGAAGTTCAGTTCTCAACACACTCAGCACCAAATTAACTGGGCAAAAATTTACATTAATATCTAGATAATAGAATTTATAATGGCAACATTATCTGAAGACAAATATGCACTTTAGTTGAAAAAATCCCAGCCAAATAGTTGTTAGCTACATCTCAACGTAGTTGCAAGAAATTCCCCATGCATGCCTGAAAAAGGACACAATTCCTTTTTGGTTTTTTTTAAATGATTTCTTTATTAATATCTATTCGTGTGTTTTTTTGCCAAGCAATGTCATGAGTTAATTAATTAAAAAGTTTGTGTGACAAAAATGTTTCATTACTCTTTCGTTGTCCGGTTCACTTTTTTCTCTCACATTTTACACAGAATTCCCAATTTTATTATAAATGACGGCGGCAATGTCACACAAAAAAGGTGTACATTTTTTTCGCAAAAAGATAACAACAGAATCGTAATATAAGGAGGCAAGATGATAAAATATATGAATATTAAATTAATGCAAATTATGAGTAAGATGACGGTGGTCTCCAGGATGGTTGTGTGGCACGACGGTCTGTCTTGGGCCGAGTGCTTATGAAAATATTTGCAAATATTTTAATTGGCATTTTTGTGACCACCGTTTTGGACAAAAGTTTTTTTTGCACAATTTAATGTCCGAAAGGTGCTATAATGTATGCGAACAATTTGTTATGAATGTTATTTAACATGTAATAAGAGAGTGTAGTTTTACACAAAACTACATTTAACAGAATGTTGGCTCGCGACAAGTAGTAGTGGAATAAAGTCAGAAATTTTAAATCTAAAAAATAAATTAGCAATATAACATGAATTAGAATTTTAATATGGTTTAATTTCCAGTAATTTATCTAATGCACAGGCAGAAGAATTATCATTGTTCGCAATGACAATTAACATGTTGAATTTGCATTTGCTCAGGCAATGCAAATGGAGGTTGTGGAATTGGATGTCAATTGTAATGAAATAGGGGAATGCTTTTGAAATTTTCCATTTGTTTGACTGATGGCAATTCTGTTTCTAAAGTATTTGAGATGTTGAGGTTTGTGGCTTCGATTAGTGTTGCCTCGTAGTATTTTCAAATTCATAAACCGGTACATATGAAATAGTTGGAATCCAAAACTGGCAGATATGAAGGAAAGGCTTGGAAATTACGTACAATTGTCAATGGTATTAATTTTTTTTTGAAATTACATTTGTAGATTTAACTACAAATTATAATTGTCATATAATAAACTTCAATTGCTGTTTCAGAAAACAGCGATTTAACATTCACTTCACCACTACCATTAATTGTGTTTTCTTTCATAAAGAAAATGTGGCTTGGACAATTCTCCACGAAGAAGAAACTGTAAACGATAAATATATCAGATATGCAATATTGTTGCCTGTTGTTAACACCGAACCCCAACCATCCATATGTCCCTTTTTTGACCACTTAGTCGAACAAAACACAAATCATTTCGTCCACTTAAAACCAAAAAAAAAAAAAAAACAAAACACTCATCTTCCGGAATGAACAGATGAGATATCGTTGTACATTATGTCAAAACATTTGCATTATATTCGCAAAACATTGTACCGCGTGACAAAATCAAAGTAAATTCAATTAAAACTTCCACAAAATGCAGTAAAACATGACTTTGATCCCTTTTTGTCTCTCCTGCTGCTGCTGTTTCTCTATCGCAACAAAGAGCCAAGTCAGCAACAGAGGCTATGTTCGTAGTTGTCTAAGTGTGTGAGTTTATTTATACTAATACATACTTACGAGAAAAGGATGGAAGGAAAATGTTTATTTTTTTCTTCACTTCTTATCTGCTTTGCAATCCATTAAAATTGCACATCGTTTACACCAAAAATCAATTCGCGAAAGCATTTAACCATACAACAGCCGCAACAAATGCTGCTTCATTTTCCAAAAAGTTTTAACTGTGAGAGAGTAACCTGCAGGTGTATTTGGTTAATCCTTACGTTTGATGCAGTCAGGGGTTTGGTTTGAGTGTACAATAACTTGCAACGCTTTTATACCATTAAACCTCTTAATTCAAATCAATAAATAATTCCAAGAAATATTCGCAATCATATAAAGCGTGTCTCAGTAAGATTGCACTTTTTAAATTTAATGTAATTTTTTTGTTGTGTTAACATCTATAGGCACGGGTGGGGCAATCTATCAAAGTGAACACACACAAACAACATACAGCGTTAGCGTCACATACGTGGTTGTTGTACAACAATAGTCTCTGCCTGAAAATAAGTATGATGGTATTGATGTAGTGGCAGCGAAAAAACAAGCAGATCGTCGTCGCCAAAGAGTATTGAACAGTATAGGATAGAATAGAAACTTTGATGCCTTTTGAAACATTTATGTAGTTTGTATTGTATTATGTAATAACATTGTCTAAATGGTGCTATTTTATTAAAACATTCTATAAAGAGAATAAGACTCGTTTATGATCCTTTAGTCAGACTCTCTACATGAGAGCGTAATAAGTTCTCTATACTATTCAATGCTTTTTGTCGTCGCTCTGTTTATGACAAAACAAAAGCAATTATTATTTTCAGTGAGCTAAATATTGCTTTATTTATTTTAACAGTGTTACATCTAATGCTAAATCAGATGTACGAAAAAATAAAGTGCAATAGCAAAAGAGGCTTTAGCACAAACACTATTCTTTTTTTTATTTTCCAATGTAACATTTACTAATGTGTTCATAGAAATCGCACGGGTACCGTGTAACAAAAAGGTGTTAACACATCGCCCGTGAGTTCGAAAACTCATTGATTTTGTTTGTGCAAGTGGCAACTCAGTAATTTGGCAAGTGTCACATATGTTTATATCGGTTATTAAAAATGGCGCGCTTTACGAATGAGAAACGCCTTGTAATTGAGAAAACTTATTACAAAAATTTGGAAAGTTCCACTAAGACTCCCGCAGACTTCGACGAATTTTCAGTTGAGAAAGTGCCAGTAATTTGTCAGCCATTTGAAGAGTGGTAAAAACATTTGAAGAATCTGGGTCGGTTATGGACGGTTATGTACCCGCAACGTACCCGCAGCTCGCTTGAAAACATTTCTGCTATAAACGAGAGTGTCGCCGAAAACCCGAAAACATCAATGCGGCGATGTTCTCAATAACTTACAATTTTACGACTCGCTAGCACCGAATTTCGACAAAAAACTTCCACCTTCATGAGTAAAAAATGCAGCTCCCTCAGGAGCTCAACCAGCAGACCATGGAAAACGCCGGCAATTCGTTCAAAGGGTAAAGTAACAAAGTTAAGTCAATGCCAATTTTACAGAAAAAGTTATCTTCTCCGATGAAGCGAAATTCCATCTGAACGGCTTCGTGAATGCACAAAATTTTAGAATTTGGGGCTCAGAAAATCCGCATGAAGTCCGTAGAATCAAATGCACCCACAACGAGCAACTGTCTGGTGCGGAAATTGGTCCCGAGACGTGATTAGCCGAAACTGCGGTGACTGTGAACGGCATTCGTTACAGGAACTTGATAACGGAGTTTTGGGGCCTCAACTGGTCGGTATGGGTCTAGATCACATGTGGTTTTAGCAAGACGGCGCCACCTGCCACACCGCAGATTAAACAATCGGTTTATTGCAACAACGATTTCCAGAACAAATTATCTCAAGAAATTTTGATGTCAACTCTCTACCAAGATCATGCGATTTAACGCCGTGCGATTTCTTACTTTGGGGTTTTGTAAAATCTAGGGTTTATGCGAATAAACCAGAAATAATTCCTCAGCTCAACTCCGAGATCCATCGCGTCATCGGTGAGATACAGCCACACCTCTGTGAAAAAGTCATGGCAAATTTCATGAAAAGAGTAATAGCCTGTCATCAGAGCCGTGGGGCCGTTTGACGAACATTTTATTCCATACTTAATCGGAGCATGTCTTCTTCACAATTCAATTCAAATTCAAATCCAAACTATCTCAAAAAATACGTGTTTTTATTTTAAAATAACAAAGTGCATTCTTAGTGAGACACCCTTTAGTATCATAAGTATGGTACAGCTATATACTAAGTTAAAATAGTGGATTTATCCTGTTTTATGTGTCAGAAATCTTTTCCATGGCCAATTATTCCATAGTGTCGCCCTCACTAAGCGAGGTGAATGTCGCACAGTAGTCGTGTTTTGGTTGCAAGCAAGCGATTAGCGCTTGCTAAGTTGCAGAGAAAACAGCTGCTAAATACCTGCCAGTCATATTAATCAAAAATATGGTAACACTGTGAAAACAAATTCAAATGTGCTTCATATAAACTAAGCGATAATCTATGCAAGCTCTGTAACCAAAACACGCCCAGTAGCTCAAAATCGATTTTCATTGACCAAATTCAATAACTTTTGATCTAGTAAATATTTTTGAGTTCTATAGGCTGGGGCAAAAATCATCATCTAATTTTCTTTCGCTATGATTTTTGTTTCAAGCGGTTTTTAACTTGCTATGTTTTTTCGTAATTATGAATTTTGTTTCAATAAATTGTGGAAATTGCGATGATGCCACTTTAGGCTTTTTAGTTTACATTTTGCTTAAGTGTGCGCAACATTTATGGAATCACGTTGTCAAATTCAGCTCGTATAGTGGTCTTTAGCTTCTCCAAGGTGCAGGGCTTCTTCGCGTACACCAATGACTTCAAATATGCCCAGAGGAAGAAGTGCGGAACCGCCAAATCGGTAGATATAGCTCGAAAAGCCAAATCACAGAAATGCGGGATTAAACGCTGTGGGAAGGCATCGTTCAAAACGCACATTGTGTCCTATTGGAACCACATGCCCTCCAAATGCAAATATTAAACTTCCGCTTAGAAAAATTTAGTCAGCATGGCTCGATAGCGGCCGTAGTTCACCGTAATGGACCCAGCAGAAAATAATTCTTATTCAAAGCATGTTTGTCAGGGAGAGCTTAGCTGACAACCGCTTAGCTACCTGCTGAAATAAGGCATGATTTTTATTTGAAATGTCCCGCTTGGAAGCACTAGTTAGGGGCTACCAAAGGCGCTTAGTTAGTAGCAGCTTGGCCACCGGTGGTCCAATGGTAGTACATATGCGCGACTCTTATTCATGAGAACGTTTGTTCAATCCTACGCTGACTAGTTTAAATTTCTTTCGACGACGGTCACCTGGCTTAGACAAGGCGACACTATCGGGTATTCAACCATAGAAAATCTTCTTAATATACCGTTCGGAAACTGTAGGTCCCAACCAGTGAATGTTAAACTAGAGAGAGCATAACTCACTGGTTGTGAGAAGCCCTCCCAAATCCCTTTATTTTATGTAATGGAAAACTATTTTCCGTGCACTTTCTTTCCGTGCACTGGCGAAACTGTAAAATCATAACTTATGGAAATTGTTTCGTACTAAAAATTTAACGTACTATATTCCGATTTTAATAAAATATAAATGTATTTTAATTTTATAAGTATTTTTCTATTTTTTGTGCAACTGAGCACAGCAAAAACGATATTGAAGTGCCTTTGCTGGGCACAAATTCGCACCTCTACCTTGTACGATATCTAAATATCAACTAAATTGCACTTTGTATACCGATAGCATTATCCAAACTATCATGGGAGATCGGCTGATATTCGTAAGTGCTCGTGACATAATATCCATTGCTTACTTTACTTCACCTTAGTAAGCGAATAGCGAAAAAAATATAACCATTGCCTTACGGTATCGCATAATAGGAAGCGAAATAGTAAGCAATAAACATTACTTTACTTCAATCTGAATTTTTCAATAGATTGAGACATTACATACTTTATTGCATATTCTAAGTTATACATGTGTGAGGCAAGCTGTCGAAGGGGCCTTATCTTGCCAGAGGTGACAATTACGTTTTCATACCACTTCATAAATACCAAAATTCTGAAGAGAACGCAATCAGAATCACGCGAAAATGTCCAAAATTACCAGAGTTATGGCATTTTGAAATGTAGGGTACACAACTTTTAGTTTCGTGGTAACTGAAGTTAGAGTTTGACTTATTCATTTTGATTCCTGGCTAGAGATTTGGAAAAATTGAGTTTTATGTAAATCTATGGGTTAAATAATGAAACAAAATTAGTTTATAGTTGATCTTGAGATATGTAGGTAGAATTTGATGCAAAAACTCCTAAACATAAAATTTTGGGCTAAATAGACGATTGGACCTGTACTGAACATTTTACTATGGCAAGATAAGGTCCCTTTCGTCAGCTTTCGTCATATTTTGGGACTTCCAAGTAAGCGCCTTAGAAGGGAAACACTTAACCTAACACTTAAAATTGTTTGCATGAGCGTTACCGTCGGCTCTTTCAAAAAAAATTAGGTCCTTTCGGTACACCACATGGTGACTTTGAAAGGCATTAACTAGTGGGCTTCATGCACCGAGAAGTCTCAGAATCAAAAGTTTTGCTTCTTGACGTGGCTGCTATGATAAAAATGACCCCCATCGCTTATGATGAATTCTGACGGAAAACTATAGAGTTCTTCGTTGAATTTCAATATGTTACGGCTACATTCTAAACGTGCGCTACATTATCAACTGTTGAACCACCTGAATTTTGTAAGGGAACAAGTTCAATGTAAAAATTTGACGCAGGGATCGCGTCGGGTGGATGTTGGGAGATTCTCTGCCACATTTTCTGGCACTGCTTCGATAACTTCATCCGAACGTTTGGTTGGGGGCCTTCCGGAGCTTCGACTGTCCCGTGTTGTGCTGCTATTTTCAAATCGTGTCGGCTCACGTCGTGGGCGCTGCACGATTGGAATATTTTCGCCGAAATGTGCGTTGCCTTAACACCACTTACGAATTATTGCTCGCATACTTTGTCCCAGTTACACCGAGTTAATGAGGCGTTTAAGCGATTTATTGTTTTCCATTATAAATTACGCGCATGTCTACTTTACGGATGTCAAAACCAAAAAAAAATTAGCAAAAATGGCATCCTTCTGGTACAATTATGAACTATGTCCTTAGATGTGATAAAAATATAATCAATTCTTTTATTTCTGCTCTAACAAACAGTATCAGAGCATAGTATCGGAACAGTATGATTTATGACTCCGTATTTCCCCATTATTTACCCCATACTCAGTGGGTAATGGGTAAACGATAGTTACCCATTCCCCGCGACGATGGTTAATGGGTTACACAGAGTAACACATGGTAACACATTACCCACGAATTACGAACCCTGATATGTACATACTTATGAAGCAATGAAGCTTCATATACAGTTTTGAAACTATTTTCTACTTTTTGTTTGATTGCTTTGCGAGACATTTAACATTATTTGGCAATGTTTGGGGTTTTCAAATCCTTATTATTAACTCCAAAACGACATTTTAACATCTAGTCCAATTTCCAATTTTTCCAATCTGTTTATATGATACATTAACGAGAATTAATGTTTGTATTTATTTATTCGACCTTTTTATTGTTACTTTTTTTATTTTAATATTCAAGCTTAAGACCATTCTATATTTCTACGAGTATTAATAGAAATATTGTTTTTTAAAAGAAGTTTTGCACAATGCAGTCTCATGATTACTGGCAAACCGCATTTCGGATCTAGCCACAGATTTTCGACAGCGGTTGTTTAGAATGATGCTTTCGAAAATTTCATCAAACTATACGCAAACGAAATCTCATTTGAATTGAAAATTCACCATTATGCAAATGTTCGAAAAATGTGGCAAGCAAAACACACAAGAAAATATTCGCAGAAACTTCCTTCCATCTCCATCAAAAAAAGGACCGAATAAATAAATATCAGCCAAGTGTTTTTCTGAGAATGAGAAACATGAATCCACTTTTTTATTGACGACCGCTCCCCACGGGCCACTAACAATTATATGGACCAAAATTTATGGATATGTACATGGAATGTTAGACCACTGGACAGATCCGGTGCCACAAACCAACTGACATATGTCCTCGAGTTCTAAAGCTGACATTACTGCTATTCAGGAAATTGCATGGAGTGGTCAGGGCTGCACAAGGAAGAATAACTGTGGCATATACTACAGCTGCAATGAGAAAAAGCATGAATTTGGTTGCGGATTTGTAGTTAGCAAAAGACTGCGACATCTGGTATTGAGGTTCAACTACGTGAGTGAATATATAGGTACCATTCGCATAAAAGCGAAATATTTTAAGTTATCGCTAATTTTTGTACATGCCCCGACGGAAGAAAAATACGACAATACCAGCGCCATGTTCTATGAGCTCCTATAGGAAACGTACGACCGCTGACCCGGCCATGACATTAAGATTGGTCTAGCTGATTTTAAAGCTAAAGTCGGCCCAGAGGTAAATTCAATCTACACGCCCTAACTTCCGAAAACGGCATGAGACTGTCAGATTTTGCCGTGACGAATAGTATGGTTGTCAGTAGTACGAGATTCCAAATTAAAGACATCCACAAAGCTACTTGAGTATGCCCCGATCAAACAACGAAGAACAAGATAGATCACCTGGTAATTTATGGAAAGCACTCTAGTTCAGTACCACACAAGGTTAAGCAGAGCGAAAGTCGTACGAATACAGACGTACACTCAGAGAATTGCTTGAAATAGGTTGTAGCAACCGTAAATTCGGCTGTTACCACCGAATTGAGGTTGCCACAACCGAATTGAGGTTGCCACAACCGACTTGAGGTTGTTGCGACCGAATTTAATCCCCACAACCGAAATTCGGTTGAAGCAACCTCGTTTCATAATTGATTCGGCTGTGGCAACTGAATCTTCAATAATATTCGCTCAGTCAACTAAATTTTTTAAAATTTCGGTTGAAACAACCGAATTTCAAATTAATTCGGATGCAAAAACCGAAATTGGTACCTAATTCGTTTGGGGTAACCGAATACGGCCTTAATTAACCACAATTCGGTTGTAGTAACAGAATTTTACATCAATTCGGTTGTAACTATCGAATTTGGTTCAATTCGGTCGCAATAACCTAATTCGACTGTGTCAACCTCCAATTAGGTTGTGTCAGCTTCCAATGAGGTTTTGTCAACCTCCAATTAGGTTGTGTCAACCTCCAATTAGGTTGTGACAACCTCTTAATTCGGTTACGGCTAATTCGGTGTCTCAACCGAGGATTTTTCTGTGAGTGTATATAAAACTGGACATCGGAAAGCTGCAATTACTACAGAGACAACCACGTCTTATGCAGAGTAGCTCACCCAGCTACCGGCGCGGAATGCACTCCCACCTCATGTTCCTCAAGGGCGGTGGAAGTACATTTCCTACTCCATGAAAAAAAGACCGTACTTGGTTATGAAAAACAGCTAAATATCAAACCATGGTTTGTAAAAGAGCGTTGGCTGGCAAGTGAGGGGAATAACACTGTACGCATGTTACAGTTGCAACGCGAATTGCGACAGTGCGGTATAAGAAGCAGAGGAGAGAGGAAACTCGTGTATTTAAGAAAACGTGAGAGTGAGCAAATTGAATCTTACTGAAGGAAGATTAAGGCCTGTAAATTCTACCCAAAAGTACAAAACCAAACCAACGGAAATGCATCAGACCTCTACCATTTGTAGAGATAAGGATGGAATATAGTCACAGATGTGCAAAGTACTTTGCGAATATGGAGAAATCACTTCTCTGCTTTGCTTGTCCCAGGAGACTTCAATATAGAAGAAGTGTTCGAGCAAACAAAGGACGATGGCTTCGACTGCCTTCCTCCTAGCAAAATCGAATTTAGAACAGCAATTTCCCGGCTTAAGAACAACAGAGCCGCTGGCGGTGATCGACTACCGGCTGAAATGTTTAATGTTGTCGGCTATGATTTAGAAAGTTGCATACATCAGCTCCTATGCAAAATCTGGCTAGTCGAATGCATGCCCGACGAATGGAGTCTTAGCATACTGTGTCCTGTCCTGTTTTTCACACCTGGCGACCCGAGTATATTTACCAACTATTGTCGAATAAGCCATTTATCAATCGCATACAAGGTCCTCTCGACCATAATATGAGAAAGACTAAATCCGTGTGTTGCAGACCTGATCGGATCTTATAAGTGTGGCTTTAGGCCTGGAAAGTCAACTATTGCCTAGATATTTACATTACGACAAATTCTGAAGAAAACCAATGAAAAACAAATCGACGGCTACCACCTCTTTGTAGATTATGAGGCTGCCTTGGATACACCGATACGGGGAAAATTGTACCAGGCAATGTCGGAGATTGATATTCGTGCTAAGCTCACACGCCTTTGTAGAATGCACTGACCGGCACGAAATCCTCAGTTAAGACTGGTAAAACTCTCACCGCACCATTTAGTATGAGGTGAGGCCTCAGGGAAGGCGACACCCTATGATGCGATCTCTGCAACATATTAATTGAGATCATCGTGAGAAATGTTTCAGTCAACACGAATAATATTATCATCGAATTATTATTATCGAATTATTGGACGAAATTATTTACCTCGGGTCTGACGTGAACAGATGAAGATCAGAGAATTGAGATTGTAAACAGGTTTTATTACGGGCTACACAAGCAGTTCAGAGATATGATCCCCTCTCTTCAGAAATGAAGATCCCAAGACATCGGACTCTGATATAAGATCCCACGACATCGGACTCTCAAAACTGCTCCGTAAAAAATATTTAGTCTTATACAGAACACGGCAAGAATCGACGACGGATGAACCACACGATGAAAAATAACGGCCTCTCTAACATAGTCTCCCAAACATATTCTGCAGGAACCATGTATATATTTGGAACACACTTCAAACATTAATATGTTTGTAAGCCCCAAACTCACTCGTGTTTAAACATTTACGCTTGTACGGGGAAACATATGCGTATATCTTCCCTTTCTTTATTGTCTCTCACGTTTTTGTTTTCGGAAGGTTTCAGCTATGCGTTGGTTATCACTATGTGTTGGTACACAAGCAATATATTTATATACAAACGTTGTTGACCTTTTCAGTTTCTTTCCTCAAAATCGTTTCTCTCTTTGAAACACATACACAAAAACCAAAGTAACATCACCATAGACTAATACTTATAGTTGACCTAATAGTTCTCTCATCAAATTTATGACATTTGGCCTGGTGTGATATTTTCGTTTGAAGTTGAAAAGAATTGCTTTATTAATACCAGAGAGAGGCAATGGTTTAAAACAACGAACAAAATAACAACAACTTGCATTTCATTTTGTGTGTTAAAATTATTGTGTTAAATACAACCCAAATGTATTCAAACAATAACAGTCAACAAAAAAGTATAAAACACATTTAAATTTCACAATGTTTCACCAAAACCACATGAAAAATTTAAGCAAGAAGTTATTGTAATTCCAGCTGGTGTATGTCACTTTTCCTCAAACGTCTCTCTATATCACACCGACCGCATCAAGAAGAGTGTGAAAGGAAATGTCAGATGAGCCAAATATTCTCTCTAGTATGAGATTAGTCTATGAACATCACAAACCGTTTCAGTGTCCGAGCCTTCGCGTATTCTTTTTTCACTGACCAAGCGCTTTTGATGTCCTCTGTCCGATGAAGCATTGACGACTGAATACATGAAACTAAAACGCAATACATCAGCCAAAACAAGAAACACTGACTTCATCTGTATTTTGCACGCATATTCAGGAATACTTATGAATCACTCACTGAGAAAATAATGCAAATATTTAGATACACACTTACAAGACAGACTCTCTTGTTGTCCCTCTTTTATTCTCTAGCTCTCGAGAGAGCACGGACAGTAAAACAAACACAGCTGTATTTGTATCACAAACATAAATATACCCAGCTAGCATTTGAATGTTTGTTTCACGATCACGGTTGTTTCGCGACTGGATTTCCAATCGTCACCACGATTGTCGGAGCAGAATTATATTTTTCTCTGCTTTTAAGACTTTGTGCTCACGATTTGTTTTTGTGTTTACTTTGTGTCACAGTCTTACATGTAGTTTTCTTATTGTTGTCTTACTTCTTCCCGCATACTCCCCCGAACTCGTATTTTGCAAGGAGAATTTAATTATGTCTCTCTGAAACTCTAGCGGGTTTTCCAATATCTGCTCAGCAGAAAAAGAAAAAGATTTTGCTCATCGTCGACTATTGGATTTTGCTCATCGTCGACGATTGGAAAGTAAGAGTCGCCGTCTTGACACAGTTACTTCAGTTGCTCTGAACGTGCGCGATTGGAATACGACATCGCGCACGATTACTTTAATCGTCGGCTCCGATCGTGAAAGAGTCGTGCGCGATTGAAACTGCTAGCTGGGTATGGGGGTCGCAAACACATATATTCTAACATATTAATCATTGTGTCTCAGACATATAATATTGAATAGCAGACACAATATGTTTGGACTCAAGTATATTATATTTGCGACAAGTTCCAAACACACTTTATATTTGCATCCAAACAACAAAAAACACAGATTTTTCAGTGTGCAGGAACTGCATCATCTGTACTCCAACATCGATGTAATTATGTATATCAAAATAGCGCGTTTACGCTGGCTAGGCCAAGTCAGTACAGTACAGCTGGCTAGGCCATGTCAGTACAGCGATCAAGACTTAACTGGAAAGACCAGGTGGAGGATTGCCTGCGAGAGGTTGTTACCAACTGGAGGAGAAAATTAGAAGTTCGAGCCGGTTAAAGAAACATGTTACCCTCATTTTGCAAGGCCCTTGACCCATCTGGGTTGTTTGAGACCACCTTAGTAGGTAATGATTTTATATTATTATTTTTTTTATTTAATAGTGAGTTTTTGATTGGATTTATCTTTACAGTGTTTAATTTTTGCACTCTTTCAGAGGTAATTAAACATTTCACCTCAGTTTTCAAATCCCATTTATTCCCATAAATTCCCGTGGGTCGGTATAATTCAATGTTGCAGTATTATTTCTTCTTCTACAATCCCACTTTAGTTCTGAATAACCCACTAAATTAAGTTCTGAATTAAGTTCTTAATAACTTAAATTAAGTTCGGAATAACCCGCAATTAGCATGCAAGTAACGCACTCATCCTCCTCGTCATCCCCTCAAATTTTGCAGTAATCATGAGGTGATAATTCTGTTCTTGACGAACGTCTGTCTAGTGACATGTGTCTTTCCCTAATTTCGTTTTTTAAATTGTTGCCACAGATGATAGATACACCATAGATGATTCATTCGCTTACACAGTGCAACACGAAAAAATATAACCCTATACGGACACCACTACGTGATAAGAGACCAATAAAAAGAAGACCCGTGTCTCCCAGTTTTCCCCAAAGTCATGAACGTTTTTTATGGCCCCTAAAGATTTGGGGCCTCGGTTTTTGCAAAAAAGTGATAATTTTGCCAGGCCCATATCTTGCAAACCGTTTGGAATTTAGATTTACTCTCTGAGGAAAAGTTGTAGGTTTTATCATAATGAATAAAAATTGTCAACATATAAAATCAAAATAACTTCAGCTGTTCAGGTCCATAGGTAGCAAACCGTTCAAAATTCAAGAAAACAATCAACTACAAAAATTTACCTAAAATCTCAATAAACAACTTTATAGAACATATGAACTTCCTAGGAATGATTCTTTACACCATTTACTTCAACGTTTCGATTTTGCCCATATCCACCACTCCGCCGCCATCTAGAAAATCTCCCTTTACTTTCAAATCCACCATTTATTTTTCACCATCTATGGTTTTTTATTTGTCTATGTTGTTATTTAAAAGAAATATGGTGAATTGAATTTTGGTAAATTTTGTTTGGTGAAATTGGGCTTAAATCTTGAAACTTTTGTTCAGATTTTCATTAATTTGAAAACTATTGTGAAAATGAAGATGATTTATGAGTCGGTTTAGCCGGTCAAAGACTCAATTGGTCTCTTTAGTTGGTCTCTCAAGTGGCAGGGGGTTGGTGCTCCCCTTGATTTTGTTCATAGCTATGATTCTGACTGGAAAGCTACTAAGGCAGCTTAGCCAACTAATGTATGAATTTGTCTATAGCCAAGTGACGGACGGCGTATTTGTTGGTGGCAAACTCTGCTGCATGCATGAGGTTGTATCTGGTGCTGTTGCGCTGTTTGTTTAGGTATCACATGACATGGACGACAGACAAGGCTTCTCTTCCTCTATTCCTATGCCACACAAATGGAGTTAAGTTTTCGTGTTTTTTTTTTCTTGTTCTCTCTGATCCATCTGATGTTGTTGCTGTTTGTTGTGCATTTGCAATTTGTAAACATTTCAAATTCATCAATGATGGCTATAAATTTTATTTCAAATCCATATACGGCTGGAATTTAGTTTAGCTTTTGCCTGGCTCAGCTCCCCCTCATGCACTAAATCCCTTATATTCACAAAGTGCTGGAAAGTTTTAAGGTGGCAAGGGACATGAAGCACAAGGAGTACATGGACATATTTAAAATATTAAAGCTCTGGCATATGTTGAATCGGTTTCTGCCCAGCCAATTGTGCGTCCGTCGGTCAGTGTGTCCATTCATTTGGTTCATTTCAGTTTTTGTTAAGAGATAACAGCTAATTCGCCTGATGTTTATTGTTCTTGTTTGCAGATGTTGTTGTTGTTGCTGTTTAAAAGGAGTTGTGTGCAAATGTTGTCGTAGTTGCTATTTTCGGTGTTGTTATTGTTATCAAAAAGTCAGTGAGTAAATTAAAGTAATTTGCAGCAATCAATTTGAAACATTTGGTTTTTTGTACATTTGAATAAAACAAAAGGGAAAACAACCGAATAACTTAGTTGATGGTGCGGAGAATGTATTAGGTTTTGAAAGGGAACTCGAGGAATTAAGATTCCTTAAAATCACCAACATTCTCATTCGATTGTTGAACCTAAAAATTTGACGTTATGTCAGAATGGAGTCCTTAATCTTTAACACTCAGGGGCTGCCCCCAATAAATGCTGTGCATTGTGTTGCCGAAGGAAAATTGTGGTAGTCGAGGGTAGAAAGAGGGAGTGTCTGTGGACATTTGTCTTGAATCTTTGTATGTCACAATTGGAGGGAAATACACTAGCCGGAAGTTCATTCCCCATTCGGACTGTACGGATGAAGAACGAATTTTCTCTATAGAGAGTTCCCGGATAGCCGGGTACTTCGGCTAAATATCCGCACGCTTGGCATAAGTTGACGGATGTCCGAGTAACACATACCGTGGAAATATCGATAGAACAGCGACAGGAAATCCACATTTCGACAATGCTCAAGCGAGGTAATAGAGCTGGATACCCTACTGTAACCTATCGCTCTCTTCTGGACAGGGTCGAGAAGCTTCAAAGATGTCCTAGGAGCGCCTGCCCATATATGGAAGTCTTTGCCTAGATGTAAGTAGTGTAAATATTGAGATCAGATGGAGTGAATTATTTATTGCACGGCTTTAAAAAGCCTAGACACTTGAATGCATCTTTCGACACTTCAAATACATGTTTTGCCCAAACGGACATCACATTGTATTTTTATGCCCAGAACATCAAGAGCATCTGATTCATCAATATCCGTACCGTCCATAGGCAATGACGACACACCTGGGTCAGCAATCCGCTAATGCGACAGCATACAACACTAGGCCTTACCCCATTAAAATCTACACTATTCATTCGACCCAATTCAACAATGGACACCAGATCCCGGTCGAGTGTTTCATTTGTCGTCCGGCGTTTGAGTTCAATATCTTGAAAACTTGTCCTACGGTCGAATTAATGAGAATGACACAAAAGAGTAGATTGGATTCACAGTCTGATCCAGGAGATCGCCAATGAAAATAAGAAATAGAGAAGGGTAAAAAACACAGCCCTGTGGTACACCTGCAGTCAATCTACAACAACTCCTATAGTTATAGTTAAATAATAAATTATTATTATGAAATTATCACCGACACCAAAAGCAGCAGGCTTTGACAAGAGTGCATTGAGATTGAAGGATCCTTGGGCATTAGTATGACAAGCATCAGTAGGATGTTGCATGTTAATTTTTCCGTGAAAAAGATTTGTTCTCATTGGATCCCACATAATTTGAAAAATTCAATTTTTTACGAACCAAATACAAATACCACTTTGAGACTCATTCGGGTCTTCTCCTACATCCTTTTCTTCAATTCCCTCGTCCCGAGACGTATGGTTACTCCACCAACATACCTCCCCAAGTAAAGCCGCTGGAGACATTTTCCTCTGTGTCTGTAATCATTTAATGTATTATAACAAAATGTATTATAATCAAAATAAACCATTTTATGATTTCAGGATTTCAATTTTTAAAAACGGACTAAGACGACATATGCAAATTCAAGATGAAGGATTCTCGTCTGCGAAATCCCCTAGTAAAATCTATTCTACAATAAATTGGTACATTTTCAAAAAGTAACAAAAAGGATGTCTGAAAATAAGAAAAGAGAATTTTGGTCTATGACGACTCATTTTAAATTTAATAAGGAATAAATTCGTAAAACATTATGAATAGGTAGCTGGTCATTTTATTGTGCATTTTTGGTACTTGTTGCACGAAGGATGAAAAAGAACCTTTAAATTTGAAATACAGCATTTGAATATTCTACGAAAATAATCCTTGTCAAAGTTCAGAGAAGATATATCATCCCAAGAATTCGCTCAATTCAATATTTGTAGTCGATTTTTAAATTTATTTCGGACAGTATCGGATAAGAAAATTCAAACCTTCCACGTCCATAAAAAAAAGTGTTGTGTAGGTTTAAATTTTTGGGGTGATCATTTCGCGCAGGAATCATCCGCCCCCAAAGCAAAAACCTAAATTTTGTTGCACAGTGTTATTTGTGTACTTGAAGTATCCAAATTGGACGACAAATGTCAGTGACTATTGCCAATAAAGCGCAAATGTGTTGTGAACTATAAAATATTAGTTGTAAGTATAGTTGACCTTTGTAGATATATTGGTTTTCATATGTTCCGGCTTAAGGTCATAAAAATAAAAATAAATCACCTCAAGTATTTCTGTTTACAACTTTATTAATATTTTTCAATATTTCGATCAACTTCGTTGATCATTTCAAGGATCTGATAAAACAAGAATAAACACAAAGCATTCATAAACATTATTGAACAGTTCAGACGAGAATCAACAAAAATAAATATATTATTTTCCCCAAAAGGGAGAACGATTAATTTTAAATAAATTTTGAGATAAGTTTTTCCGCAGGCTCATGGCAACTGCTTTGATCTTCTCTTGAATGTGTCAATTTTGTGTCTATACACTTGTGCACATTGATCTGTATCTCGTTTGAAATTAACCCTTTTTTCAATGGAACTTCAATTATATGCAGCATTTTCTCCAAGACGCGTCCTGAGTAATTTTTCTCTGCAGTCAGAATTTCCACTTCGTCAAAATTAGGTCAAAATTAGGGTTGCGTGTCGCTGTTCTATCGATATTTCCACGGTATGTGTCCCTCGGACATCCGTCAACTTATGCCAGACGGCCAGTGTATTTCCCACCAATTGTGACATACAAAGATTCAAGGCAAATGTCAACAGACACTACTCCCTCTTTCCACCCTCCACTACCTCAATTTTCCTTCACCAACAGAATGCACTGCATTTATAGGGGGCAACCCCTGTGTGTTGGTTTGATAAAAACCAATAAAAACTGGGCTTATAATGAGCTTTTTGGTCCGACTTATGTGCAGATATTCTAGTTTTCAACTTGTTCATTGTAGTGCCAACATATACTTTCTGGCATATGTTGGACTTGTCACCATTACATGAAATTTAGTACACAACGTTTGTCTTGTCATTTTTGTAAATTTTCGTTGTCATATATATTGGAATGTTTCAATCTTGCAGAGAAACCCGGAACATACGTTGTGGTTTTGTACATTCTGTCAGATTCAGTACGGCGTTCTGTCGGCTTGCTCGTATCTGCCCGTGATATCAGATTGTCTATAATTTTCCTAGGGAAGATTTCCTATCAGATTGTCTATAATTTTCCTAGGGAAGCTATTCAATTTAAGGATTTCCACCATTTTCCCCCTATTCGTCTTGTAGAACTCAGCGTCAATCAGCGCCACTTATCGTCATTACTCTCTTAATGAAGTTGCTCGCAGTGTTAATAATTGTCCTTCTTGGGTGTTTCGAATGATAATTTATCAATCGTCCCAACGCTGTAGGTTTTTGGTACCAGTCCATTTTGAGAGAATTTCCTTGTCTGATAACCAAACTGTCCAAATATGGTAGCCTATTATCCCTTTCCTCTTCGAGCTTGAATTGTAGTTGTCCATTAAAAGAATTCAATGCTGTCATCATGTTGGCCACTTCAGCTCTTCTGCACACAGGGAAAATATTAGTTGGAAATCAATTCAGGCATTGGAAATTCCATGCTAAAGTCTATATTTTGATCAGAATTCGTAATTGTCAAATATCAGAAGTATTTGTCGATGTTATTGATAGATTGAAAATCGGTCTTACTAAATACAAGTTGTTACTTCCGAACTTTAGTTGCATTAATCAATTTGAGTATTTCAAAAACCTCATTCATCTGAAATGGAAGATACAACTAATAAAAAGTACAATATTAGAATTCGTGTTCAAATATTAGTTACTGTAATCATAATTTAGTTTCTATTACAAAAACACTTGCTACAAAGTTATGTATTCTATTTTTTAAAGAGAAACTCCGTATACTTGAATATTACAGGAGGACTTTACAGAAAAACTAAGATTTTAAACAGAAAGTGATAAACAAAGTTGTGGAAACACAATAAAGTGTATAGATATCAGCCACCGAAGAATACATATTATCATAAATTGAGGTGAAGTGAGACTTTTAAACGTAATCGTTGAATATGACGCTAATATTGACGACTTTACAAACACGTGCAAACAATTGTTTTTATATTTTCGATCAAAAATGGGCAAGAAATACGAACCCTGGTTATAAATAATAATAATTTTGTTTATATTTAAATGTAAAATACACAATTTTAATAAAAAATATTTTTTTCTACTTTTTTCTATAAAATTCATAATGGGTTAAAGCATCACCAAATGGTTGTGACAGCCATTAAATTCAAGTACATAATTAGTTGAGCATACCAATATATTATTTGGTACACCTGGATTAGTTTTTACATTTTTTGTTCATCCAACTAATTGAATTTTCAGGATAATTTGATTGCTAGAACTAAAACTCGATTGACAGATCACATTTATTTATTGTTGCTGTGGCTTCAACTAAATATTTCAGTTCTTGCAACCAAAACTGAATTACAAATCAATTGATATGCACAACATTTGGTGATAAAGAACACAATTATTGGTAATCACAACTGAATAATATGATAGTCCAAGGAACCGCCAAATTTTAGTTGGCTGTAAATATAGTCGTGACAAGGAATCTCTGCTCTGTGTGTGATAACAACAAATAAATCGTCCACATATTTCGTCAAGATTTTCGGCTTCTCCCCCAATGTGTCTAGTACTGTCTCCAATAATACCTCCATTATGATGTCAGATATAATTGGTGATGCTAGGGATCCCATGGTAATACTCTTCCTCTGTTCGTAAAATCTATCTTCATACTGGAAATAGCGTGTGTGCTTAATGCAGAATGTCAACATTTCCATAAAATCTTAAGGTGGTATATTCGTGTATTGTCCAATTACGTCCCAGTTATCCTCTCTAGTCCTTACAGCTAGATTAATTGGTATGCTGGGGAATAAGTTAACCACGCAAAATGAAGCTATTATTTCATCGTCATCAATGCTTATGAGGCCGTCGGTGGTGCAATGGTTAGTGTGCGCGGCTCTTGTACATGAGATCCTGGGTTCGAACCCTGCTCTGACCACCTAAAAATTTCTTTCGGCGGCGGTCACCTCACATAGTGACGGCGACACTATCGAGTATATAGCCATGAAATCGGTGTAAAACTGTAGATCCCAATCAGTTAGTGAAAACTTGGAAAGCGCACAGCTCAGTGATTGCGAGAAGTTCTCCCCTGTCCCTTCATGGGATGTAATGGGTAACCATTTATTTATTTATTTTTGTCAATACTTATGTTCCGAATCCCCATCTTGAAATCTACTGCGTCCTTTACGTTGTATTTTGAATTCTTCGTCACGTTCTTAAGAATATTTTTTTTGTCTGCGTTCTATACACGTTAATCGTTCGGTTACTAACCGAACTCAATTAAGTTTTATAAAATGACACATTTCATTACTCGTTTATATTAAAAAAAAAAAGTAGAATTATTACACGCTTTCTAAAATATATCGGCAGAATCAAACACAGAACATGGTTTAAATGAAGTTCAAGTAAATACTTGATCACAATATTCTCACTGTTTTCAATTTATCGTGGTACCACCCTATTGCGAATGCGTTACTTCCACTTAGCGTGGGTAAATTTCATATCTCCAATTGCTTACTTAGGCGTTATAAGTACCCGTACACTTTTTATTTAATATATTACCAAGAAAACGAGAATAATTAACCTTTTTGATTTGATTGTAATTAAAAGTGATTTATGATCAAATCAACGCAATATTATATTCATTTTGTTACTCTATGAATTTTATAGTTTTCACAAGTTGGTTGTGTACTGGAAACTGATGCAGCATTGTGCTTGAACACTATAATTTTCAATTCAAACTTCAGACATAAAGCAACTGAAATTATGATTTATGGCGTTAGAGCAGACAGAACATAACAAAAAAACAAAATGAAATAAAATTGAATTGAAAAAACCGAATTAAGCTAAACAAAGGCAAGATTTGTATAATTTTTACATAAATTAACTAAACAAAATATATGATTTTGTTCTACAATAATTACACTAGATAATTGGCGAAACTAAATGCTAATAAACGATATAAATTAAAGACAATAAGCGAATTATTGTTTTAATTGCAATTTGTACAGTTAAATACGTCATTACTGAAATTTTTTATTTGAAAATAAATTTAATACTAAACTTCAAAATTATGAAATTTTTTATACATACATACATATGTACATAAACATTTTCCAACAATAATCAATCATTATGTAGAACATTATGTGTGATTTTAATTGATTCGTTTTAAATCCTTAAATCTTATGCCTTTGGCATATCAATACTCGTCGTTATGCTCTGCCATTGTTGTAGAAATGCATTGATTGACTTACGATTTAATTCAATTGTTTAAATTCCATTTTATCCTTATCTATCGTTGGACAATTGCAGTCAAAATGCAACTGGAGTTAAGTGAGATATATTCCCTTTCCAGTTCCTGTCGAAAACGGAAGTTGTATTGTTTGCTGGATTTCGCATTGAGATAGAGAGGGAGAGATAGAGCAAATGTATAAACTGCAAATTGACTTTTTGAATGTACGCAAATTCAATTTGATATTTTAAGAGTTTGGTTAAAATACACTTAGAATATTTTTGGTTGTAATATCTGCAACATTTCCGTTGGCTTCTGCAAAAACCTACTAATCGCAAATCAGTGACCGGTGCGCTTTCCAGTTTTCACTCACTGATTGGGACCTATAATTTTACACTGGTTCCGCATGGTTTTCTGAGAAGCTATTTCATGGTTTATTACTGTATAGTGTCGCCGTCACAAAACGAGCTGGCCGTCGTCGAAGGAAGTGTGAGGGAGCAGGGATCGATTCGATCGACAATTTCAATATGCAGTGTGACAATATTGATTTATTTTGCTACGTTTGTGGTCATCAAATCAGAAAAAAAAGTTCCACAAGATTTCAAAAGGAAAAGAATCTTTTATGTAGTGAACTTTCCCTCAGAGAGTAAATGTTAATTCCGAACGGTTTGCAAGATATGAGCCTGACAAAATGATAATTTTTTTTGCAAAAATTACACCGAGGTCCCAAATCTTTACGTGCCCATAAAAAAAAGTGCATGACTTTGGGCAAAACTGGGAGACACCGTTTTTTTTTTTTTGTCTTTTATCACGTAGTTGTGTCCGTATATGGTTATATTTCCATGACTTAAAAAATTACACACAGTGTAATATACCAAGTGACCTTCACATAACAGCTAGTGCGGCCTGGAGAGCCACCCGACTAAATCTGGAACCAATTACTGCACCCCCTCATTGACGTTCGAAAACCTATTCGATGTCAGGTTTCCCAGAAGAATAGAGTGGGATAAAGGGGAATCTCTGACACCTTTTGACACCAAAGTATTTACTGACGGATCCAAAATGGAATGTGGAACCGGCTCGGGTAACTTCTCGAAGAGGCAACCCTCAATTTATCATTAAAACTCCCAGACAGGCGCAGCATTTTCCAAGCAGAGGTACTGGCCATCAAGGACGCCTGCGCCGAAGTTATACTACAATGGAGAACAGAGCGCATTGGAATATTTGTTGGTAGCCAGGCGGCTTTAAAATAAAAAAACAATTGGTTTCCCATTACATCCCATGAAGGAATCGGGGAGACCTTCTCACAGCCAGTGAGCTGTGCGCTTTCTAGTTGTATACTCACTGATTGGGACCTACAGTTTTACACCGGTTCCGAACGGTATTTTTGAGAAGCATTTCCATGGCTGAATACTCGATAGTGTGGCCGTCACTATGTGAGGTGACCGCCAAAACAGGTATTTTCCTTCATTATCTTGAACGAGCTAAGGCCAGATGGGATAGAACGGAAACGTGCCGCATATCCAGAAGCACATGGCCAGAATATAACATTTACTGGACTAACTCCCTAATTAGCCAAAATCGGGGGACATGTCAAGGCTAATTGCTGTGCTGACTGGGCACTGGCCAATCGGTATTCACGCAAGACGGCTAAATCTTACATACAATGAATACTGCTGTGCCTAGGAAGACCCAGAGTAAGAGGAGGAGACGGTGGAGCATCTCTTCTGCAGTTGTCCGGCTCTAATGAATAGAGGCCTAAAGACTATACGCCGTCCCTTCCTACACAACCTCCATGAGGTACACGAGATAGATCTAGGGGATCTAATGAGGTATCTCCGATTATGAGGTTGGATATACACACTGTACATTAGACTGTCCGGAGTGATATGGTATGCAAAACGGTGACCCACGACACCAATTGATGCTAAATGGTAGGTTTAGCAACCACGTGAACCTACCACCCAACCAATGGCAGATTGACGTTGCCCAAAATATTATCTAATTCCCAAGTTAATACAAATGATGGGCGGTAAGTCCTCAAAAATGCAACACGTCAAAACTAACTTGGGAATTAGATAAGATTGTCGGCAACAAATGTGCATGGCAAAGTAGTAAATTATTATTATAAATAAATAAATGGATTCCCATTAAATCCCATGATGGGACAGGGGAGAGCTTCCCACAATCACTGAGAGCTGTGCGCTTCCAGTTTTCACTCACTGATTGGGACCTACAGTTTTTTTTTCATGGCTTTTCATGGGTAAATACTCGATAGTGTCGCCGTCACTATGCGAGGTGACCGCCGCCGAAAGAAATTTTAAGGTGGTCTGAGCAGGGATAGAAGCCAGGATCTCATGTACAAGAGGCGCGCACACTAACCATTGCACCGCCGATGGCCAGTAAATTGTTATTAGACAGTATCTTTTGGCAAAATATCGACCAGTACCAAATTTCATTAATATCGGTTTTAGTTTACGAGTGATATTGCATTAATCAACCGGAGAGTCGCGCATTTTTTGTATGGGAGGTACACTAATGGGTGTGACACAGCTGTCCCTTTTTAATTACAAAGTGGCTTTTGACAACATATTGCCCAGTACTACATTTGATTAAGATAGGTTACGATTTAAGGTGCTACCGCCCATCTTTTGTGTGGGAGGTATAAAAGGGGGTGGGAAAGTTGTAAATATTTAGCCACAATTTAGAGTTTAACGATACCTTGCCCACCTTTTGTATGGGAGTTATAAAATGGGGGTGGGAAAGTTGTAAATATTTAGCCACAATTTAGACTTTAACGATACCTTGCCCAGAACCAAAATTTGTTAATATCGGTTGTGGTTATCAGGATGTAATGCACCAATCAATAGAACAACCGCCAATCTTTTGAGTGGGAGGTACCAGATTGGGAGTTGCAAATTCACCAATTTATCAGAGCAGAGTTTCTTTTGACTATATATTCCCTAATACCAAATTTCATAAACGTTGGATCGTTGTTACGGTAGTTATCACGTCGACCAAACAGACGGCCTGCGAATTTTTTATGGGAGGTACAAAAATGGGTCTGGCAAAATCACCCTGGTTTTAGAAGTTTACTGTACTTTGGTAAAATGAAGCCTAATACCTACTCTCGTTAAGATTGCAAATGATTTACGCGACTTGACGCATCGGCAGACCAGATGGTCCTAGCTTTTTTTATCGGAGGAACAAATGTCCAGTTAAATAGACATTTACAGATTATTAACCAATGTGTGAAAAAAATGTACCGGAAATATATTTTAATCATTTTTGCGATTCCTTTATTCACTTTTTGTTCTCCACATGAAACTCCTTGTCGCTGATCTTCAGAACTCTATTCACGAAATTTGTCAACATATTGACAATTCTTCTTCTAGAGTGCTTAGAATTGAAGTTAATTAGTCTTCCGGACGCTGCAGTCTTCTGGTACCAATCAAGTTTGAGCAGGTTGCCTTGTCAACTTCCCACAGAGTCCAGATATGGTAATCTGTTGTCTTTTCCTTTTCCATCGTGAGTTTTATCTGACGGTTGTATGTGTAAAGAGCCTTAAGTGCGTTATCCACTTCATTATTCTTTATCACGGCAAATAATTCGTCAATATACTTTGTCAAGATTTTGGGTTTCACTTCCAACCTCGTAAAAATTTCGTCAAGTTGCTCCTCCTTTAGGATGTCAGCTATCACGTGTGAAGTTGGTGATCCCATAGGCATACCTTTTCTTTACTCATAAAATTTTTCCTCGTATTTGAAATATCTCGTCTTTGTTATGCAAAATTCCATGAATAAGTCTTGTGGTATTTGTGTAAATTTTTCCAGTATGCCACTGCAATTCTTCTCTACCGTTTTAATGTACCTTAAAGTACCTTTTCTTAAAAAAAATACCTTGTCATAAAAAAGTACATTTGTTTAAAAAAGGCACGTATTTTTACAAAAAGTAAATTTTCTTAGAAAAATTATTTTTTTTCTAAAAACAGTACATTTTCGTACAACAAATTGGCTTTTCTTAAAAACCTAAATTTTCTGTAAAGAGTACATTTTGTGTAAAATAAAATAACTTTTCTTGAGATAAGTACCTACTCTTAAAAATGTACCTATTATTGAAAAAACGATAAATTCAAAACAATTTTCATTTCATAAAAAAAACCTTTCCTTCACAAAAATACCTTCTCGTGAAAAAATAAATTTTCGTACAAAAATTCATTTTCTTAAAAATACCTTTTCTTAAAAATAAAATAATAACTTTTATTTTCTTTTCTTGAGATTGGCTTTCAGAAAATAAGTAAATTTTTTTAAAAAAATAACCTTTTCCTAAAAAGAGTACCACTTCTTTTCAAAGTACCTGTTCTTAAAAAAAGTAATTCTTTGTAAAAAAAAATGCAGACTCTTATCGCTTTTTCTACCACAAAGCACTTCTTCTTAAAATTTGTACGTTTTAAATATTAGCTTTTAATAAAAGAAGTACCTCTCTTTAAAAAGGACGTTTTGGGGAAAATATAATACATATTCTTAAAAAACGACCTAAATATATACATTTAAAAAAAAAGTACATTCTATCAAATAAAAATTATTTTTTAAAGAAAGTTTATCAATCCTTAAAGATACATTTAAATTATCGTATTTTTCAACGGGCGCCTAGGCGTGTTGGAACTAACTAGTACAAAATATATAGCGAAAGGAAATTCGTTCCAACCGGGTGTCCCCTGACACCTTATGTATTTTTATTTATTTTTTTAATTTGAATTTGTAGAGGTAACTCAAATTCAACTGGCACTAATTAATTGTCATATAATTAATTTACCCCATGTCTGATATATATTGATGTCATATATTGGTTGATTTTCATTTGCAACGCGGAAGTAAACAAATTAAAATGCCCAGCAAGTTAAGCTAAGCTCACAATTGCATTTCTAATCTTAGAACCCAAGCTAAAAGCCTTTGTACGGCAGTTCCCTCCACTGAATTTGGAAACTCAAATCATATCATAAATTATTTGTGGGAGAAATGGAATATGACCTAACCTAACAACGATGAGAGTTCAGCGTGCTTGGAACTCTTTTACATGTACTGGTAGTGATTGACTTTGTAAAAATTGAATTGCTGTTAAAATTTTCGGTTTGAAATTTCACGGAATTCATATTATACATATAATATCAACACCTTTTGCATCATTCGTATTTGTCTCACCTACACCATTTCGCTCAGTGTAGTTAATCATTGAAATCATTCAATTATACCAAGGCTACCATTTCAATTAAGAATTTAAAGCATTTTCTAAAAGACACCCACTCGAACTCTTTCCTTGTATGCATTCAATCACACCCAATACAAATTGCTATTTCGGATGCTATTGTTAGACGTGTGTATGCATGAATGTATGGTCTGGCATTCTCTATCGAATCATTTACTTAACTTTACTCTGTGAATGCATTAAGAAACCGAACTTGTTGAATTTACTCTGGACCAACCCAGCAATACACACAATACCCACACTCCCATCACCTGATGTCCTATGGTACTTTACTAAGACTTTGACCACTGCAATTGCTGTGCGTACAAACGAGTAGACAGAGGCTGCCCACCAGTTACCAGTTAGGACATCAATCCCTTCTTATGCCTTCGGTTGCATTGGCTAACCACTTTGACATATTTTGGGCATTTCCAGTTGAGACGTCCGCAGCATGAATGCACAAGGTGTGAGAGTCTTCTATTTCTTTGAATGTTAAGTTTACAGTTTACTGAGGTCCTTTTGTTCAAGTTAAGCTGTTGGAAAATGTTTGCAATGATACGTATGCCTGGTGTTTGATGGGGTACGAGGCAGGAAGGAATCTTTACTTTGACCCCATTCTATTGTTTCTTATTTGTCTGCAATTGGAACAATGGAGTGCGAAAAAGTGCTTAAGGTTGTGATGAAATTTATCAAATATTAATAGACAATTTCTATAAAGGCGATATTTTAATTAACTGGACTACTGATACCGGGCACAGCTATAAATATGAAGTCTGGTGGGGGTAGGGAAAAATTGTGCTAACATTTTTTAAACTTAAGGACTGGAGTATCCTTTACATCCAATTTCGGATTCTCGGAATGAAACTTGAACATTATGTTTTTGATCCATAGGATGGATTGATACTAATTTTTTTTTAAGTTTTTTACTCAGATTTTAGTTTCAACGGTCTATTTCTTGCTTCGGTAAAGTTGGCCAGGATGTTCTGAAAATATGATTTGCTCTAAAAATTATCCCTAAGATCGTTTGAGTCTAAATTTCAAAAACTTTCGGTTTTCTGTCTGTTTTTCGTGGAAATCTTGCCAGAAGTTGGAAATGTGTATCCGATATTTATACAAAAATTTACTGCATGCAACGTAAAGTATATTTTGGGAAGACAACAGGATGATACTATGCACAGAAAGAAAGTCTTTACATCAAATCGATGAAAAATGTTCATCAATTGTTTTTCGTTGAACCGATAACAAATTTCATCAACTCAATAAAATGTTTTGCAGTTTGAAGGTTGTGCGTTTGTCCTCCTTTTTCAGCTGCATTTAATTAATGATATTTTTTACATCAATCTTCATCTTTGGACTTTAGAAATAATTAGTGGGATCGATTCAAAATATGGACGTAGTATTGAACAAATAAAGAGAAATAGAAAAAACTAGTAAAGAAATATATAAATGCTTTCTCGTTACATCCCATGAAGGGATTAGGAAGAGCTTCTCATAAACCAGTGAGCTGTGCTCGTTCTAGTTTTACACTCACTGATTGTGACCGGTTCCGAACGGTAAATTGAGAAGCTATATTCATCGCTAAATATAAGGTGAACAGAGCAGGGATCGAACCCACGTTCTCAGGCACAAGAGTCGCGCACAGTACCATTGCACCATTAATAGCCACACTAAAAAAAAACTAGTAGAAAATTAAAAATAAATTCACAATAGAAAATAGTGCAATATCCACGCTGTGAACATTTTCTATGTGGTCTTATACGCTGTAGAATTATAAAGAATTTACATCAAACTGGTGAAATATTTACTTCAACTTGATGACAAACGTACATCAGATTGATGAAAAATGTACACCAACTTGGTGTAACGTTGTCGTTGAATCAATATAAACTATTGATGAAATATGGATGAAATATTGATGAAATGTTCTTCATCAATTCAATGAAATGTGTTGTATGTTGGAAAATAAGTAAACGTTTCATCAAATTGGTAAAGGAATTCATAATTTTGATGAAGCTTTTTCTTTCAGTGTGGGATACAAGAGATGCAAACATTTTGTAATTGGGTGGTGTTTCTGATGTCGTCAACAAAGTAATTGTGAGCTTAAAGGTCATCGAAATAATACAAGCCAAAATATTGTTTCTTAAAATCTGACACCTAGATAACCGTTAGAGGTATGGAAAATCTTGTATAACAATTTTGTAGATTTTTACTAGGTATACCTTGCTTACTTAGGTGGCCCTAAATACCCCCAGAGGGGTCGTGGGTTTTACAATATAAGAATAACATGTTTCTCTAACCGAATCCATCAATAGTTTTTCTCCTTCAGTTTATAACATGAAGCTCCCGCAGCCATTTTTTCACCTTGTCTTTCCATAGAAGTCTTGTTCGTCCTATTTTTCGCTGACCTTCGAGTACATCTTCGAATACCTTTCGTATTGGTTCATTCCAAATCATTTCACTGACATGGCCTAGCCAGCATAAGCGAGTTGCTTTGATTTGAATAACTTCATCGATGTACAGATACAGTATATTTAGGGCCATATAACGGGTTTTTCAATAAGACCGCTACAAAAGTTTTTTTAAATAAAACAAAACCGGTTTTAGACACCAACGAAATTCTTTATTCCTGTGAAAGTACGTTCGATGCCATTATGTATGGAACTCTATTTCTTATGCATGGCCACCACGGGCACGCTTGCAGAAGTCCAGACGCTGAACCCAATTTTTGACGGCTCTCAAGCATTAATCGGCCGATACTGCTGCAATTTCACGTTCGATATTCGTACGAAGTTCATCAATCGTCGCTGGCTTGTTGGCATAGACCATAGACTTGACGTTGCCCCACAGGAAATAATCTAACGGCGTCATATCGCACGACCAAGGCGGCCAATCGACTGGGCCACTTCGTGAGATAACACGTTCACCAAACTTGATTTCCAATAAATTGATTGTGGCATTCGCTGTGTGGCTTGTGGCGCCGTCCTGTTGGGACCACATGTCCTCCAAGTCCATATTATCCAATTGGGGCCAAAAATATTCGGTTATCATTGAACGGCAGCGATTTGCATTCACAGTAATGTGCCGGTCTTGATCATCACGGAAGAAGTACGGCCCAATGACGCCGCCGGCCCATAAACCGCACCAAACCGTAATTTGTTCGGGATGCAATGATGACTCATGGATTACGTGTGGATTGCTGTCTGACAAATAATGCATAATTTGCTTACTGACGAAGCCATTCAGCCAGAAATGAGCCTCATCGCCTTTATTTCTGTGATATGACTCAGGATTCTGCGGAAAAAAGGAAGACAGGTTGTATGAGAGAGAGGGCCTATTGGGAAATGCATCAGCTGATGAGACCTTGTTTGTTGCACATTTTATTGGCAGTAACCAACTTGAAGCGCTAGCAAAGTTATCAGATGTCGAATTTATGAACGTGCTACACGTAAGATGCAGAGCTAATAAAATCAGATCTTTGTTTCTTTAGAGAGGATTTTATCTCAGAAGTGTTGGCTTAGGCCGAAATAACACCTGTTGGCACACAAATTTACCGCTTAATTTCTAGGCGGACGTTATTTTTTTGTTTCTACGGTAGATCCGAAATATATGAATTCGTCCACTACCCCAAAACTACAACGGTGATCAACGTTCACCCCTTGCCCAATAGGGTGAATGTCCTGTTTGTCGATACCATTAAGTTTGTCTTGCGCTCATTTGCTGTTAAACGCACATTTGTGCACAGTATGTGTCTCCTGCTGCTGATACACTGGAAGAAAATCTTCGCATCACATCGATGATAAATGTTTATCAATTGTACTTCATTGAATTAATAGCAAATTCTTTCAATTCGATAAAATAAGTCCTTCAATTTGAAGATTGTGCTCATCTTGCAATTTTTCAGCGTCATTGAATTGATGATCTTTTTTACATCAATCTTCACCATTTGAATTGGGAAATAATTAGTGGGATCGATTCAAAATATGGACGTTGTATGGATGGACGTTGTGTACAGTTTGTCCGACTGCGATCACAGATTGTTTGGTTTTAAACTCCTCCGAAACGGCTGGACCGATTTGTATGAAATTTTGTGTGCAGGTCTCAGAATCGGCCAACATCTATTTTTCATACCCTTAAATGATAAGGTTGACCCACCCCTATATTGAACATAGATTTGTCCGACTGCGAAACACAGATTGTCAAATTCCGAAAAAAAACACACACTGATGTAGCGGCAGCGACTAGTATTCTTGTGTGGGTGCGGAGCACTCTCAGAGCAAAGAGAGTAATGAGATAGCAAGAGAGCAACGAAAATTGTGTGAGCTTGTGTAGCGTATGTACGAACATAACAATGTATGTATGTATGTATTTACATACACATGTTGCAGTAATGCCAATTTAGCTCTTTTGGGACTAGATTTAGCATTTTTCGACCTTGCAAAACGAGAAAAAAAATCAATGGCGCTTTTTTGGAGTGTGCACGCGTTTTTAGTATTTATTTAGCCCGTTTTGTATACAACACCGATTTTGCTAATGAATGTTCTTTTTTGTATTTTGGGCATTCCCGTTGTAATATGACAATTTTGTTGTTAACAGTCTTGATATTTGATGCATTATATTTTGATGCATTATATTTGATGCATTAGAATTGAAATATTTTCATCTTCATTGACCGCACATGCTCAATTTGGTTCTATTATTGTATTGGTTAGCCCAAGAATACAAAAATGTTAGACAATGCTGGTTCCGTCAAATCTGCACTGTAAAAATCGTTCTCTTCGCTTGACCATCTGAAAGGATTATCCAGAAGTGAAATATACAATTTAAATAAAATTAGTAGCGACAACCTGTTCGAACCACATGTCGTGATCGGCAGTGCTCTCACTTGATGGTAATAGTAATGCCATCAATGGTTTTCGAAGACCACAATCCAGACCAAACAATGGCAAGCTGTTTGTGCATTGCCAATTTGGAATTACTGGTATCGTCCTAAATCCGGCAACGTCCTAAATAAAGCCAACACCCATTTTGATAATAAAATTGTATTATTCGTACGTATAAGCGTCATTGTAACTTGCCATGCTGTTTTGTCTCTATTGTCTGACAAATACATAACAAGAACTGACAATAGATAAAACAACGTAACCGCCATATACTGTCAAAATCTACCGCTTCCTATTGGAATCCACTTATTTATTAAGCGCGTTTTAGCACTTTCGGGATTTTTCTGGTTGTTTTCGGTCGAGCGTTTTAGTACTTTTTTAGTACTTCGACGGTACGTTTCATTCCTGCAGAGTTGGCATCACTGTCTGTTGCTTTGAATTCTCTTTGTTTTTTGTGGGAATAAAACAAAAAGTATTAAGCAAGAAAATAATGGTACATGTGCTTGCACTGGTCATTAAATAATTGTAAGTATTAATATTATTTAAATGTAACGTCATCATATGATTGAACGCTGTTTGTAACATTTACTAATGTGTTCATAGAAATCGAACAGGTACCGTGCAAACAAAAAGGTGTTAACACATCGCCGTGAGTTCCAACACTCATTGGATTTTTGTTATTCACTTATCCTAAAAAGTAGCTACATATGGCGGTATGATAAGAATGCTCATTGTCAATCTTCATTCATTTCAGCAATTGTCATCCTATTATGTGACGGTGCTTAGTGCTTATTAAACCATAATCATTTTGAATCTTTTTACGACTATCTGTACACTGAAAGAAACCGATTTGTCGCATGGATGAAACATTCTCGTTATCGTGTTTACGTTGCTACATGAAAAGTCTCGTATATCCAAAAATATGGTAGCCGATACAACGAAACATCTCATACATGAGTTCTCTGGCAATTTTTCATTTCGTTGAAGCTATAGTTTCATCACACTAACGAACAATTTTCAGTTGATGAACACATTTTCGTAGCCGGAACGAAACTATACGTTAGCTCACTTTCTATGACAAAAGTTGTTAAGGTGATGAACTTTTTCATCCCTGTGGCGATTAGTGTACCGATTAGTGGCAAAAAATGTAGACATTAAGTTCAATCGATCGAATCCATAAAGCCGAATTCACAATGCTAGTGACAGTTTTGTTTCTCATACCAACTCGTTCTCACACACAGAATTTCACATAATGTCTTTTCGTTTTATTTTACAAAAATGTAACTCAAATTTATCGCCGATGTTGGTCTATTTGTACTCCAGCAACATATGTATTTGTTGGAATAAATTATATACTATTAAGCGGTAGATGGCGCAGTACTTCGAATTTCATTTAAAAATTGCAAATATGTTTAAATACATTAAGAATTTTGAATACTCAAAATACGAACCTGGATGTGACATTTGTGGTATTTGAATCATGATGCAACTATAGAGGTTGTGTTATAAGAACAACTTAAATGATTTGCTCTTCCTTGTGTTCATTACATGAAGAATCAAATTCAAATATATTTAGTTTTTGTAATTTCTGGGCTACTTTTATTCTTGACATACATCTCTGTTAACTTTGACACGAAAACAAAATATATTTTGTTGTTGCCTTGATGTAATGGCCGTAATACTGGTATCACCTGTTAAAATAAACATCTCGATTCGAAGTAAACTGTTGCTTACATTGCAAATGCCTATTGAAAATGTCGCTTGCATTGTGATTCCGGCTTAATACCTTCTAAAATAAAACGTCAAAGCTAAATAGAGGGAAATACAAAAGCTACAAAAGTTGCCTATTAAAATAACTTCAGTTTATTTTACTTGAAATCAGCACTAATTCACAACTGCAGTTTCACAAAAGCACCACACGTGTCCAAAATTCTCAGTTAGCTCAAAAATATTTCCCATAATCTTTATCTTCCTTCACTGTTTGCATATTATACAAAGTATCTTCAATTGACGCGTCTGCGTCTGCTCATCCACCTTTATGTCGTGTGCAACTCTTAACGTCCAGTCCTGAGCATTAATGCCTTACATAATTCACCTGCAGATGCTGCCTGGTAGGTTGGATATGCGGCTTTTGGTGGCTTATTCGATCCTTTCTAATCGCTTTTCTGTAGTGTTTCCCTGCCACTTTGCGGCACTTTGACACTCACGACAACCACTAAGTCTTCACATTTCGCATTGATTTTTGCCATGTGTGTTTTTGGATTTCGGTTTCAGTTGCCAATGAATTTGTGATATCTGCTTAAATGTCACATTTAAATGCGTTCACTCCATATCAGGCGAACCGCGTTTCAATGGATTTTGGTTTTATTTTATTGTACATTTCCGATAGCATTCTTGGTTAAAGCGAGACACATTTGTATGTGGAATTTGTATAGAGCGATTGAGTATCGAAGGAGATGAATTCCAGTGGCGGTTTTTTGACTTAGAAGTATTGGGTAAGTGATGTAGGTCGTGGTCTGTTAGTGATGTACATTTGAAGTAACCGTATAATAAGCTAAGGATGTATGTGAAGGCAGTTTAAAGATCTTATAAAACTGCCATCAATTCACATCGAAGGTTTTGTCTCAACACTGGTAATCGTTTAAATTAGTTTGTAATTTTACTTACGTTATTCGTTTCTATATACATTTGTTTTATTGCTTTGTTATATAAACGCTTTCATGGCCTGTAGTTTGTAATTTCCAATATTAGGAAAAGCAATTCAATTTCAGTGTAATATAAATTTGTTAAAACCATAACCCCTTTCCCCATGCACAAGAAATAAGAAACACACACATAATGATAAATTACAAGCGAAACTTCCGTACTCATAAATAGTACACATTAGAAATCATTTGTGAAAAAGTTAACAATCTGAAAGCGTACAATATAAATTAATTAAAACATTCCATTTGTGATCAAAATTACATTTGTAACTCCCACAGGCGGACAGACAAAACGACATAAAGCCAACAGCACGGAGGCGGAAATACGAACGCACTTTCATATCAAAATTCATAAAACAAAATTATTTTATTGCTGCTCCCATAACATTCCATATGGATGTTTTACAAATAACAAACAAATGAAATTAACACACACTCACGCACACAAATGTGTGCATTGAAATAAACGATACTCGTGGCTTTCTTTGTGTATGTGTGTGATATCAACAACACGGTTGTAGTATTTATACATAGACAGGATGCTTGAAAGGATTCAACTACACCATTAACAATAAAAGGATGTTCAACAATTTCACATATGTAATTTTAGATCTTTATCGGGGAATGGGTCGCAATTTGTATTCATTCTCGTATGACAATTAAATTTTTGTTTAAAAGAGATATTTATGAAGCAAATTATTAACATGACTTTGAATGGGTTAGATGTTGAAGGAGTGACAAGGGTTAACGCTGCTCTCAGTATGAAAAGAGGTGTACATTTAATTGTACTTGTAAGTTTGTTCACATATCTCTAAATTATTTTCAGTGCTTGCCTTGTAATTTAAAGATTGGGGCTGTAATTGAACTCATTCTAAAAGATTCAGGCTTAAATTAATCCTCCTCTTCCCCTAATTGAAACTATTTTCATTGAATCGTTCTCGATGTAAGGAAAAAAATTGTGCCAATAATACAATCCGTAATTCACGAATAGATACCAATGGAATAAAACCCAGGTTCAACTGATTGCATTCTGGTCAGCGTGTGATCCGTTATGGGCGGCTGAGATCAAATATCCTGGCAGTAGATAAAATTCAAAAACCCGGTGGACTGAATTTACCTCCTGCCACCGTTCATAATGGCAGTGACCATACAAAAACGTAAAAACAACCCCCATTTGTTGACGAACCCTGCTCACGTTATAAATTCCAGGATTTACAGATATCAACTTGGAATGTAAGAAGTCTATATATATCCCGTACAAGTATCCAATTGTCAGGAAATTCGATGGACCGCACATAGATGCACAAGAAAAAATCAACGAGTGTTCGAACTCAAGGGCGATGTCTTAACACCTTTTTGTTACACGGTACCTGTTCGATTTCTATGAACATATTAGTAAATTTTACATTGAAGAAAAACATAGCTTTTGTACTGAAGATTCTTTTGCTATTGCACTTACTTTTTTCTTACATCTGCTTGAACATTAGATGTATTAGTGATAAAATAAATAAAACAATATTTAGCTCACTGATTGTTGTTTTTGTTTTATCATGAACAGAGCGACGACAAAAAGTGTTAAATACTATAGAGAATTTATTGCACTCTTTTTCCGCTCTTATGTAGAGAGTCTGAGTAAAATACCATAATCGAGTCTTATTCTCTTTATAGAATATTTCAATATAAAGACACCATTTCGACAATATTATTACATAAAACAATACAAAAAGCATCAATGTTTCAAAAGGAATCAATGCTTCACATCAAAATTATGAAAGGACCATGTTATGAAAAAATGAGATTAATTCATTTTGAATCATTTGCCAGATGTTCAAATTCGTTCGGCAATTCAATCAATCCAAAATTGTCAATTTCGCAGCAGCGTGAGCTAAAATTGGGTGTCTTTGGTGCAAAACGAATGATCAAGGACAATTGTCGGCAAATTAGTTATAGTGACCCAAAATCTACAGAAATGAGTAAGTCCGGTTGGTATGAGGTTCACTAGATCTAAGGTTTGAAAGACCCATTCTACGCTTTAATAATCGGCATTATCATTTAGTTATTTAAGCACAAGAGATTTAGTTACATGTCGCCAATTAAAGACATATTTCGTAATAATTAATTATTAATTTTCTGTTTAAATCATTTCCCCATTATTTTTAGAATCATAGAAAATAATCTTTACCATCCCTAACACATCGGCAAATCGGTGGCAATGTTTTTGCTACAGATTCACTTTATTTTTGCGATTGCTTAGTTTAATTCAATCATTCCGTTCAATTACAACACAAACAACATTTTTCGTACTCTTTGGCATGTTGTTTTGCCACTGACTGACGCATCGCCATGTGTAGTGTACGTTTATTCTAAAGGATGTCTCCGTAAGATTTCACTTTTTAATTTTAGTGTCGTTTTTGACGTAGAATACGTCTTACCTTACGGTATAGGGAGTCATGTCAGATTGTTATTGTTGTAATCTTTATTTCATTGATTATGAGGAAACAGCGAGATAACTTTTTTTAAAAATTTTTTTGTAGGTAAATGAAGATGTTATCTTTCGTTTCATATACATTTCATATTGGTTGATATATTTCTAGTATTTTAATTTCTCAAATGAAAATTGTTTAAACACATACACTCAAACATATGTGTGGTGTTTGGTTGAGTGTTTTTGGTTGCTCAACATTGCTTAGGAACATGTATCTAGTAAAAAGTGAAACGAACAGCAAGCTAATGTTGCTTGGCAACATGTATCTAGTAAAAAGTGAAACAAACAGTAAGCTAACGTAATAAAGCTTTTTTGCGAAAGCTTCAATAAAGCTGTTGTAACATTAATTTTGAATTGTAAAGCGTAAAGCTTTCACACAACGCTCGAATGCTAATGCGAAGACTCGATAAGGTAAACCTTTCTTAATATTAGGGCGGCCCTCTCAACATTCGCAGAACTTATTTCAATAAAAATATTAATTAAAATACATAAATTAAATTAAGTTTAAAAAAATTTAACACAATATTTTTTTTTCTTTTGGCGTAGAATACGTCTTACCTTACGGTATAGGGAGTCATGTCAGATTGTTATTGTTGTAATCTTTATTTCATTGATTATGAGGAAACGGCGCGATAACATTTTTTAAAAATTTTTTTGTAGGTAAATGAAGATGTTATCTTTCGTTTGATATACATTTCATATTGGTTGATATCTTCCTAATATTTAAATTTCTCAAATGAAAATTGTTTAAACACATACACTCAAACATATGTGTGGTGGTTGGTTGAGTGTTTGAGTTTGTAGCGTGAACACAAACTATGCTGCTGTTTCAGTGCGGACACAAACCTTCGGCTGTTGTTTTGATTGATGAAATATTGAAATTTCGTATATTTACTTATGTATTTAAGTGAAACAAAATGTAAAATGTGAATTTGAATTTAACATGGATACATAATTATAAAAAATATATGAAGAAATTAATTCATACATTTTTATGTTAAATGAAAGTGCTGCCAAGTAAGCAAAATAACAATGCTGCTTGATGCTGTTTGACAGCAGCTGACAGTTGACGTTTATTAAATTAAAATAAAAACTACTAATCAAAATACCACCTACACGAAATACAAGAAAGCAACGAGTGGTTGTTATGCAGAGAAATAAATACGCAGGTAAGTTTTGTGTTCCCTTGTTTATATATATTTTTATTAAAAATATTAATTAATTTGTAGGCGCAACATCAACAACAAATATGCAACAAATCGCAACAGCAGCGGCAGTAAATAGGTATAGGTAATAGTAAATAGGTATAAGTAAATAGGTATAAGTAAATAGGTATAAGTAAGTAGGTATAAGTAAGTAGGCATAAGAAAATAGGTATAGGTAATACGACAACAACAACAAAACAAAACATATTTATCCTATTTTTCCTACCATAAGCTTATGTATATTATCAAAAGTAACTATCAAATAAATGAATTCATTTGCTTATGTTATTTTTGTTATATATGTTTTCTGTCTTATCGGATGGCTATTTTACGTTAAGCTTAATGGCCGTGTCTATGACACAGCCTGCAAGGACAGTCCGTGGCCGAAGGCCTCGGACAACTGTCTGCTGTTTTTTTTTTGTGCAAGTGGTAACTGTGACATTTAGCAGCTGTCACATATTCCGATTATTAAAAATGGAGAGCTTTACGAAAGAACAACGCGCTATAATTATGAAAACTTATTACAAAAATTTGGAAAGTCATGTTGAGAGTTTGCGAGCAACTTCGAAGAATTTTCAGTCGAGAAAGTTCACCTAATGTGTCACCCATTCGTAGAGTGGTCAACCAATTTGAAGAATCTGTGTCGGTTATGGACAGTACAACTCCTGCGCGCCTACCAAAGCTGTAAATGAATCGTTATTTTTTGATTTCAATTAATTACGAATTAGCAAAATTTTGAATTAGTTCTATTCACCAAAAACAAAAGGATTGAATGGAATTTTAATCAATTTAAATGAATCTTACAAAAATTAATTGCAATTCAATTCCAATGAATTTGCAAAATGAATTGTAATTCATTTTCAATTTAAATTTGAATTGGCAAAACGAATTGCAATTCATTTCGAATTCATTTGAATTGAATTGATTTTGAATTAGTTCAAATGAATTGCAATCCATTTTCAATTCAAATTTGAATTGGCAAAAAGAAATGCAATTCATTTCCAATTCATTTGAATGGAATTGATTTTGAATTAATTCAAATGAATTGCAATTCATTGCCAATTCATTGCAATTCATGTTGCTAAGTCATTTGAATTGGAATTGAATTGCAATTCATTTTTGCCAAAGTAATTTGAATTGATTCAAATTCCATTCAATACTGTTTTTTGGTGAAAAGAATTAATTAAAAATTTACGTTATTCTGTGCATGAATGATTCGGGAATTAAATCCACAAAGAATGATTCGTTTACAGCTCTGGCGTCAACTTGCCGGTCGGTCACTTAAAAACATTGCTGCTGTAAACGAGAGTGTCGCCGAAACCCCGAAAATATCAATTTGGCACCGTTCTCAACAACTTTAAATTTCACGAAGCACTACGAAGCGAATTTTGACACAAGACCTCCAGCTTTATGCGTACAAAATTCATCTTACTCAGGAGCTCAAACCAGCAGACCATGGAGAGCGCCGGCAATTCGTTCAAAGAGTAATGGAGCAAAGTGAAGTCAATGCCAATTTTCAAAAGAAAAGTCATCTTCTACGATGAAACGCATTTACGTATGAATGGGGTCGTGAAGACACAAAATTGTTGAATTCGAGACTCAGAAAATCCTCACGCAATCCATGAGAAACAAATGCACCCACAACGAGCAACTGGCTGAAGCGGATTTTGTTGAGGCGTCGTGATTGGGCCGTAGTTTTTTGAAATTGAGGCCGAAATTGCAGTGAGTGTCAACGGCACTCGTTACAGGAACATGATAACGGAGTTTTTTTACCTCAATTGGACGGCATGGATCTGGACAATATTTGATTGCCACAAGACGGCGCCACCTACGACACCGCGCATGCAACAATCGATTTATTGCAGCAACGATTTCCAGAACAAATTATCTCAAGAAATTCTGATGTAAAGTGGCCACCCGAATATCTCGGGTTTATGCGAATAAACCAGAAACCATTCCTGAGCTCAAATCCGAGAACGTACGCATCATCGGTGAGATACAGCAACATTTCTGTGAAAAAGTCATGGAAAATTTCATGAACAGAGTGATGGCCTGTCATCAGGGCGGTTCGGGCCATTTGACGGATAATTTAATCTATACTTAATCAGAACATGTCTTATTTACAATCCAATAAAAAAATCACAACTTTCTCAAAAAATACGTGTTTTTCTTTTAAAATGACAAAGTGCATCCTTACGGAGACACTCCTTACATTGAGCAATGGCCTGTCATCAGAGCCGTGGGGGCCGTTCAACAGGTATTTTAATCCATACTTAATCGGAACATGTCTTATTTACAATCCAATAAAAAAATCATAACTTTCTCAAAAAATACGTATTTTTCTTTTAACATGACAAAGTGCATCCTTACTGAGACAGCCTTTAAATTAACTTTGTGACTTTCGTTATTTAGTTTTTGTAACTAGGTTTGTTGTTGACAGCAGTTCCACAGTATGAAAAATGTGATGCAAAGAAGGTATCTCCTGGATTTGCCAGGATAGTGGGCGATTTAATTATGATACAGTTTTCTGCTAAGGCTATTTAGAATGATCTTCCTAAATAGTGTATCTTGTTCGACCAATTTCTATTCTAAGACGTTTATAAACAAGGAAATCTGTCAAAGATATTATACACTCGACTGTCACAGTTGCAAAAATGCACAAAGAATCTTCCCTTTTCACAAATTTGTATCGCCGTCATCGATTTTCAAGCATTTGCTTATTGCACGTCTCCAATATTTCTTAGATTGACGATTTATGGAAACCGAGTGGGAGTCCATTGCTCAATGTGAAATACTGAAACGAAGCGGGACGTTTATGAATGTTTTCGACAGTGTCCTGTGATATGATTAATGACATTTTTGTTTTGTTGCTATGTTGCGAGAGCTAATCACTATTCCGGTCCATCAGTGTGAGGCCTGTCATCACAATTGTCTGCAAGTCAAGTTATAAACGGTCTTTCATCATGTTTTTCATATCTTCAAATAATCAATTGATTTTTCTAGTGTTGCCGAAGTTATGCTTTCATTTATCTTCCTGTTTTATTGGTATCCCAGTGCTCTATTCAATTTGAAAAGACTTGTCTTTGCTCTTTTCTGTTTTTTATTGTATGACTTTTGATGTGACAGCTGCACACAAAATATGATATTTGTTAAAATGGCTTACATACATTTTTGTTAAAATCATTAAAAATGCTTTTACGTAGGGAGCGAGTTTTACCACCGCTCTGGCTACATTTAATTTCGTTCAGTAACTGTAATATCTCTTAATTATGGTTGCGTTATTACGCAAAAGCTTGGCAACATGAAACCGTTTCTAATCGGTGTATTAAGTCTACATATGTACATATATTGTTGTTGTTTGTTTGGATGCAAATATAATGTATTTGTAGCTTCTCGCAAATATTAAGCGTGTTTTGGTTACACCGCTTGCTTATATATTCGCTTGTTTGGTATGAAGCACTTAGCGAAGAGTTAGCGAGAAATTAGCGACGAGAGTCATTTTCGCTAAGTTTAAAACAACAAAATTTCGACATCTATTACAGTTTTTATCCATTTTTCATATTTTTGAACAAAAATGACTTCTCGCTAAAAAGCCGTTTTCTTTGCATTATCGCTTGCTTGTAACCAAAACACGACTATTGTATACTTGTGTCCAAACACATTATTATTGCTATACAATATTAACACAAAAAATATTTGCCGAAGCAGAGAAGACGGTGGTGGACCTACCCACGATGTGACAATCCCTAATCTTTAATAGGTTAGTAGGTTATGATATATTTTTGTGTCACCCAAATATGGCTTTGTTGGTTGAATACTGCTGGAAACAAAAACGTGAGCGGAAATAAGGGAAGATCTTCAATGCTTGAAAATAATGTTTGCTCGTAAGAAGTATATGGATGCTCCACACATATACATGGTTCCTGCAATCTGGTGCTTGGGCAGTTTTTCTCAGCGTGCAGTTAATGGAGTTTTATCAATGCGGAATCGCACAGAAAAATGATTAGCCCTTTAAACGATAGCCTGATATAAAAACAATTTAACAAATTTTTTTGTTTGCATCAATTAAACATTTCAATCAAAATTCGAGAATTGTGTTGTAAACAAATTTCAAGTAATGTTTTTATTTGCATCAATTAAATATTGTAATCAGAAGTCAAGAAATTGTACGTTGACTCCTCAAACGGGTTTAGATATAATTATGGATGTTATAACTTTGGCCCTAAGATGAAAAATTATACTCTGCCAGTCACGCACTTCGACTAAGAGTACTTCGTTTTGGCAGTATGCCTAACTAGGGCACGCTAATACTATTAACCTAAAGATGCATAAGTCCGATCTGCATCGATATTTGAGTCAAGCATCTAAAGGATGGTAGAGTTTCAGAGGGATCCGGAAACAATAATACTTAATAGGAATGATTGGACAGATGGGAAACCTTTAGTAAATTCAATTTTTACTGATGGCTCCAACTTGGATATTGACACCGGATTTGGAATCTCTAGCGAGGACTTAACTTATTTTGTCTCACTAGCAGAAATCCTGCCCATAATGTGGGCTTTAGAACAGCTACGTGAGTTGGGGTTATCTGCTCCAGGAGATATTAACACAGTCGTGCACAATAAAGAGACACTATTTAATTTAACAAAAATTGTGCAACCGGAAACTGGATATGGAAATAAAACGTGATCGAAATGAGCTAGCGCTCTTTAAGCGGAGTCTTTCCTGGCTACCTGGTCATAGCGTTGAAGTGGGAAACAAGGCAGCTTACTTTCTTGCTGGACTAGCTTGTGCTAATAGTACTGCGAATCAAGATTCGTTTGCCTCTGTTATACCACCTATTTCTTACCAATATGGCCAGATTAATAAGTGTACTCCAAGCGTAATCAATTCCGCTCCCTTATCAAGGGCAGACAGCAAACTCTTTAGGTATTTATGACAGATGGTAGATTCGATCCCTAATAAATTTTGGGGGGAAACGATATGTATCTTGTTTTGAGGTAATATCGGGACACTGTTGTATGACACGCCTAACTACAACTTTTCCAATTGTGATTCGGCATATGTCAATTGAATTGAATTGAATGTCAATTATACTTCAAATTCAGAAAATATCAATTACTTATAGATTCAAAATTTGTATTTCAAAATCAGAAAATATTAATTGGAAATCAGAAATTATCAATTCAAATTCCGGAAACATAAATTGAAGTTCTGAAAATATTAATTTAAATGCAGACCAGAACCGACTTAAACATACCCTCACCCCAAGTCACCCATTGCGACCGAGTTCTATTAAAAAACATATATTCACCTTTACGTTGAACGAATGAGGGTGGTAAATTTGCCAATATTAAATAGCAGAGTGGCATTGCGCTAACTGCACTGTAAGTAAAATTTGAAGTTTTGAAATGACTAATTTTTAGGTCATGGAATCCGTTTTAAAAATTTAGCTCAAAATAACCAGATATTTCGATTTTAAATTTGTAGTAGATTTAAGGTGGTTTTTGACTTTATTTGAGGTAAAAACCTGCAAAAGCTCTTGTTAAATCAATTTATATATTTTTTATCGACAAAATGTAACCGTTGAAATAATATACATCTATTTGAAAGCAGAATTAGTTTACCTCTTACAATTTGGGGCCATAATAATTATAATAATTTTAGGATTCGGGATTTTGGGATTGGCATTCCTATTACAAACAGATGCTACAACATATATATCAAAGTGTTCACTTTGATAGATTAGTCCCTGCCCGCCGCTATAGATATTAATACATCAAAAATATAGGAATTTTATTGACCATTTTGAAAAAATAGAAAAATGAGTGACGAAAAATGCAGATCACAGTGCGAAAAATTAAATATGTTTTGTTTTGTGTGTGGAAAGTGTACACCGAAAAATCATCGACGACATTTGGTTGAAGATGCCCTCAAAGTTTACAATCAGTATTTGTTGGTTACCCCCGCTGAAGAAATGCGTAATAATGATCATGAACCTGTATTTACGTGCACCACATGTTTTAGTGCATTAAACAAATGGTGGAAATTACGGCGATATTCGATGCCATTTGGACTTCCAATGATATGGACCGATCCAGGAGAACATGATACAGAAAATTGGTACGCGTGCAAGAACGATTTAAATGGTCTCAATCGAAACAGTAAGTTCACTTAGATAGACTATATATGGAATACACAATAATTTATTCTTATAGAACGATCCGGTTTTATATACAAAGGTACGTACCAGTTCCACAGCAGTGATGAATTGCCTGTCCCAGTACATCCATCGACATTCCAGTATGATACTGCGTCCTATGAAGTACAATCACAAACTTCAGCAACATCATTACATCATGCTGATTCTGATTACCTTCAGCCAGTTATACAATAAAATAAAATAAATGGTTTCCCATTACATCCCATGAAGGGACAGGGGAGAACTTCTCACAATCACTGAGCTGTGCGCTTTCCAGTTTTCACACACTGATTGGGACCTACAGTTTTACACCGATTCCGAACGGTATTTTTGAGAAGATTTTCCATGGCTATATACTCGATAGTGTCGCCGCCACTATGCGAGGTGACCGCCGCCGAAAGAAATTTTAAGGTGGTTAGAGCAGGGTTCGAACCCAGGATATCATGTACAAGAGCCGCGCACACTAACCATTGCACCACCGGCGGTTATACAATATCCATCATTAATTTCGCAGGAACATTTAGATAGAATCGTTCGAAATCTGAAGCTATCTCATAATAATGCAATGACTTTGGCTTCGGAACTAAGAAGCATCAACGTCAACATCAACGTCAACAGGTGTAAAAGTTACAATCTGCAACTATAATCCATCTTTATGGCGTCTTTTCATAGACTCTTCAACCAGAAGCTTAAAAGTAGTCTTGCTATTTGAAAACAGCAGCGTTAAACCAGTGCCATTGATGTATGCTCTTGGAATGCATGACTCGTATGATACCATGAAATTAATTCTGCAACGCATGAGTTATGACGGACACACTTGGCGCGTAAATTGTGATTTTAAGGTTCTTTCACTATTAGCTAGAATGCAAACTGGCTATACAAAGTACATGTGTATTGTTTGTAAATGGGACAGCCGTGCAAAATGCAACCAGTACGAAAAGCGAGATTGGCCAAAACGCGATTCGCAAGTTGTTGGCGAATTTTATGTAATTCGTCCACCATTGATCCCCCTTCAGAAAATAATGCTGCCGGATCTGCATATCAAGCTGGGAGTTGTAAAGACTTTTTTAAAGCGTTTGGTTCGCGTTAACGAAAATGCATTACCATACTTGAAAAACAACTCTCTCCAAAACTATCAGTTGAAAAATTAAAAGAGTGTAATTTTGTGTAACTAAAAGTGTGTGACTGCAATATATTTTATATCAATTTTTTTAACAGGTGTAGTTAACGGTCCAGATATACGGAAACTTTTAAGGGATACGAGTTTTTTTGAAATGTTAGATGAAACTGAACTAAACGCATGGAACTCAATTCGTGCGGTAATTGAAAGCGTTCTTTGCAAAAATCGCCCACCAGATTACCGTGATTATATTGACAACATGATGAAGTCTTTCGACAAACTTGACGTTAATATGTCGTTGAAATTCCACATGTTACATGCACAATTCGGTTTTTTTCGAACGACAATTGCCCACAGAAACAGACGAAACTGGCGAAAGATTTCATCAAACTATAATGGCATTCGAAGACCGTTTCGCTGGAAAAGGAATAGACTCAATGGAGCAAAAATTGAATAAATCCAAAAAAATTTATAAAATCATCAAAATAAGAGCAAATATAATTCCATGTCCGCTTGAAAATGGACGTCCACTATTTCTAGATATAAATTTTGACAAATAAATAATAAAGAAATTGATTTTAAACAAGTTTCTAAAGTTTTTTTCATTCAAATAAAATCAAAAACCCCCTTAAATCTACTACAAATTTAAAATCGAAATATCTCGTGCTTTGGAGCTAACTTTTCAAATTGGATACACCACTGGATTCTACGATCCAAAGTTAGGTTGACGTGTCTCGGCGTTTTGGTGTGTCATTTTCACCTACTTACAGTGCTATTACTCAGTACCCAACTTAATTACGATCCTAAGTGATTATGGGGAGTTATCGACACTACCATCCAATTGACGGCCAAACATTTATATGGGAGGTACAAAAATGGGCATGGCGAAGTTGATTACACTGTAGCGTTTGACAAAATGTTGATTAAGTACTAAATTTTGTTAAGATCGGTTGTGGTATGCGGGAGATATCGAGTTGGCCAGCCGGAAAGCTGCCCAACTTTAGTATGGGAGGTACGAAAATGGGTGTGGCACAATAGTTAATCTTTAGTTTTTAGGAAAACATTGCCGAGCACGGAATTTCATTAAGGTCGCTTGTAGTTTACGAGAGTTATGGTTTCGACCCACCGGTCATCCGAACAAATTTTACGTGTATTTGACTAACTTTTGTCAGTACCAAACTGCATAAACATTGGTTCGATTTTGCGGGATTTATCTTGCTGAACAACCAGTGTGCGCCCAACTTATGTTGGTAGTGCGTGGAAAAACAACCCTTGTCTTAATCGGTGACTGGCGTTTGCTGACACGAAGCCTATAACTTAATTTCGTTAAGATCGGAAATGTTTCACGCGACTTATCCCATTGACAACACAGGCGACCACCAAGCTTTTGTATTGGAGGTATCAGAATGGACCATCACATCTACAAGAAAAGGGTTTAGAAGAAACATGATTTCGTACTAAATGTGTCGATTTGTATTGGAGGTACCAGAAGGGGCGTGGTCAAAACGCCCATTTTATATCCCAAACTAACCTTGGCCAAATAATAGTAACTTGAAAAAGATTTGCGGCAATTACATTCAGAATATATCAATAGAAATTCAGGCAATTGTTTAAACAAGATGAAATACCATTTGAAATCTTTATTCGAACTTTTGTGAATTTCAGTTGACATTTTCCGAATTGAAACTGATATACATATATCCGAATTTCAAATGATCCGTTATGAATTTTAATTGATAGTTTCTGAATTACAGTTGATATTTTTCAAATTTTCAATGATTTGGTGCTGAATTTCAATTGAAATATTCGGATTTTCAAATAGAAATTCTGAATTTCAATTGGTATTTTCTGAATTTCAATGGCGAATTCTGAATTTTATTTAACCGTTTCTTAATTTCAATTGGAAATTTTCAATATCAGTTGATATTTTCCGAAGTGTAGTGGGTGGACTGCTGTCGTATTTCTCAGGATGAGGAGGATATTGAGGCCTTGCACGAACACATTATCTGACAGTGTCAAATTCTGAAACACGGGAGAAGGCACCGGTTAGGTGAGTTTGTTGTGAAGGTTTGTATTCTGCTCGCGCTGTCGTTAGTGTTGATTTTGGACATCCAAACATTACCTCCTTGTCCTTTACCTATCTTCTCAGAGCAAAGCCACGTGCATTCACGCTGCAAAATATCGGCCCCAACAACATATTTCAGGAACCATGTTTGCGCGCATTCTTTCCCAGAATTGAACACATGCTGCTGTTGGTTTCTTTATTGTCTATCATATTTTTGTTTCCAGCAGTTTTCGACAAAAAAACGTCACACTTGGGTCGCAAATACATATATTAGTACCTATTAATCATTGTGTCCCAAACCTGTTATATTGAATAGCAAACACAATGTGTTTGGACACAAGTATACTATATTATATACTATATTTGCATCCAAACAACAAAGAAAAGACAACATTTTCAGCGTGTAGGCAGATAAACTTATACTTATGTTAGCGGATACTGGGTACAATAAATATAAAAGCCAATATATGTGCAATGTCGAAAAAATTCAATGAAAAATGGTTGTGGAAAATTGCAAGTGTAGAACTGTTGGAAAATCTCTTCGTGCAAACTAAAAAATCTGCCTTTTTTGTTGTTTCGATTCAAATATAACGTGTTTGTAGAATGTTGCATATATAGTATACCTGTGTCCAAATACATTGTGTTTGCTTTACAATATTATGTTGGAGAGAAAATTATTAATACGTGATAACATATGTATTTGTGGCCCAAATGTGGATTTGTTTGTTGAAAACTGCTGGAAACAAAAATGTAACAGACAATAAAGAAACAAAGAGGAGCAGATCTGCAATTCACGAAAACCATGCTAGCAAACATGTACATGGTTCCTGCAATATATTGCTGGGGTCGTTAGTTTTCAGGGTGTTTACTATTTGACTCTAGACGTTTTCGTAGTCAGGAGATTCGGTGACAGAATATATGTCCATTACTTATATTCCTTGGTAAAAGTTCTGAATACGGCTTCAGATTACCGTACGTTATAAAATTCAATTCAACAACATTTCAGAATTCAAATTCAGTTAGCAAGAACTTGTTGAGAACTCTTGACTGTAGTCGCTCGCGTTTTGCCACCTTGAATTCATACTAATTCCAAATATTAATTGACTTTAGCCAAAGTCTCAATTTTATCACAATTAATAAGTTTTTCATCTAAATAAATAACTCTGTGAACGACATATTCAATTTACAGCCATTAACAGTCGCTGCAACCTCCATCCCCCTACCCCACAATATGGCAGGACACAGATCTACTAACTATCTACCTACCTACCTACCTACCTGCCTACGAATATAACAAATTGTTTGCTATCCTTTAGCAATAAAATATTTATGAGTGAATTAATAAAACAATTCTTTCAATGGATGGATGGCTGGTAAAATGAAAAAAGCAACAACAAAAAACCTGAAATTGAAACAATTTATCAAATTACACATCGACTCGAAGAAAATGCCAAATAAAACTTGTGCCGGATGGATGGCTGGATAGGTTGGATGGATGAATGGTTACTTGTATGATTGGACGGATAGATGGTCGTTTGATTAACTTGCAACACAGTCTGTCTGTTGTGTAGTTGGAATGAAATTATTCAAGTCGGTGTCTCCACCTTTTTGATGATGAAATCAAATCAAAACCGGCAAAATGGTAGACGGCATCACATTTACTCCACCCATTTCAGCAGAAGAAGAAGATTGCCACAGCAAAAACTAATTTCGAGTGAAATACTCGTAAAGTAGAAACTGCATATAACCAAGTAATTTAAATTGAGGGAATAAGGTGGGAAACAAAACCATGGTGAATCGGCAGAAACACAGGTGGGAGTCGGCAACTGTGCACATTCAGCATTTGGACGAATCGCGAAAACACTATAGGATGGAAGGATCCGTGATTGTCAGACTTGTACGAAGATAGATAAATCATCCTTCGATGCAAGTGTTACTTTCAACTTAGGAAATGTCAACCCTTATTACATTACTCAAATTGTGTCCATCCATTTAGTGCAATGGCACATACCAGGTTATACGCCAAAAAAGTCTATAACATTGCAATTTTATACGACTATAAGGAGTTTGTAATGACGAAATATTTTACTTCATCGCGGACATTAATACGGCCCAATGGAAGATAAAATCGAAAATAAAAAAGGATCCTGTAAATTTAGGTCTATAAAAATATACTTGTCTATTGCCTCTATTTGTTCGGTGTGTGTGGAGTTTTTTTTTCACAGAATTATTAAATAAATTATGCAAACATAAATGTAAAAATATATATAAACCCCATTTATAGCCGATTTTATAAAACGTAAATTTTTGAGTTCTGGTTCTGGTTCTGGTCCTTCTTGATACGAGGGTTGCCACATATATTTCAGGTCTAAACAATTGTTAGTGTTGCCATGTGCAATCTAGCACCACCATAGAAAAGTTGTACAGTTTTAATTTTAAATGTACTCAGAAAGTGTTAACGTGTGATCATTAGGTCTGTTTTTTCAAAGATTCAAGTCAGTCAAAAAATAGAAATAACTCGTGAATATTTTCCTGCGATTATTTTCCACATCTTTCGATGTGGAGTATCAAGAGAATAGTGCAAATCTTTGTCTGTCAATGATGCAGCATCCGACAGTACTGTGAACAACTGTTATAAAAAAATTCAAATAGGGAATGCATTTTACGCAAGTCGTCCAAGATCGGTCGTTGTGCTAGAAAACATCTATAAACAACTAGAAACATCGCGAACTGGTATTGCACGATAGTCGCGTGCCGTAACGTGAGCTAGAGGCCAACTTTTGCATTACTTCCACAACCATACATTCAATACTGCATGAACACTGTGTTTCTACCGATTTGTCACTCGCACAAAAAAAAAAACACTTGTGATAATTGGTGCAAGACACTGTTGAAAAAATTCAACGGCGCACAGTGTTCATTTCTGGGGTGCGAGTGATCAAAAATCAATATCTTTTGAACGGATCAAAATTTTTTACTCCGGTTTTTTTACCCTATTTTGCACAAAATTATCTATAGCTGACAGCCAAAAAAATTAAACTTGTTATAATTTTACCTTTTGAAATTACACAAAATTTTAAAAGCATTTTTTATGTTCGAATTCCTTTAGATATTTACATATGTATGTAATATTTATACATTTACCAAAAAGTTATGAAATTAACATGAAAAGTGGATTTATAATAAAAGATCTTCAAGGTCAGTTGTGAATTGTTTCTGTAATCCTTTTCCTGCGTTATGTCGAAGTGAACTAATTAGAGGATCAGAAGATATTAGCAACATTTTTAGCAAATCCGTGTTTTGGTCTGTTCTGCTGCGTTTTCTTGTGTGTTTTAACCGAAACTCTCTATACTGCTTATTTTTTATTTCTTGAGCATCTTCCGATAATTCTCCAAGAGGAAAAATATGATATTTTATAATGATTTCACCATGACATAGCACTTAATGCAAAGTTAGCGATGTTTTCCTCCACCTTCCATACAATTCGTCGTACAAACACAATGACTCGGACGTATATCTGCCAAATTTAACTGCATCTATCTTTTATCATCAGTTATATTTAAGAATCGAAAAAGAATCTATGAAGGTGGGTCATGCTATTAAAAAGGGCAAGGCAAAATTGATGGTATCAACGACTAGACAAACCTCTCGACTTGGTCAGCACTTGAACGTTGACAAACCCATTTCATTTTGAAGTACTAGATGAATTTATGTACCTTGGATCCGCCGTTGACAAGGACAACAACGTCAGCCTGGAGATAAATAGGAGAATTGTGCTTACAAATAGATGCTATTTTGGGCTCGACCAACAGTTTAACAAAAGCCGTCTCTCGACTGACAAAGGTCCAGCTATACCAGACTCTCACTTTACTTATCCTGGCATATGGCTCCGAAACTTGTGTCATATGGGAATATTCGAGAGGAAAATTCTCCGTAAAATATATATATGATCCTGTTAAAGAAAACGGCGTGTCCCGATGTCCTTGGAACCAAGAGCTATATCATTCATATTCTGTCGTGGACATCTCTAGGCGAATCAAGTTAGGCCAGTTGCGGTGGGTAGGACATGTTATCAGAATGTATGACGATGAGCCACCGCGAAAAGTGTCGGATAACGTATGGGAAGTTCAGGCCGAAGAATCCCTCCGTGTCCTGGTTTTAATAACTGGCGTGAAAAGGTGAAGGATAGAACCAGTTGGAGAAATATATTAAAATTAGATTAATTTGTTTATTTGTTTGTTTGTAAGAGATCTGACCTCATGAAGTTGTATAATAGTTAATAAAAAAAAGGAGAAGAAGAAGGATATAGCTAGCAAGGTCTACGGAAATTAACAGTCCCTTTCTCCTCGCGTTGGTAAATTACGTGATATTAGGTATTTCTATAGTCGCCCTTTCACAATTGAAAAACAGTTTATTAAAATAAGTTTATAATAAATGTTTTGCTGTTTTAGATAATACGAACTCTTATTGTGCGATCTCTCCAACATCTTAGACACCATTTCACCGAAAGTAAATGTACCCGTAGCAATCGCTGTCTAACCAACATTACTAAGCAATCGACACCCCTTGACAACAAACAGTCGCATTATACTCATCTTTCTTCGTAGCCGAAATTTATGGTGAACCAACTTCCGGAATGCTGGTCATCAGTCAGAAAAGCTAGGTGGAAACTCACCTATCTTAGAAAAAGTTCGCTCAATAGTGAGCAGAAAGAATCTGATATGGGCCATTACATTCTTTTAGCCCTATAAATCAGCCGGATCTGATGGAATAATTACCTATGCTATACCTACCTTGTAGTTGGTTGGAGGCAGTCTTCAGGGGCTGCCTTATGCTGGGAGTCATTCCTAGAATTTGGAAGCAAACCAGAGTGGTTTTCGTCCAAAAAGCGGATAAATTCTCTCATGTCAAACCAAAGGACTTTAGACCAATCAGTCTATTATCCTTTGTTCTTAAGACATTACTGGACATGTTCGTAGTAATCTTCCACAGAATCTACTAACAAGTTCTCAGCATGCCTATATCGAGGGCAGGTCAACTGAGACGGCTCTCCACTCTATAGTCAGCATTATAGAACTCTCTCTTGAGAATAAGGTCTTCGCTCTGGGAACCTTCCTGTACATCGAGGGAGCCTTCAATAACATTCAACCTTCCGCGATTTTTAGTTCGTTACAGAATCTAGGAGTCGACAGCTTAGTGACACGCCTAATTGTGAAGCTTCTGGTGGATAGATCCGTCAAAGCTGAATGGGGTGGTGTTACAATTGCTAGGAACGTTAACAGGGGGACACCGCAGGGGGGAGTTCTGTCACCACTATTATGGTTAACTTCTGTCAAAGAACTGCTTCTTGAATTGGACAGGGCCGAATGCCAGGTCTTTGCGTATGCCGATGATATTGCTATCATCTGTACGGGTAGAAACCTCAATTTACTTAGCATTAGAACAACTAACAACGGACTATCACTTAACCCACTTTAAACCGAGCTTATCCTGTTCTCTCGGAAATATCAAATACCCGCATTTGAACTGCCGTCAGATAATGGAGTGCAATTACAGTTGACGGAAAAGGTCAAATATCTGGGGATAATTGTGGACAGAAAAATGTCTTGGAAACCGAATGTGGAGGAGAGGGTGAAAAGGAAGACTGTTGCTCTTTACTGATGTAAACGGGCGATAGGAAAGCGCTGGGGACGGTCTCCTAAGATCACCATGTGGATTTATACGGCAATAGTTAGACCAATACTTCTCTATGGCATCGTGGTTTGGTGGAGGTCCCTCCAAAATAAATACATATATTCTAAATTCCTTGATGAAAATTCAAGGATCAGCACTGATTAGCGTTAGTGGGACAATGGGCACGACGTAAGGTACTGCACTTACGTCTATCCTGAACATCTGTACTCCTGATATCATGGTCGAATCGGCTGCCGTTACACCTCTGGTGAGAATCAGAGATTGTGGCGTTTTGATATCGGGGATTCCGGACACACTGAATTATTACACCGGATCAACTCTACTCCTGTAAAAACCAGCTACTGTATCCCCTACCTTCCACCAGCGCCAAATCTATGGACTTTTATTCCGAACAGGAATACCTGGGAAATGTCACCGGAAGGGGTTACCAGTAGTATCAGATTTTTCACGGATGGATCAAAGTTGGACGAACAAGTAGGCTACGGGGTCCATATACCGGACCAAAATGTAACTATCTCCTTCAAGCTGCCTGATCACAGTAGTATTTTTCAGGCGGAAACTACCGCCATACTAGAGGTTGTTGAACCACTGAAAATTAGTGTCACAGCCCTCCGGAGAATATGTATCTACACAGACAGCCAGGCTGCCATAAAATCCCTGGAAGCCATGTTTGCTACGTCCCTGACGGTGAAAGAATGCCTCTCATCACTTAGGGTGATGGCAGAGTATTTTGACATCAGGCACATCTGGGTACCGGGACACAGCGACATTCCAGGAAATTGCGTAGCGGATGTGTTAACTAGACAGGGTACTACGGCACAGGTGTTCCAGCAAAAGAAGGTGTTAGTATGCCAATCTCTACCTGCCGTTTGCAGATCAGGCAGTGGGCCGATAATATGTTCAAGGACAAGTAGAGACTTACTTCAACTTGCAAACAAGCCAGGGTCCTCTGGCCACAGGTGGACAGGAAGAGGACTAGGTAACTACTTAACTTGCCGAGAGGCAGGTTATCCACAATGATAGGAATACATTGTCTTGTAGGAAAACGCGCCCTAAGATGGGGACATAGAAACTCCACTCTCTGTAGATGCTGCATGGACGAGGACGAGGAAACGACGAAACACCTTCTCTTGGATTGCCCTGCTCTGGCAGGACAGAGAAGTAGGATATTCGGAAGAAATTTAGTTAGCACCGTAGCCCTACAGGATATTCCTGTAGGTCTTATAGACAAATTTATTGAAAGGGCAAATAGGCTGGATGACTAGTCAATAGTTGCTATGGAGGAAACTACAGGTATCACAATGGGCTTCTTTAGCCTAAGTGTGCTAGACAGCGTGCTGTCTTGCAACCTTTTCAACAAACCAACCTTCTCCTATAAGTTGGACCGCAATCTGTGAGCTTTATACCAACATCAATTTCTTCAATTTCGGTAAAATGAAGTGTTCTGCAAATCGGAGAAGGTGGAAAGAAAACCATAAAGGACTTCATTTAAAGTATCGAAATATTCCTTTCACTCCAAGAAATTGCAAAATTTACATTCCATCCGCTACAGCTTTGTTTGAGGACTACCTATTATTCCAAGATCTACAGAATACCAGAAACCACAATAATAAATTCATACATAAATATTTTGATTGATTCAATCAAGTCCATGGCAGGAGATGTATAAAAATAAATACTAAGCAGCAATGAATCGAGGCAAATAACAAGAGGAAGAAATAAACTCGAATATGCTTGCAATGCAGCAGGAATAAAATTTGAACAGGTCTAATACGAGTGCAGGCACAACATGGAGATCGATCCATCCAAACGATGAATTTCTCCGGTCATTGGAAAACAAAAACTAATTTCTATAAGAAATCAATGTTCAATGATTTGTAAATTGTGGCACAACTGGAAGATGATGCTGCCTTGACGAGGCAGATCTCGATCTTTGTATGCCTGTCACGTAATTTATTGATTTAAACTGATGGGAAAGAGTCAAGAAACTACAACAACTATTCATTTCTTTCTCGTGGCGGATTCATGATTGTGGCGGAATGATGATATGAAGACGATCATCATCAAATACTGTGAAATGAATAAAAATGTTCAATGATTGTATGATTTAATGTTTGGTTGTATTTCGGTTTGATTGGATACACAATATTGCAAGGAACTCGGTTGCATATCTCATTTGTCTGCATAAACCCGTTCCAGCCATTCTGTAGAGCCGGCAGGCATTGGATTCTCCAGTCGCATCAATCTACCGAGACAGTCAATCAGTCAGTCAGTGACTATAAGCAAATCAAAATTGCCATTCCTTGAGAGTTTTTCTGATAGGCGTAACCGCGCACATACATACAGACATTGTGTATATACTACGTATGCATGTGTATAGATATTATATGAAGAAATGTAAAACCCACTTGGTGGAATATGTATGTACAATAGAAATGTATGATGTGAATTCATTCTGTTGCATTCAGCTCCTTTTGATGGATATTGAAATGTGATTTTCTTCTTACTATGCCAGTCTTTCTGTCAGGGATGTGGTGTTGGAGTCGGTGACGAAGAAATAAGACGGGAGTTGCACCCTGGAATTCTCTGCATTTTAGTCCATCCAGGAAATAATTTTAAAATAATCGTAAATCAACTTAAACATATCCTCTCAGTAAGTCATATATTGGGCCTGAAATCCGTTAAATTAGGTTTATATTCACTCTACTGTTCCACAAATGGGCGTGGCAAATGCGCCCGTATGCTATAGCAAAATAGTAATTCGCAAAATGTTGTCTCACACTGTAAGAATAATGCTTCGTCGTATGGATATCTGACAATTTGGTAGTCACTGCAACGAAAAATTTCGTGCACAATTTCTTTGACAATAACAACTTAATTTTCAATCATGCAACAATTTTATTTAATTCCAATTTTGTAGAAAACTTGGTTAAACATTAAAAAAAAGTAAGTGCATGAAATTTAAATTACTGCTATTGTGTTTATCTGAAGCAACTTCATTGTTGTAATGAAACAAATTCATTGCAGCAATGAAATAAATTCATTGCAAGAACGACACTTATTCATTGCAACAATGCAACAAATTTATTGCAACAACGTAGCGGGAGTGAAACTTTACGTTAGCTCACTTTCGATGACAAAAGTTGTTGGGGTGATGAACGTTTTCATCCCTGTGTCGATGATTTCCATTCAGTGTATACACAACTGAATTAGGAATTATGAGATTGATGATTTGTAATTACATAGTAGATTTTGGTACTAAATTTCATTAAGATCGGCTGTGGTTTACGAAAGATATCGTATCGACTAACCGGACTGCCGCCCAACTTTTGTATGGGAAGTGCAAAAATGGGTGTGGCAGAAAAAAATGATTTCCCATTACATGCCTTGAATGAATTAGGGAGAGGTTTCTGGGAGATGGAGCTTTCTAGTTTTATACTCACTTATTCGGAACTACAGTTTTTAACCGGTTCTGAACGCTACTTTGAGGACCTTTTTCTTGGCTAAGTGATCGATAGTGTTGCCATAACTAAGCGAGGTGACGGTCGCCGATAGAAATGTTAGGTGGTCAGAGCAGGGTTCGAACCCATGTTTCATGTGCAAGAAACGCGCGCTAACCATTGCGCCAGTGATGACCACGACACGGAAACGATGGCTTAAACGAAAACGTCGATTACGATTACAAACACACAGGGGTCAAACCTGGGGCCTGACAATAGGCCGGGTTATCCAACGCCCTCCAAGGCGGTTGTACTCTCTGTTTCTTCGGTTCCTGATGGTAAGCTCTGCCGTTCTTCAAAGAAGAAGTACAAAGATTGGGGCCTTTCTCTCAGGATCCTTGAGAGTTTTGGCTGTTGTCAAAAAACATGAATTCCCGTCAGGCCCAAAGCTTACACATTGCTTCCAGCTGCACCCTCGAAAGAGGATTCATTTATAAAGCGGATACAAGACTGCAATCCCGGTCTTTCAACTAAAAACTGGAAGGTCGATCGATTGGATGAGGTAGATGGAGATCGCAGATATTTAATATTTATACTGAACGCCGACTCTCAGCATAACCGCATCAGCGTAAGTGACCAAAGCGAGGTGACGGCCATAGAAAGAATTTTGAGGTGTGGTCAGGGCAGGGGTCAACCCCACGTTCTCATATACAAGAGCCACGCACACTAACCACTGCACCACCGGTGGCCACGGGCAGAATAGTCAATTTTAAATATTATAGCAGCTTTTAACCGAACATTGTCTACTACCCAATTTCAGAGTTATCGAGTCCACCAATAGTACATCCGCCCAACTCTTTTGTGGGAGTACGGGGAAATCACCCTTCTTTCAGTGGGTGACTTGCGTCTGACAATTTGAAACCTAATACCTAATTCCATTAAGATCGGAATTGATTTACGTGACTACCCTTATTGACAGCAAGGAAGCCACCCAACCTTTAGTATGGGCGGTATCAGATTGGGCGTGGCAACCTCATCAATTTCCTTCAGTAAATTGTACACTTACGGATTATTAAGCAAATTGAAGATAGATAATTACCCATGCCAAATCAAAAGTTTAGAAGACACACGATATTGTACTGTGTCAATTTGTATGGGAGGTACCAGAAGGGGCGTGGTGGAAATGCCCATTTTCAATCGCAAACTAAATTTGAACAAATAATAGTCGGTAAAGATTTAGGGCAGTTATCGTAATGACCAGCCAGCCAAAACGACAGAAAGACGGACATTGTTTCATCGTCTTAAAATGTCCTACAACGAATTTCGGTCACAGATAAAAAAATCGTTTCGCATTACATTCCATGAAGGGATTGGGGAGAGTTTCTTACAAATAATGAACTGTGCAATTTCTAATTTTTCATCTACTGCTTGGGACCTACAATTTTCCACCGGTTCCGAACAGTATTTTAAGTAGCATTTTCATGCTGCCGTCGCCGAAGGAAATGTAAGGTGGTCAGAGCAGGGATCGAATCCACGTTTTCGTGAATTTTTGAATTTCGTGGATTACCATCAATCAAACGGGTAACCCTTTGGTGGGTATTGGTAAACGAAGTACATAAAAACCTTTGGTAAGGCGAAGGTTAATCATTGTGTCTCCAACATGTAATATTGGATAGCAAACACAACATGTTTGGCCACCAATATACTATATTTGCGACAAATTACAAACACGTTATATTTGCATCCAACAACAAACAAAACAGATTTTCAGCGTATACGAGTGAGAGTATAAAAAGTAGGTTTTACAATATTATATTTGTTGTTCCTGAAATATTTCATGACTCTGAATTTGGTTGGCTAATCACCTTCATCTGAAACAGTTTCAGAGATATTTGAAGTTAGCCCCCTGAATACGAGTTGTAGCCATAAGATCAGTGTGTAAGTCGACGACGTGTGATTACACTCTACAACCCTGCCTTGTGTTGTATTTCAACTCCCGTCAATCCAACCATACCATCATTCATCCATATTGCTGCCCGCCCGCCCATTTGCTGTGAATTCCAAAAAGTAGCAAATACAATGAATTGCTTTAAGCGTAGACTGTAATGGCTGCTGTGCATGGAACTGATGTTGCTGCTGCCGTCGTCGTCGTTATTTTTGTTGTTGATGTTGCTTTCGGTGGTATTACCTACAGAAAATGCGTTTTATACCACAAATAAATAATACAATTAATGTCGATCCATTCATCCATCCATCTAGAGGATAAACAGAGTTGCCATTATAAATCTTATACAATTGCTAAATTTTAGGGTTGATTTGGTTCTACAATCATGTATCTATAGGTGATGTAGTGGTTGTTTTTTTTTTTGTGCGCGGCTCTTGTGCATGAGAACGTGGTCTGACCATCTTAAATCATTTTCAACGACGTTCACCTCGTTTAGTGGCGGCGACACTATCGAGTATTTAGCCATGAAAAATGCTTCTCAAAATATCGTTCGAAACCGGTGTGTAATTGTAGGTCCCTATTGAACTTACTTACTCATCCGGTCTCAAAGAATGCCGGGGCGTCAGGGGCCTTACAAAACGAATATAACATATTTTGCCACCAAGTCCGATCTTTTGCTTAACCTCTCCATTTGGAGTCTTGGTGTTCATATTTTGCGTCTTTCTTCGAGTTCGGTTTCGAAAACCCTTCGTGCTGGTTCGTCCTCCTCCATTCTACTGACATGGACTAGCCATTGCAATCGCGTTATTTTGATCGGCTTAACTATGTCGCGATAAAGCGTATACAGCTCATGGTTATTGGGTCGCCGGTAGACTCCGTTGTGCACTATAGTGCCGTAAATTTTCGAAGTCTCCTACAGACGTTTCGTCTGCTTGCCCAGGATTCTGCGCCATAACAGGGTGTATGAGAGTCTGGTATAGCTGGATTTTTGTTACTCGAGAGGAGGCTTTATCTCTAAAGTGCTTGCTTAGCCCAAAATAATATCTATGCGCAAGCAAAATTCTCCGCTTGATCGCAAGGCTGACGTTGTTTGTTTTGTGTACGACAGATCCGACTTATATAAATCCATCCACCACTTCGAAATTACAATGGCTACCAGCATTCACGCTTTGGTCTAATCGCGTGGAGGCCCTGCTCGTTGAAGGCATTCATCTCATGTCTTATCCTCATTTACTGTCAGACTCACTTTTGCTGACACTTTCTCAATTCTCGAAAACACCGCAGTAACTTTCCCAATTGTGCGCCCAATGATATCTATGTATCTTTCCACGTATTGGTCTATCGACGCACCTTTGCAGTCGACAAAAAGATGGTATGTGTCGATTTTTTTTCATGGGTATTTTCCAGGATTTGTCGTATGCGTGATTATTTGGCCAGTAGCGGACATCCCTCGTCTAAAACCACACTGATAAAGTCCAGTCAGTTTCCCAACAATTAGCTTTAGTCGATGGATTATAGACTGATACTCCGATAGTTGGAACATACACATAGATCACCGTTTTTGAATATATGATATATGTAATACACTGAGACTTCAATCGTCAGGCAAAGATTCTTCCAACCATTTAACTGCATATAAGTTGGTGCATGTGGGCAAACACTTTCGCACCATCCGCCTTAAAAATCTCAGCGGTTAACCCAACGCACCGCACCCACTGCTTTATTATTCAGAAGTCGAGAAATTGCTGTTCTAATCTTGTCTTAGCTAGGTGGGGGACAATCTGCACCATCTTCAAAAATCAATGTCCCTTGATCATCACTGAAAGATTCTGAGTGAAACAGTGCTGCGCACATTTTAAACACACACTGCTTATCAGTAACTACATTTCCATTCCCGCCCTTGCAGGTAGACAGTCCATTATTATTCGGCCCTACTCTTTAAAGAAAAGGTGGTATTTAAGAAAAGGCAATTTATTGTACGAAAATTTACTTTTTTAACAAAAGGTACTTTTTTAAAAAAAATTCATTTTTATGAAAAGGTTACTTAAATTTACCGTTTTTGAGCAAAGGTACTTCTTTAAGATAAGGTATTTTTTTAAGAAAATATACTTCGTTTAAGAATATGAATAGGTATTTTTTTTCTGAGAAAATTTACTTTTTTTAAGAAAATGTACTTTCTATTGGGTTCAAAACAACAAAATATAATTAATATTGGTAATAGGCTCCACCTAGAAAACTTCACATTAATCAAGAAACTTCGCAACATATATTAGTCTAGACACAAACCAAAGCAAAAGTAAACAATATACTTAATAATACTGGGTTGTAGAATAATAGTGTTAAAAAAAAGTTTTATAATTTTTTTCATTTAGCCGCAACGTGCGATAAGGAACTGCGTTCCAAAAACTTGTTTCAAAATGTCATATAAAACTTATTGATGCATAACATCATATTTGAAAAGAGAAATCCTGTTTTTTCATTCCAAAATTTAATTTAAATTCGAAAATCATGTCATTTGTTACTAATTTGGTTAAGGAGAGTAACTAATTTGGTTAAGGAGAGTAACACAAATTGAGTAATAACCTGTTAACCGAAGTCAAAACCGCGGTCTCCGGTTTGTTCGAAAATTATATTTGTTTTAAAAAACTGGCACACGGTTGATGGCAAAACCCCGGTTAACCGGTGTTTCGGTTTTGAAATTCAAATGCAGTGAAACTCAATACGAATTGATTTTAAATATTTAAAGTTACTTATATGCTTTTACATTTTGTTAACTTTTGCAACTCTTACACTCAATTCAATCTTAAATAAACAATATCACAGAGCTATCCATTCATTAAAACCTTTTTCAATTCGTAAACTTTTCTATCCATGGAATCTTAGTTCGTTAATAATACCTCATAATGCATATGCAAATACATCTTTATATATATAATTCTACTGCACGTGTGTTTGTGACTGGAATCCTCCTAAACTTCTGGACCGATTTGAATAAATTTTTTTGTATGCGTTTGGGTGGCGCTCTGGGGGTTTAGATTTACTATTCGGTCCAATTGGACAAAGGGGCGTGGTACCTCCCATACAAACCACAAATTAAAAATCCATTATTTCTGCTCCTGCTAACGGTATTTGAACAAAATTTGCAGGACAACGTCTGCCTGGTCAGCTAGTGTATTATATTTCTGCATGTTGCAAACATCAGCTGTCTTAAGTCTTAATACCCTGTTACCACAGTGTGGAGCCAGGTATAAATTGTTGTTTCGTTGCAAGTAGAGGCAACTGCCTTTCCTACCACCCCTGGCTACGAATTTGCGACACCATTAAAAAATCGCCAATCAGTGGGGACAGTCAAACGCTAGAATATTTGTTGGAACGAAGCTTCTTATCGCGCGTTGCGGGATGGGAGCTAAATAAAAAAAAATTAAACAACCTTTTTTTATCACTATTATGCTACAACCCAGTATTTTCAACTATATTGGATATTTTGCTTTGGTTTGTGCCTAGACTAACACATGTTGGGCAATTTCTTGTGTAATGGAAAGTTTTCTAGGTGGAGCCTGGAAACAATATGTAGTATATATTGTATTTTTGAACCCAATAAAAAGTAAATTTAGAAAAACCAAAGCGAAAGAAATTTAAAAAGGAACATTTTCTTAAAAAAATTAAATTTTCTCAAAAAGTACCTATTCATAATCTTAAAAAAAGTAAATTTCTTAACAAAAAATACATTATCTTAAACAAGTACCTTTTCTTAAATCAAGTAAATTTCTTTACAAAAAGTAATTTTTTTAAATAATTACCTTTTCTTAAAAAGGTGAATTTTCCTACAAGAAATGTTCGTTTCTTAAAAAACTACCTTTCTTTAAAGAGTACCATTTAAGTGAAACAAAATAACATTTCTTAAGATAAGTACCTATTCTTAAAAATGTACCTATTCTTGAAAAAATTACCAATTCTTAAAAAATTCCCATTTCTTGAAAAAATCATTTTCTTCAAAAAGTGCATTCTCTTAAAAAAATTAATTTTCTTACATAAATTTTTCTTGTTAAAAAAGTAGTTTTTGTAAAGCAATTCATTCTCTTACGGCTTTTTCTTACAGAAAGTACTATTTCTTTAAAATAGTACCTTTCCTTAAAAAACATTAGCTTTTAATAAAAGAAGTGCCTCTCTTTAAAAAAGGACTGTTTCGAGAAAATATAATACATATTACTTGTGGCCGTCGGTGGTGCAATGGTTAGTGTGTGTGGCTCTTGTAGATGAGAACGTGGGTTCGATCCCCGCCCAGACAACATCACTTTTCTTTCGACGACGGTTACCTCACTTAGTGATGCGACACTATTGAGTATTTGGCCATGAAAAAGCTTCACAAAATACCGTTCGGAACCGGCGTAAAAGCTGTAGGTCCCAATCAGTGCGTGTAAAAACTAGAAAGCGCACATGTCACTGATTGTGAGAAGCTCTCCTCAATCTCTTCATGGGATGTTATGGGACATCATTTTTTTATTCTTACAAAAACGACCTTAAAAATATACTTTTTTTTAAACAAAATACATTCTTTATAATAAATAAAATTTCTTAAAAAAGTTTAGCATTTTACAAAAAGTACACTACTCAACAAAATGAAAAAAATTTCATGTACTCCGGATGCGATAATTTTTTCTGTGTAGATAACCTTGACATGAGCTAGAAAAACGCAATAAAAATTTTTTTTCGTTTGTTTTTTTTTTTTTAAATTTTAAAAATTTTTTTTTTGGTTAATTTGTTTTTGTATGAAAAATTGTTTCAGCAACTAACAAATCTCGTCAAAATATATACTAAATGGATGGTAGTAGACCTCAAAACATAAATAATGTGCGTCTTCATTCATCGGCTAGCTACAGCGGTCGTAATCGGTTGTTGAATCAGGAATTTTACAAAATTTTACCGAAAATTTACAAGTGAAGGCCCCTTAAAGCATTTTAAAAAAATATTAATTCACAGAGTGCATTTTTTTTTGTATTTTATACGCAATGTGGCAGGTTTTAGAAATCAAACAAGCTACTGTTTAAGAAATCCGTCAATTAATAAGAAAGTTGTGAATTTTTTCGCTAAAGCCCTCAGAATCTACTTTTTAGTTCGAACATTGCATTTTACCTTTGAAATTATCTCACCAGTCAACCAAATGAAAAAATGTCATGTACTTCTAATGAAGTATTTTTTTCTGTGTAGATAACCTTCAGATGAGCTTGAAAAATGCAACAATCGCAGTGAGGGATGGCTCAATGTGTGCGCACCTTTGCTGGTATGTATCACTTATAGATATTGCACTTGGGTATGTTTACAAAATAATAACGGAAGGTAGTAATGTCACTACGCAACAATGCGTTTTGTTGGTCACCTTGGTCACCTCTGCAACTAGCTTAACCACTACCTGTTGTGCCAGATTTTATTTTAGGTATTTAAGGATGAACATTGCCAAATATCACTTACTTTCGCAAGTAACCTCAAAATGAGCAAACGTTCGCGAGGATTTGAATGCAATACCAATCCAAGTAATTTTTGTTACATGTGCAGAGAATACGTTTCTGAAAAAAACAAGCGTGGACACCAAGTGCTCTATGTCCAAGGTGCTACGTACAGCTAGCTGACTCAAGGTAAGTGTAGATTACGAAATTCAAGAACATATATAACTTATTATTGAAATTCTTTCAGACGACAGCCGAGAATCATCATGCCAATGCTTTGCTTATACGATGGACTTACGCTGCTGTTTCAACAGTGACTTTTCCAGTGCCATTTTCCGAAGCACCAGTGGACCCGCAAACGTCCGTTTCAAGATGGGCATCTAATAATGAGGCGATAGATCCAACATCAGATCCGGAGACAGTAGAAACCACATCAGAATGCGAGTCAACATATACATTGCATGGAGGTCAACGCTTATGTTCGCAAGCAGAACTGAACGATTTGGTTAGAGAACTCAAACTCTCCAAGGAAGATGCAGAGTTGCATGCATCGCGCATGAAACAGTTCGGTTTCTTGGCTCCTGGTGTGGTGACAACAATCTACAGGAAGCGTCATGAACCATACGCAAGGTACTACACAAAAAAAGGCAACATCTGTTTTTATAAGGACATTCGCGGATTATTTGGTGAACTCGGGTACTCTTACGATCCAGGAGTGTGGCGTCTTTTCATCGACAGCAACAAGCAGAGCCTTAAATCAATTTTACTGCACAACGGTAACAAGAAACCCTCGATTCCAATTGCTCATGCCGTTGACACCAAGGATTCACAAAGTACTGTTGTTTTCTCTGCCTTTGGGACAGCCGCGGTCGTCAACATCATTACACCAGGAGGAGTTGGACAGAACGAGTTAACTTCATCCCCGGCAGCGACAACGTGAAATATACACCACTCATAAAAAAGGAAAATGTTTTTCTCCCACCTCTTCACATAAAGCTCGGACTCATAAAAAAACTTCGTGAAAGCTCTCAACAGAGATGGTGAAGCGTTCGCCTATTTAAAAACCATTTTTCGTCACCTTTCGTCGCCAAAGATTAAGGAAGGCGTTTTCGACGGCCCGCAAATTAAAAAGTTGTTGCAAGACCAACACCAAATGAAGCTGCAGCTTGGAACTCATTTCGGCAAATTGTTTCCGGATTTCTTGGAAACAACAAAAGCTCAAATTACAGAGAGATCGTCGAACAACTACTCCAAAATTATAAAAAAAATTGGAGCAAATATGTCGCTTAAGATACATTTTCTACACTCGCACTTGGACTTCTTTCCGGACAACCTGGGCGATGTGAGTGACGAGCATGGCGAACGTTTTCATCAGCAAATGAAAGAAATAGAGCACCGATACCAAGGATTTTGGAACGGAGCTATGATGGGGGACTATATCTGGTTCCTGATAAGAGAAACAGACCCACAACAATATATTTTTGTGTTTAGATATTTTTTTTAAAACTTTTTTATAATTAATTAATGTTGATATCCTTAGGATAATTTCTTGTACTTATATCGAATTGTTTTTTAATTTAAAGTCATATATTTTTGTCACCCAACAAATTTTAATTTTTTTTGTAATAAAAAAGAAAAAACCTTACCATAGACAAAGTTTTTGTTGTATTTTTCGAGCTCATCTGAAGGTTATCTACACAGAAAAAAATACTTCATTAGAAGTACATGACAGTTTTTCATTTGGTTGACTAGTGAGATAATTTCAAAGGTAAAACGCAATGTTCGAACTAAAAAGTAGATTCTGAGGGCTTTAGCGAAAAAATTCACTATATTTTTGTCACCCAACAAATTTAAATTTTTTTTGGTAACAAAAAAGAAAAAACCTTATCATAGACAAAGTTTTTGTTGTATTTTTCGAGCTCATATGAAGGTTATCTACACAGAAAAAAATACTTCATTAGAAGTACATGACATTTGTTCATTTGGTTGACTAGTGAGATAATTTCAAAGGTAAAATGCAATGTTCGAACTAAAAAGTAGATTCTGAGGGCTTTAGCGAAAAAATTCACAACTTCATTATTAATTGATGGATTTCTTAAACAGTAGCTTGTTTGATTTCTAAAACCTGCCACATTGCGTATAAAATACAAAAAAAAATGCACTCTGTGGATTAATATTTTTTTAAAATGCTTTAAGGGGCTTTCACTTGTAAATTTTCGGTAAAATTTTGATAAATTCCTGATTCAACAACCGATTACGACCGCTGTAGCTAGCTGATGAATGAAGACGCACATTATTTATGTTTTGGGGTCTACTACCATCCATTTAGTATATATTTTGACGAGATTTGTTAGTTGCTGAAACAATTTTTCATACAAAAACAAATTAACCAAAAAAAAATTTTTAAAATTTAAAAAAAAAGAACAAAAAAAAACCAAACGAAAAAAAAATTTATTGCGTTTTTCGAGCTTATGTCAAGGTTATCTACACAGAAAAAATTATCGCATCCGGAGTACATTTTGACTGTTGACTAGTGGTATCTTTTCTTAAAGATCCATTTAAATTATCGTATTTTTCGACGGGCGCCTAAGGCGAATTTGAACGAACTAGTACATAATATATAGCGAAAGGAACTTCGTTCCAGCCGGGTGTCCCCTTACACCTCGTTTATTATAAATTACAATAAAATAAATTCATATGATTTGATTTGTAAATTAAATGCTGCTACATTTTGTCAACATAACACAGAGCTATGCATTCGTTAAAACTTTCGGCAATTCGTAAATCCATGGAAACTTAGTTCGTTCATAACGGCTTATTCTAATCCTTGTGTATTTTCGAGTAACTTAAATGCTTCCACTTTGTCGTAAAGTTTGGCAACCCTAACGGAGACTTAAATGTTTAATGAAATAAATATATAATGAAAAAATGTTTACAGAAAAATCAATGCGGAGCAATCCATAAAATTGCAGAAGCTTTTCCCACTAAAAGCACTTGTGCATACGCAATATCAGATATGTATTGGATTTGTGCAGATATCAAGAAACCACAAAAACATTGCCACCACCAGGGCCAACGCCAATACTGATATCGACCAACCGACAACACTTAGTGTAGATGTTACAACAACATCAAATTTAGTGGAATGTATGGCCAAGGATGGATGTTGCGGCCGCAGCCATCAAAAAAGGTGGGCACAACAACCAGATCAGCGAAGGCAACACAGCTTGGAAAAAAAAATATAAAAAACATCACAGAACATAAACAGATTTTTGCATTTGTAATGAAACTAAAAACCAGAAAAATTCAACAATTTTCATAATCGTTTCTTCTTTATTTCATTCCTCAAGTGTTTCTGATATTTCGTTTAGCCGCTTCGCTTCCAAGCTGTTTGTTTCTGCGAATATGGGAGCGCTCTGTTTTCAGATCTGCATATATTTGTATGACGTCTGATGGCTCTGTCTGTCCGACCTTCCCGGCCATTATGCTATCTTCCGCCATGATATGTGAGGAGGCAATAAAAGAGCAGCAAATGGAAAACAACAGACAAATTTCACGATGCCGTTTGCTTTGTGTGTTGCGCATTTCGGAGGAGATAAGCGTGTTACATTGAACTTGGCCAAGACAAAAACCAAAATGAAAAAGAAAAGACATGCTTAGCCCCGAGGACTACACACAAAAAAAAGAAGCAGAACACGGCTGCAAAGAAAGAAACATCATCCACAAATGTACAACAATCATCATCGTCTCTGAAGGCAGTCGTCGTTGTTGTCGTTTTCGTCGTGGTTACACAGATCCTCTCTCACTCAATCGTTATTATTCATATTCATGTCTTTCTGGTTTCGTCTTGAGCCATAACTTAATACTTGTATCGTATGCAACATGGTCAATTGATAGAGATCAAATGATCATCGGCAACTACCAACCAAACAGCCAACTATCCTGGTGTAGCTGGCAACCAATCAACCAAATAACCATTCAACCTCCTCCTCTTCGCCGTCAATGCTGGAAGGACGAAGGAGTAACACCACGCATCGCTTTCTGTTAAAGAAAAATTAAATTTATGCAAAATGTTTTCAGTGCACTCGTTCAATTTTAATAACGATTTTTTCCTCCCGATTGGAATTATTGGTTATTATGATGTCCTATGAATACTGGTTCGAGTATGATAAACTGCATTGTGCGTATGCAAAATTATAACAAATTATATGTGATCAAGCAGTGAAAAAAAACATAAATATTATATAAATATTATCATTTAAAAGGGGCTACAAAGACTGTGGCTGTATTCAAACTTAGTTGCACTTTAGACTTCAGTAACATGAGTGGGGATTAATCATTCAGTTCTGATCACAAAGAAGAAAGGGGTGCGACTTTAAAAAATGTCCTCATGCCTCAAATATGCAGATGTTTTTTTTTTTTGTAGATACTTAACTTTTTTCAAAAGGTGTCTAATAAATTTTGCTGACGATGCTCATAATGTAACATAATTCCGATATTATGGGTATTAAAAAATTTAAAACTCCTCCGCATTTTGTAAGACAATATTTCACTTGGTTGTGTTAATTGATCCTGACAGGATCGCCATGTTCGATCGCCTTTCAGAATGGCAGTGAAAATACATAAAAGAAAAATAAAACATAAACAACCCCTATTTGTTGACGACCCCCGCAAATATTATAAGGACCAAGATTTATGGATATTCACTTGGAATGTAAGAACTCTATATAGATCCGGTGCAAGTATCCAATTGGCAGATCTCCTCCAAGATTGTTCTACATGCCGACAGTTCCGACAACGGTATGAGACAGGCTGAATTTGCCGCGGTTAAAAACAAGGCCGTTAGTGTAACAAGATTCCAGCATTAATACATCCACAAGACTACTTGGGTATCCCCTGATCAAAGAAGATGTCCTCCAAGGTCATTCTATATGCAGACAGTTCCGACAACGGTATGAGACTGATTGACTTTGCCGCGGTAAAAAACATGCCCATTTGTGGTATAAGATTCCTGCACAAAAACATCCACAAAGATAATAGGGTATCCCCTGATCAAAGAAAGAAGAACCAAATTGATCACGTGGTAATTGATGGAAGGCACTCATCCAGTATAATGGACGTACGAGTGATCAGAGGACCTAAAATCGATTCTGATCACTACCTGGTAGAAGCTAAGGTTCGCATGAGATTAAGTACCGCGAAAATCGTATGAAACCAGACACAGAGAAAGCTACACATCGGAAAGCGGCATCTACCAGAGGTAGCCACAGCCTATTCAAGGAATCTTTCGCAACATTTGGCACACAACCCACCGCTCCCGATGACGATCCTGAAACGCAATGGAAACTCATTTCCGTCACCGTAAAGACTGCCGCGACAACCGTACTTGGTTTTGAAAAACCGCTTCGAAACAAACCATGGTACGATGAAGAGTATCGCATTACAAATTATGAAAAGAACGCTGCACGCGTGGCAATGCTTCAGTCAATTGCAACGCGTACTGCGACTTATATGAAACCTGTCCACTAGACGTAAGAAGCGGTATTGGAAAAAATGCGAGAGTGAGAAAATGCAGACATACAGAAGGAAGAACGAAGCCCGAAAATTCTACCAAAAACCCAAAAGCGGAAATAATGGACATGGTGCAGCGCCCCCTTTTGTAAAGACAAGGACGGATATATCATACCAGATGTGCAGAGCATTTTGGAATTATGGAGATATCGTTCTCCGCGCTACTGGTACCAGAGATATCCACTGACGATGAGACAATCAGACACAATTTGGTCGACGACGTCGATTGCTCCTCCAAACCAAGACGAGGTCAGAACAGCTATTACCCAGCTTAAGAGCAACAAAGTAGTATCAAAACTTCTAAATTAATTGTCTGATTGTTTTCAGAATATAATACTTATGTTTATTGGCACCCTGTTTCAGCGTATACAAGTTTTGTTTGTGCTGCTTAGTAGTATCTCAAAGGCAAAAAATCTTTGAAATCGCATTACAAGTTTAGAAGTTACATGCTATGAAATTTCTAACATCACCAAGGTGGTCTAATTTGACATTCTGTAGCAAAGGGGATTGTTGAAACAGGGTCCTTGGAAATACCAAATTGTGAAAGCATAACTCCTTCAAATACGTGGTACATTCTAAGACAATCAGAGCAATAGTTTAGTAGTTGTCATATTATTTCCGGGTTTTTTGCAATCATCCAAACTGTACGACGACAACCATTTGCACAAATCGCCCAACTAAATATGTAGAGATTCGAATTTACAGAAACGTAAAGCGGCTATTAGACGATCAAGCGCGGCTTGATGAGAAAAAAGTATTTGCTATTAAACGATCAAGCCCACACATCAAGCATCAGTGGGAAAAAAAACTGAACAGTGAAGTTTACATTCAGAATGTCGCGCGAGTTTGTTGCTGCTTTGATCATCAACGAATTAATAGAAGATGAATTAAAAATATATTTAATTTAAATTTTATTTTTCGTTTTAATACATTCACTGTCGCTTCTGATTCAATTGTCGTTAGTTTATCTAAAAGCTGTTTGTAAGCTTTTTGCATTTTTATCTTATTATGATATATGTCACTCTTAATGTTCCACAGATCTGGGAAACTTTCATACAATTGGATGAAATCTTGCAAAAATCCGCGTTTTAACCACACCATCTTACACTTCGAATGTTAACTTCAAATGAAATTTTGTATTGGGCTTGACAGCAGAGCTATTACACGAGGCTTGATCGCAAGCCTAAATATCAAAAAATTTTGATATTCATCAAGCCTTGCTGTCAAGCACGCATTTTTGCCTATTAGACGGCTTGTGGTAAGCCGCGCTGGCAAGCCGCGCTTGATCGTCTAATAGCCGCTTTAGGCTAGCCGCAAAGGAAAGAAATGATACCTTAAATAAATAAATGGTTTCCCATGACATTCAATGAGGGAATTGGGGAGAGCTGTACCTTAGCTGATACCCTACTCTCTATTTTAAGTCTATACTACTTAGTTTTTCCAAGACCGGCTAGTAACAGTGTTTCGCATCCTATTTAACTTAATGAACTAGTTAGATCCAAATTAAATTCTAAGCTTATAATATTCTCGAATGTGAACAACAACTAAATATTAACGCTAAAACATTGAAATATTAAATTTTTAGACTAAAGTAATCAACCTTTTGCTGATGCATAGTTTAAGGCGCGATTCAAAATATGAATTGCTTCATACTTTCTGGCTACTGTAGAGAATAAATTTATTGCCTACTTTATGGGTTGAAGCCCAAAAAGGAAAATGTTAACTTCTGCCAACGAATTTCTCATGAATTAAAGAAAATAATATCCATAAAATTCACCATAAATCATTTGAGCAAAAAAAAAGAAAACTATTTTCCGCTAACAACGATTATTTTCTTGGAAAAAGAAATTGTGAAAAATTACAAAAATAGAACGCCTTAAGTACCTATTGTGTGTGGAAATAATACTTAGGATTTCCTATTCCGTCATGATTTGAACATTACTTATATGATCATAACAAGGAGTTCATAAAGACCCATACTCGCATATGAATCTAGTAGCAAATGCGGAATATATTACTTTTCACCCCGAGGTTATCGGGCGCATGTGTGTAAGTGGTTGTAGCAGTTTGCTAGAACCGTCTGACCATTATTATGTTTTCACATTTGTTACTCTAAGACGTTTTACAAGAAGTTTAAGGCATAACATTTCAATAAAAGGATTTACGAAAATGTTCTTTTCATTTCCTTTCCTATGCAACTCATTTGAATATCATCTAGAAGTTCTTTGCTGTCTTTGGGGTTATATCCTGAAAATCCTTTGTAGACAATCCCTAGAGTCTTTGTTGGCAGTCGTGTGTATGTCTATGGATTCTTAGTCAGTCTCTTAGTTACTTTTGCATATCGATGACTTCTGACTTTGTGTTTGTTGAATATATGTATATGGGAGTGGAAAAGGGGTAGGCTGTTTGGGAAGGAGTACAAATTAAGATGTTTAAAAGTGCCTAGACGAATGGAAATAAAATGAATGTATATGTAATTAGTTTTGCCTCAGTGAAGTAAGGATTGCGTTTATGGTTGTGACGGGGTTGGTGGGAATGTAAGATGATTTATGAGAAGAGGGCTTAATGTTCGGTCAAACTTTTGTACTCCATTTTAGATGTATTTTTTTTAACATTGGAGAGCATAGTGAGTGTAGCTTGCTTTCGTGCAAGTTATTTGGAAAATTTGACTCAGTCAAGATAAATATACAATTCCTTATTTGTGTGAAATTTTTAACACTATCCTACATTCACAGCAAATTTCGATTGAGGCAGCTAAATTAGTTGTCACCGAATTTAGAGGTTGCCTTATCTACACTAGATGTCATCGCAACCGAAGCAGAGATTGTCGTAAACGAATTAGAGTCCGTCACAACCAAATTGGTGGTTGTCACATTCAAATTAGAGGTTGTCTCAACTGAACGAGAGGTTGTCACAACTTAATTAGAGGCTGTCACAACCGAATTGGAGCTTGTCACAATCGTATTAGAGATTCCCACAGCCGAATTAGAGGTTGTCTCAACTGAGTTAGAAATTGTCTCAACTGAACTAGAGGTTGTCTCAACTGAACTAGAGGTTGTCACATCCGCAACATAGGTTGTCACGTCCGAAACAGAGGTTGTCACAACTTTGCAAGTTTTGACTATTCTCATAACTAAATAGAAAGTGAGGAAATAATGCAATTTATATGTGGTTCGGTAATAAACTCATTTTTAATTTTTCGACCGCACCAATAATGACGTGTTGTCTCCGCTGCAAAGGCTTCCTAAAATCACATTTGTACCCAATGAATACTGTGGGTTCCCGTCAGTGAGTGTAAAACTAGAAAGCGCGCAGCTCATGGTTCTGAAAAGCTATCCCCAATCCCTTCATGGGATGTTATGGGAAACCATTTTTTATTTTCTTTATTTACATTTTTGATGCGTTAACATCTATAGGCGCGGCTACGGCCTAAATTCACAAAGTGAATACATCCAAACACAATTTGTCCGACTGCGATCACCCATCGTTTGCCTTTAAACTCCTCCGAAACGGCTGGACCGATTTGTATGAAATTTTGTGTACATATCGGGTAGGTCACAGAATCGGCCAACATCTATTTTTCATACCCCTAAATGAGAAGGGTAACTAACCCACCCCTATATAGAACACAGATTTGTCGACTGCGAAACACAGATTGTCAAACTGCGAAAAAACACACACACTGATGTAGCGGCAGCGAATACTTGTATTGTGTGGGTGCGGAGCACTTTCAGAGCAAAGAGAATAAAGACGTATTATATGTATATAAAAATGAGATAGCAAGAGAGCAGCGAAAATTTTGTGAACTTGTGTAGCGTATGTACGAATATAACAATGTATGTATGTATACACAAGTGGCTGTTGCTTTGCATTCTTTGATTTTTGTGGGAATAAAACAAAAAGTATTGAGCAAGAAAATAATCACATTTGCTTGCACTGGTCTTTAAATAATCTTAAGTATTAATATTATTTAAATGTAACATCATCGCTGTTTTTTATTTTCCAATGTAACATTTACTAATGTGTTCACAGAAATCGAACAGGTACCGTGTAACAAAAAGGTGTTAACACATCGCCCGTGAGTTCGAACACTCGCAGTGGTTCGGTTAAATAAAGACCGCTAAAGTCTTAATAGTGGCAGCAACTATCAAATGTATGTTTAAGGTAGTTTTAAACGTAATTTTTGTATAATTTTTCAATTATATATTTCAGGAGTATTTTAACAGAAATACCCAAATGAACCATAGGCTGTAATGGAGCACAGAAATAAGAAATAATTCCAATACTCAACGGACACGTCACCAAAATAATAATATATAATAACATAAATATAACATAAATATGTGTAAATTATACATATACATATATGTAACAGGGTACGATGGAGTATGTCCATACATTTCTTGGCCTATTCCGATCACATCCTACGTTGTTCCAGATCACCCGAAGAAAATATATACTTACGATTGATGCCAATAGGGTTTAAATTTTTCAAGCCAAAATGATTCCAAAAGGATTTCCACATCAGATTCGTTCACTGTTCGCCGATCGCTTTCGATATGATTTTGAGATCGGTTCAATTCTCGCTTCTACATAGGATCTGACTTTATTTCGATATCGGATCAGAAACCATTTCTAGATGGAATCCGATATATTTTCGGGATCGGAAACAATTCTCGTTTTAGAACGAAAGTTTTGGTGTTAGCTGGTAACTATTTTGAATTTGCCCGGCCTGGCCCCTTCACCTGCTAAAGGCATGAGTGAGTGAATACATATATTTTTCGGCAATATTTTAAAATGTTGTTTAAATATGGAAAAATAGTCAAATAAGGACAAAGTTATGTAGTTTGGTTATTGTTTGTCTTTATTTAAAAGTTGTGTGTTGGTTAATTCGAAGCTTTTCATTGCCATCTTTTTCAATCGGAGTTGCCTACAAATTATGGTGTCTTTGGTCACACAGTGCAACACGAAAAAATATAACCATATACGGACACCACTACGTGATAAAAGACAAATAAAAAAAAAATAAAAGACCAAAAAAAAAGACCAGTTTTGCCGAAAGTCATGCACTTTTCTTATGGGCCCCCAAAGATTTGGGGCCTCGGTGTCATATTGTCAGGCTCATATCTTGCAAATTGTTCGGAATTTTTATTTAGTCTCTGAGGGAATGTTGTAGATCTTGTCATAAAGAATATATAAAATCTTCAAGGTCAAAATCGCAAAAAACTTAAAAACATTAAATTTTTTGAAATTTTTTTTCTCCAGTTCAGGTCCATAGGTAGCAAACCGTTCAAAATTCAAGGAAACTATGAACTACAAGAATGTAGCTATGATCTCAGTAAACAACTTTCTAGAACATACGAACTTCCTAGGATATATTCTTAACACAATTTACTTCAATATTGAGATACTATGCTATCTCATCGACCGCAGCAGCACAGGCAAAGCAGTAAGCTCAGCACACGCACCAAGGGACGCAGCACACAATATAAAAGCGACACGACGCTCACATCGTGGCATTAAACAGCGCGACGTCAACGAGAGCGCAGAGGTGAAACTTGTAGAGAAAGTGCTACAACATAATTCGCACACAACATTGGCAACTGACAATTTCAATATGCATGATCACAAGAGCTACAACTTTCACTCAGAATTCCGAACGGTTTGCCAGATATGAGCTTGATAAAATGATCACATTTTTTGCAAAAATAACATCGAGGCCCCAAATCTTTGGGAGCCCATACAAAAATGCATGATTTTGGTCAAAACTGGAAGACACGGGTCTTTTTTTTTGTCTTTTATCACGTAGTGGTGTCCGTATATAGTTATATATTTTCGTGTTGCACTGTGTTATTTTTTGGATGGCCGAAGTTCAAATTCTAGCTTCCATTGTGCGTCTCCAATAGATCTTTATAGCACAACACCTTAGCTTTGGCTGTCTGAAATTGCATCTTGATAGGAGCAGCCAGACCAAAATCTATGGATCTTTTTTCGAAAAGTTTGCCGACACCTGGTGTAAACTACTGGATTAGCTGTATAAAAATAAGTTTGATTTCAAAACAAAAATTTGTATAATGATGTAGTCTACAATATCCGCGAAAATATTTATTTGGATTTTGGGTGATAACTTTGCGGGATAAATGAAAAAAAAACACTTTTATCAACTATATCGTTTACTTTTGCTCTGGTTTGTGCCTAGACTAACTGCTTGAATCAGAGAGAAAGAAATCAGCTAGATGTCTGACATATGTTGGGAAATTTCTTAATTAATGGGAAGTTTTCTAAGTGGAGCCTGTAACCAATATTTAGTACACTTATATTACAGAAAGTATTTCTTCGTGAAAATAGTTCCTTTTCTTAAAAAATAATATTAGCTTTTAATAAGAGAAGTACCTCTCTCTAAAAAATTACCTTTGCGGAAAAACATAATACATATTCTTACAAAAAAAGGATCTAAAAATATACTTTTTTTAAAAAAAATACATTGTGGAATAAAAAATGTTTGTAAAAAAGTTTATCATTTTACATAAAGTATCTTTTCTTAAAAATCCATTTAAATTATCGTATTTTCCAACGGACGCCATAGTCATGTTGGAACTAACTGGTACAAAATATATGGCGAACGGAACTTCGATCCAATCGGGTGTCCCCTGACACTTGATGTAATTTTTTTAATATCGAAAAAACGACAACTTTAATTGAATCACATAATATCAAAAATAAAGGAGTTATTTCCAATCCATAATAAATACAATCTATTGCTTATCTTTAATTTGTAATTTTTTATTTAACAATTTTTTTATATTTTATATGAATATTTTGATTTTAGTAGCCAGCGAACATTGTACGTGGTGATGTTGACATAGGTAGTATACGAGACTTCTTGCATATCCTTGTAAAAGGAAAGGGAATAAAATAGTTATACTTGCATGACCTTATGCCGGACTAATTGTTACAGTACAATTAACAATTTTTTATATAATTTTTGGCTAACACTGGTCTAAGTCTGCACTTCCATGTATTTCACATTTGTACGATATTTAAAGGGAAATATCCTCATTGCCTGGTTATTGGCGCACAGGGAAGGATAAAAGGGATACTACTAGAATTGCTCGTAATGGGTTAGGCGTCATTTATTTGCGTTTTATTGAAATTCCATTATTTCACAAAAAATAAACAACAAAATTTATTAATACGTATAATATATAAAAGTACACGTTTCATTTGCTAAACAACAAAAACAAAAAACACCAAACAAAAATTATATAATAACAACAAACGCCAAAAGCAAATAACAAAAAACGCAAATCGTCAGAGAATCATAATAGGGCAATGTGAAAGTCAGGACATCCAAATAAAACTGTTCGTACCAATGGAGCTGTGTTCTTGCCAAATACACCACACAGTGTTGATTTGCTAAAATGACAGCTTAAGGCTGTTTAGTTAAACAAACGTGCTGCTGCTACTGATGCCAGTGCCACAACAGTGGCTTTTTTGCCACTCGCGCTTTGATTTAGGCAGTCGTCGTCAGTACCCACCCGGTGTTTGTATTGACAAAAAGGGCATTTGTATTATTATTTTCACCCCTTTTGTTCACTTCTTTGGCTGTGTGTGTGTGTGTTTGTGAAATGTATACATCTAATGTATTTGGTTTACTAAATAAAAAACTCCCATCCCTCCTCTATAGTAATCGAGGAAATCAAAAATCCATTATGACTCGCAGTCGTGTTTTGTAGTGAAATAGGTAAAATTGTATAATTTTGTAGTTTTTGCATTGAGTTCATTCATATTATCCATTCCAACGATTATTGTTATTTATTTTAATTAAAATGGTCACGTGTCGTTTGGTTGTTGATTTGTCGTTTTTTTTTTAAATATTCAATTTCGTGCTGAAAAGACAGGTTTCCATCAACCAAACATTTTGTTCTAAAGAAAGAGTTCGTTTCATTTAGAGAAAAGAAAACACATTATTTACAATAGTACTCCTTTATTTGGTAAGACGAAAGTGAAGAAATATCAATTACACTGGTCTTGTGCCACTGCTGTAATATAAACACAAACATTAGCCGCAGGACACTGACAGGATATGGCATGTAGTTATTTTTACAAAAAAATCGTTTTTATTTTCTCTTTCTAATGCAAGCGAAAATAAGTTGGTGTGCAGATATCTAAGACAGTTTCCCCGGGAAACTTTACCCAGCTTAGTTTATGATATATCATTATAAGAAATATATCATTATCAGAGATATGTCCTTAATTTTGATACTGCTTAAATGAACATGTTTTTGTTTTCTTCATTCCTTAAAAAAATCATACATTGCAAATCACGTATTTCAGCATTTTGTTGGCTGACCTTGGGAGTATAACAACATCAATTCGCTAGCATACAGACACGCTGAAACATCTGCATTTTTTGTTTTGTTTTGATGCAAAGATGACGTATTTGTAGCTTGTCACAATTCAATTCAGATCAGTTCATTCAATTCAATGCAATTCAATGTATTTCAATTCAACTCAATTAAATTCAACTCAATTATATTCAATTCAACTTAATTCAATTCAATTCAATTTGGTTCCGTTCAATTCAATTCAGATCAATTTAGTTCAACTCAATTCAATTCAATTCAGTTCAATTCGATTCAATTCATTTCAATTCAATTTATTTCAGATCAGTTCCATTCATGTCAATTCAATTCACTTCATTTCAATTCAATTCAATTCAATTCAATTCAATTCAATTCAATTCAATTCAATTCAATTCAATTCAATTCAATTCAATTCAATTCAATTCAATTCAATTCAATTCAATTCAATTCAATTCAATTCAATTCAATTCAATTCAATTCAATTCAATTCAATTCAATTCAATTCAATTCAATTCAATTCAATTCAATTCAATTCAATTCAATTCAATTCAATTCAATTCAATTCAATTCAATTCAATTGAATTCTATTCAATTCAATTCAATTAAATTTAATTCAATTCACGTCAATTCAATTCAATTCAATTCAATTCAATTCAATTCAATTCAATTCAATTCAATTCAATTCAATTCAATTCAATTCAATTCAATTCAATTCAACTCAATTCAATTCAATTCAATTCAATTCAATTCAATTCAATTCAATTCAATTCAATTCAATTCAATTCAATTCAATTCAATTCAATTCAATTCAATTCATTTCAATTCAATTCAATTCAATTCAATGCAATTCAATTCAATGCAATTCAATTCAATTCAATTCAATTCAATTCAATTCAATTCAATTCAATTCAATTCAATTCAATTCAATTCAATTAAATTCAATTCAATTCAATTCAATTCAATTCAATTCCATTCAATTCAATTCAATCCAATTCCATGCAATTTAATTAAATCTAATCCGATTTAATTCAAGCTTGTCGCAACTATGGTTTACTTGTGCCCAAAAACATTTTGTTTCCTATTCAATATTCGAGACACAATGATTAATAGGTTAGAATATATGTTTTTATAGCGTGACATGCAGTAAAAGCAGCAGATGTTCAAGTCATAAAACAATACTTTGCAAACATATACATTGTTGCTGCAATATGTTTGTGAGTCCGTTTTGTCAGTGTGAATCCGATTTTCTTAGAGTTTAATATGTTTATCGGGGAAAATTTTTACCAAAATAGCTCTTGCCATTCCAGAATATTTCAGTGAATCTAAAGCAAATGTTAAAATATATCTAAATTTTAAAATGAAATAAATTCTATCGCCCAGATAATTCATTGAAGATAACAAGCGTACACATCATACAGCAAATCCACCCACACCTGGTGGATCACTTGACACGCAAATATGAATAAGCAGATATGAATATTCATAAGCTTACTGCAATGCACTCCTTCGCCTTAAGGAGCAGCTCGTGAAACGGTACGAAAAACAAGAGTGAATCCTTACAGCTAAATGTATGGGAATCCTGTTTGTTCACTCGTCTCCGTGTCGCTGCGGTGATGCTGCGATGTTGTTTATTGTACGCTTTCTTTTAAATCAAACGACTGTCATAGCCCCTGCGTCATCCTCATCTATCATTGCCTTCATATCTCGGTTTACAGATGAAATGCAATTCATACTTGGTTGTATACATTTTATTCAAGACCCGCTTTCGTCCTTTTGCTCATTCTCATCTTGTCGCTTGCATAAAATTCTACATATGAATTTTGTTTATTTTTGATGTTTTCCCCATTTTTTTTCCTTCTTCTAATATTTCGAGCTCAATCAAATGTTTATTAAGCTCTCAGGTGTTTTGATGATTTTGCACTGGCGTTGTTTTTTTTTTGCATTGAAGCAGTATTTTGCGTTTTCTTAGCTAAAGGCTTCGTTTCTGTGTTCCTTTATTCGTCATCATCATCCTTGTGATGCTCCTTTGTTGGAAGTGGATGTGCACATCAGTTTAAGATGAGCAAAATTAAATCAGAATATATTTTAAACTACATATATTATCTTTGTAGAAACTTTTCATCTATTAGGAATATTATAAGGAATATACATATTTTAAAGTATTTCAAAAGCTAACATCTTGCACGGTTGCAGGTACCATGTATATGTTTGCAAGCATTTTTCTTTTCAGCAGTTTTGAAGAAACAAAGCCACATTTGGATCACAAAACCCTATATTATTACCTATCAATCATTGTGTCTCCAACAAGTAATACTGAATAGCAACCACAAAATGTTTGGACACAAGTATGCAATATTTGCGACAAGCTACAAACACGTTATACAAGGTGGCGCAAAAGTAAACTTCCGATGTTTTTTGGCTGTGATTTAAAAAAAAAATGAAAAACTTTGATTCTTCTTGTGGATTATTTTTATTTGGTCTTTTAATTTTTTTTACATCAAGTCGAGAATATGATGTCATGTAAATGGCCGCCGCCACAGTTGATTGTCATTTGAGCCCTTTTTACGGCATTTTCCATCACTTTGGCCAAAACTTCCGGCGATAGGTCCTCACATTCTTGACGGATATTGTCTTTAAGAGCTACAAGAGTCTGAGGCTTGTTGACATAAACCCGCGACTTCAAAAAGCCCCACAAAAAGAAGTCTGGACCGGTCAAATCAGGCGATCTTGCTGGCCAGTGCAAAACGCCAAAACGGGAGATTAGGCGCCCGGGAAATGCATCCTTCAGCATATCGGTTGTGGCACGTGCAGTGTGTGCCGTTGCACCGTCCTTTTGGAACCACATGTTTTCCAATCCCAATTCATCAAGTTGCGGCAAAAAGAACTCGTTGATCATTGCTCTGTAGCGCTCACCATTCACAGTACATGTTTGGCCCGCGTCGTCTTCGAAGAAAAAAGGTCCGATGACTCCTCCAGCGAAAACAGCACAACATACAGTGACTTTGAGCGGGTGTAATGGCTCTTCGTGGGTTACACGCGGATTTTCAGTGCCCCAGAAGCGTAAATTTTGCTTATTTACGTACCCGCTAAGATGGAAATGGGCCTCTTTACTCATGATTATTTTTGATGAAAAATCTTCTTCCTCTTGGTGGTGATTAAGGATGGCTTGAGCGTATGTTAGACGCGATTGGCGGTCAGCAGCTAACAGCTGATGCACCGTCTGGACTTTGTACGGAAACATCTTCAAATCATGTACCAAAATTCGCTGTAAAGACCGTCGACTGATACCCATTTGCGTGGCACGTCGTCTGGTCGATGTCGACGGCGCATCCATGACATCCTCGGCTACAGCAGCAATATTCTCTGCAGAACGGCTACTCCGGGGTCTGCCACGCCTGGCAGCATCTCATGTTGTACCAGTCTCTTCCAGGCGAGAGGCTAAACGTCGCAGTGTTTCACCAGTAGGCGTTGGACGGCCAGGAAATCTGCGAAGAAATTCACGTTGTGCCAAAGTCACCGACCGATTATTGATCAAATAAATAGTCAGCAATATTCCGCGTTCTGGAGTAGTGTAGCGTAACATAGTTTATTAACGTGTATTTCGCATGTGTTTACTACACAAATGTCAAAACAGAACTGACATTAGGGGCCAATCTCAAAATTTATAGCATTTTCTGATAGGAGGATTACTTTTGCGCCACCTTGTATTTATATTTGCTGGGACGCTGAAAAATCGACACCACCAACATATTTCAGCTAGCATGTATATGTTTGCAACCATTTTTTTATGAATTGAAGATGTTGTGATTTTTGGATTCTTTATTGGCTGTCACGTTTTGCTTTTTAGCAGTTTGTAACAAACAAAGCCATATTTGGGCGCAAAAACATGTATTATGGCCTATTAATCGTTGTGTCTCCAACATGTAATATTGAAGAGCAAACACAATATATTTGGACACAAGTGTACTATATTTGGGACAAACTACAAACGGGTTATATTTGCATCCAAACAACAAAAACGACAGATTTTTCAGCCTGTGGATGTACAGATACCTTTCTAACTTTATCTTCTTTATTTTGAAACTGCTATTGGGAAAATAGAAATTTATGTTCAGTTATGACTTTTGATATTGATATATTCTTATAAAAAAAACTATTACTTATAAGAAATCGAATTTTAAAATGAGAAGACAAAAATCAATGCCGAGTTTTGACAACTTGATACGAACAAATATGAGGAAGATAATCTACAGAAAAGCCACATCTTGTTGGGGAAAATATATAGATATCATTGACAGAAACTTGCAAGAAGTTGTTGCAGTATTTTTGAGAAATGACAGAGAACCGGCAAAAGTGGGCTTATCAGTAAACGGCAATTGGGCAAAATTAATAGTTCCCAGAAGCATAGCCTCGACCCGCGTACGTAACCTTTTATATTCCTCGGATCTGCCGTGAACAAGAACAATGGCTTAAACCCAGTATACGTCGGAATCTCGAATCGATTAATTTTGTGGGGAGTGGTAAAACTCGTTGTTTTAGGCAACAAAAGTCAAATAAAAAATCGGTGTCGACCCCTTAATTTCGCAGTTATGGGCCCCCAAAATTCGGACGTACGGGATGGTATTACGAGTTTGGTGCCGCCGTATGGGACCGATGTTTTTGTGTAAAAAAAAGTCGAAATAAACAAAAAAAAAGTATATAATTTTTTTCGATAACTGTGTTAGTTATCGCGATACCCAATGATGAATTTGAGCGATTTTTAATATAATTGTATGAAATAAAGAAATAAAAAATATGTTATTTTAAAAAATCCAAAAAAAGAAAAAGTCGAACATCGGTCCCATAAGATGGCACCACAGTCGTAATACCAGCCCGTATGTCCGCATTTTGGGGGCCCATATCTCCGAAAAAAGGGATTGGCAGCGATTTTGTTATTTTACATTGTTGTTTAAATCAAGGAGTTTTACCCAATGCACGCCTAGAAATCAAACGGAGAAATGTGTTTGCGAACAGGTGTTATTTCGGAAACCCAAACACTTCAGAGATAAACCCTCTCTCGAGAAACGAAAATGTGGATATATCGGACTGTCATACCACCTGTGGATGTTTTAGGGAAAAATTCACCGATAAATATGTATATGGTTCTGTCGAGTGATTTTTTGGTATTCGTTTTCTTAAAATTTAAGAAACCACAGAAAATGTTGTACAAGTGAATTTATTTGGATCGATTAATCAATGCCTGCCAGTTAATTTTTAAATACATATATATAAAAAAACCCGTTTCCCATTATATCCCACAAACGGATTGGGGAGAGCTTCTCACAATCAGTGAGCTGAGCGCATTTTAATTTTTCACTCACTGATTGGGACCTACAGTTTTACACCGGTTCCGAACGGTATTTTGAGAAGCTTTTTCATGGCTAAGTACTTGATGGTGTCGCCATCATTAAGCGAGGTGGCCGTCGTCGAAGTAAAAGGTAAGGTGGTTAGTGCAGGGATCGAACCCACGTTCTCATACATAAGAGCCGCGCACACTATTCATTGCAACACCGACGGCTACACTTTTCAAATATTACTTCATGCAAATGTTACGCACGGCTATGTTTCATGTAGTCCATTCAGTATGTCCAATTTGGCACACTTTTCCCAAAATTTCGGCCGATATCTCACCGATGACACGTTTAAAATTGATTTCCAGGGCAGCAATCGTGGTTACCTTTTCCCTATAGATGAGAGACTTCACGTGCCACCACAAAAAAAGTCTGGTGGGGCAAAATCGACCAAACGTTCGCCCTATTGACAGCGCCACAACGTGCTGTTAATTGCTCAACAAACTCGCCACTCAATTGGTTCATGGTATTGCATGCAGTGTGGCATCTGGCACCGTCCTGTTGAAACCACATGTCAACCAAGTCCAATTCTTCCACTTTGGGCAAAAACAGTCATCGAACGTTACCTTGCTCCATTGAACGTAACGTTGCGGTCATCATCGCCTTTAAAGCCGGCAAATAAACCGCACTAAACAGTGCATATTTCAGGGTGCATTGGCAACTTTTGAACAACCTCTGGCTGCTCTTCGGAACAAATTCGGCAATTTTGTTTATTGAAGAAAAAACAATTACATCCCATGAAGGAATTGGGAAAAGCTTCTGCATTCTGCTTTATGTGCGCTTTCTAGTTTCAATCTCACTGATTGGGACCTACAATTTTACTCCAGTTGCGAACGGTATTTGGAAAAGCTTGGAAAAATACTAGATAGTGTCGCAGTCACTCAGCGGGATGACCATTGCCGCAGGAAATTTTAAGGTGGTCAGGAATCGAAACCACGATCGCATATACAAGAGCCGCGCAAACTATCATTAAAACATTTTGTTTATCGACGTACCCATTGAGTCAAAAATGAGTCTGATCACAGACGACAATTTTTTACCGAACATTTTCTTCCATCTTCTCTAAGGGCAATTCAGCGAAAAGTCGACGCTTCTGCACCTGCTGCATTTTGTAGGGCTTTAAACCGAGGTTCTTCCGTAAAATCTTCCAGGTGGTCGAATAACACAAACCCCATTGCTGCGATCGACGACGGATGGACATATCGCCCTGTTCATTAACGCTGGCGGATAGAGCAGCAATATTCTCTTCGTTACGCACACTTAATGTACGCCCCCTAAAACTCCTGGGCTGTTCGTGGAACCCAAAATTAGTAAGTAAGGGTTAATCGAATTTAAACATAAAAAAATGATTTCCCATTACATCCCATGAAGGGAATGGGGAGAGCTTTACGCAATCAGTGAGCTATGCGGATTCTAGTTTTACACTCACTGATCTGGACCTACAGTTTTGCAACGGTTCTGACCATTATTTTGTGGAACTAAGTACTCGATACTATCGCCATCACTACGCGAGGTGAACGTTGTCGGTAGAAATATAAGGTCTGAGCAGGGAATCGAACCAACATTCTTATGTCCAAGAGCTTCAGTCAATTGGAGGTTGAAAATATAGTTTATTACGTATTTTGGTTTTAAATATCTTTTAAATATCAGAACTCAAACGTTTCGAATCCAAAAAATAAATAAATGCCGATCGGTCTCGAGTCCATTTTATTTACCAAAAACGAACCCGAAACGGATTCAAATATAAAGACCGTTGCGTGTTCGAAAAGTACAAAAAAGTACCGCATTTTGAGAGGATTTTCATATGAAAACGGATTCGTATGTGTCCGTATCGGATATCCATTTCGGAAAAGTGTACGAACAAAGCGATCCGTGTCGAATTCGTAACGAATTCATATCTCTGAAACATTTGAAAAAGTTTGCGCGATTGTTTTTAAAAATTATGTACTAATAAATGCATTGAGAGTTTAGAAAAAACGCTCGATTCTTTTTAATATTTTCACTTTCATCATTTAATAAAACAGTGTGGAGAATAGTGCGATAACGCAAATCAATGTCCTCAATAATTTACAGGTGTACGGTGTTAGAACGGAACAGAGACATTTTCGAGGATAGGGATACGGAAGTACAAGGTGAAGAAGAAGTTAAGACCACAGAATCTACTTCTGCACGTTGAAAGAAACGGCCTCTGTAACATATGCCCCCAAACATATTCTGCAGGAACCATGTAAATATGTGGAACACACTTTAACCATTTATATGTTTGCAAGTCTCAAACTCGGGTGTATTTAAATGCAAACATTAGCACGTTTACTGACAAAAATGTATGCTTTTACGTGGAAACATATGCGTGCTTCATCACAAACCTCCGTATACTTACGTGGAAGCATTCGCATGTTTCCCCCAAACCTCAATATACTTTCTTGGAAACATATGCGGATTTTCTCCCAAACATAATAATTTTTAGAAACGAATTATTTTTTCTTTCTTTATTTATTATAATTAAAATAAAAAATTAATACATAAAATTTACGTATTTAAAATTACCCTTTTTACATTTACTTGCTGAATGCATTACTTTTTTATGAAATGAGAATCTGCTGCTCTTTTGCTCCTCCTTTCTTTGTTGTCTCTTACGTTTTTGTTTTCAGAAGGTTTCAACTAGGCCCTGGTTATCACTATGCGTTGGTACACAAATAATATACTTATCTACAACTCTAAATCATGCAAGACAATCGTGTATTAATTACTTGTGTTTTGTTTTTAATATTTCACAAATGGTCCGGCATTCCGATTTTTTCAGTAGGTGCTCCGGCAGAAAAATGGATTCATGTTGTTGGCCTTTCCAGTTTCTTTCCTCATAATTGTTTTTCACTTTGGTAGCACACATAAATATATCCGAAACACGTACACTCAAACCATTTAACCGTCCAAGCGATTGTTTATTCTTTTTTCACTGATCAAGCGCTTTTGATATCCTCTGTCCCATGAACCAATGACGACTGAATACATGATATTAAAACGCAATACATCAGCCAAAATAAGAAACACTGACTTCGTCTGCATTTTGCACGCACATTCAGGAATATCTATGAATCACTGACTAAGAGAATAATGCTAAAATACAGACACGTACTTACAAGATATACACACTCGTTGCCCCTCTTTTATCCTCTTGCTCTCGAGAGAGCATAAACTGTGCAAAAAACACGGCTGTATTTGTATCACAAACACAGATATATTTGGGTCGCGAAGACATATGTTATAACATATAAATCACTGTGTCCCAAATATGTAGTATTAAATAGCAAACACAATGCGTTTGGACACAAGTATATTATATTTGCGACAAGCTCCAAACACTTGTAGTATTTGCATCTAAACAACAGAATACTACAGATTTTTCAGCATACGCTGAATCACATAAAATAAAATTATTGAACATAAAGTTATTAATTTTATAAAAGTAATCTTGTGGTGATTTTTGTACGAGTAACCTGTTTTTGTGGCAACAGAAGTGGGCGATTTTTCTTATGTATAATTCTTATAATCTATATGGGTAATTTCTTGGCCACGTGCACGCTGTGAAAACCAGCCTCTGTAACATATTGTCCCAAATATGTTATACAGGAACCATGTATATGTTTTTAACACATTCCAAACATTCATATGTTTCCAAGTCCTGAACTCACTTAACTTGCAAAGATGCCTGCATTTACGTGGAGCCATTCGTGTGTTTCCTCCCAAACGAACGATTGGCTACTTACTGCAAGAAACTTAAACGCAACAGATCAGTCAACATAAACACTAAATTCATTTGAATATGCATTTAGGAATATTTATGAATCACTGACTGAAAAACTAATCCAAAAATACAGTACACTGCAACAACATTAACTTTGATCCAAACCAATCATCCTTTGTCGGCCTTTTATTATTTTGCACCAAACACAGCTGTGTTTGTATCACTAACAAAGCTATGTTTGGATGACAAACGCATATAATAGTGTATCTCAAACATCTAATATTGAATAGCAATCACAAGTATACCGTATTTGCGACAAGCTACAAACACACCTTATATTTGCACCCAAAAAATAAATAAATACAGATTTTTCAGCGTGTGGGTAATTTTTTAAATAATTTGGGCGATTCGGAATTTGGGTAATTATTCATATTATTTTTGTCTGATTTTGTTTTGGTCGATTTTTCACGACGTCTTAATATGAGCGTAATAGCGGCGTCAGTTATGAGTTATTTCGACTGTTCTACTTTTTGTCCGCTGAATTTCAGGCGGTTGGCAACTGTCTCGCATTTGAATTTATTAAAAATCGATGAGAATCAAACTTCGGGAAAGAGTGTATTTCAAGTATTTTTTCAAGTATTTTGCATAGTATTATCCCTAAGTTAGGCAACAAAACTACTGTTACATACTCATTCAGTATCTGGTTTGTACTTGAAGGTAGGTGACCATGTTTTATACAACTTGGGTAATTTTTCTAATTTCTTGTTTTGCGATTTTGTTTCCGTCGATATTTCATGCCGCCTGAATATGGCCATAATAGCCACGCCATTTATGAACTATTACCAATATTATACTTATACTTTTTAAAAACAGAATTTCGGATGGAAAGTGCCCTCATATTTTAATATTTTAAAAATCTATACAAATCAAAATTCGGGAGAATTATGACACGCAACAAGAAAATTCGTAATCAAAAAAAATTTTCATTATATTTTGAAGGTAATTTTAAAATATGACTGTAGTCGCCGTCTACAAGAAATCACGTATTTTTCCTAGCATTCTCCTTAAGATATGCAACAAAACCACTGTTATACATATATGAATTCAGTACATCTCGTTTGTCCTGGAAGGTAGGTGACCTAAGTTGTTGCAATTTTCACAGCTCATCACTTTTGTGTTGTTTGTTATTTGCAGGCAGACATTCTCTGTAATTCATTTTTACGCTTTTTGCATTTAAATTTTGTTTGTTCGCCTCTTTCTGTTTCTGTTCACATTTCCTTCTATTGCTCTGTTTTATTTTTCATTTTGTATTTCTTTCTTTTGCGTTTGTGTTTGTTTTGCATATTGACAAGTGTCAACGTCAGCACTTTAGCACACCCATATCCCACTCACACCATAGGATCCTTTGTAAGGATCATATTTGATGTTGAATGTATATGAACGAGTGTGAGTGTTTATTCAATGGCTTCTTATCTCCACTCAGAGATGCATTTATTCATTTGACTGTATTTGTTTTGGTTTTTAGCTTTGTGTGTGTGTGTGTTTGTAAAGTGTTTGTTTTCATTCATGTTTTTTTTCTCTTTTTCTACTTCACTTAAAGAGAAATGAGGTCATTCACATTTCCCACATAGAAAAGTATGGGGGTTTTATTTATTTCTTTGGTGTCGCAAAATTATTGCATGCTTTAGGGCTGTGGTAAATTGAAAATATTATTGCATATCGTGGTTCAGTTGTTAAATGGTTTCTTGCAAAAAAAATTGCTTCAAGATGAAAATATAAATTTGAAACTTTAGCTCGTGTACTAGTTTTTATTTAGAAACTTCCTCTCGAACTACATTCAATATTTCAAATTATGTTCACATTACGTTGTCATGAAGTCGCTTTCGTTATTATATGTATATACGAATTTAATTGTCAGGAAATCTGTAGCTCAAATCCACCCCTTTTTAGGGTTGGCTTTGTATTTGAAATTGTTTTGATGACGTTTAATTAACTCCAACAAATGTACTCTTCAATTATGTCAAGTCATTAACTTGTGACAAAGTTTTAATTTTAAAAGAAAAGAACATTTGTCATTTTAGTTGATACTCGCACTGGAGTACAATGCAAGGACTTTCTTGTCTCTACCCTTATATCTTAAGTTCCATTTTCGATAACAAAAAAGAAAAATCTATTATCTTTTAATTTAATCAATGTATCTCTAGTGATTTACATATGAAGGAACCCTTTTGGTTGGTTCCCCTTAGTTTGGTTCAAACTTTCTTAGGAAATTAATTTTCAATGTAACGCTTCCATTCGATTTGTCGTAAACAATTAATGAAAATACTTTGTTGCTACCAGTTGGGTTTTGGTTTTGAAAGATTTGGAGAAGATTAAAGTTTGCTTTGGAATGACGGAATTTAATAAGTGTAATTTTCTTTTTTCGATGTGGCTATCTTTCGAATGTATGCTGACACTGTTTTACAGACGAAGGCGTGTTTCGAAGTATAGAAATCATTTGACGACGGCCACCTCGCCTAGTAACGGCGACACTATCGAGCAATTCGACATAAAAAAGACCCTCTAAGGAGTGATGAAAAAGTGTAGGTCCAAATAAGTGGGAGTAGAACTAGAAGGCGTTTATGGCCCTGACTGTGAGAAACCCATAGCCATATGCTACTGCCCGGCCTTTTTATGAGTGGGAGTAAATACCTACGACCTTACTTCATGTTGCATCTAGCAGACATTCAGGGAGTTAAGCTGAAGAATCTTAGGAACTTTTTGCAGAGAAACACTTGGTTCACCAGAGACTGATGTATGTCACTCTTCAGCCACTTCCTGAAGAATCTTAGGAACTTTTTGCAGAGAAACACTTGGTTCACCAGAGACTGATGTATGTCACTCTTCAGCCACTTCCTGAAGAATCTTAGGAACTTTTTGCAGAGAAACACTTGGTTCACCAGAGACTGATGTATGTCACTCTTCAGCCACTTCCTAAAATATTGGTATGATGAATCATTTGGTTTAATCAACCCTTAATTTAGAGGTTCGACGATGTGGACGGAACATGACGTTCCATATTGGACTAAATGCGTAAATATAAATTTTAACTAATATATCCTAACGTAACCTGGGTTTAATCAAATGTAATATCTTATATACAGCTAGACCTACGTTTACTTTCAGCAAGAGTGTATTTTAAATTTCAGCTTTCGTTAAAGTGAATAACGAAATCGTTTAAAAGCACTGCACTTGAATTGTTTAACAATCAAAATTATAGCTTTTTTAACAAAATTATAGCTTTTTTAACAAAATTTTTCATAGTTGTTTATAATAAAAGCAACCCCAAACATCAAAATGACTGAATTGAAAATATTCGGATGTTGTTGTTGTATACTTTTCCATTTCGACATTAACAATTTCAGAATTGTCAATTAACCCCTGCATGTGCCGCAATGCACTTGAACAAAAACGGGATGCACTGTCACATTTTTGAAAATTTTAATATAATTGGGTTTCTTTTTCAAAATTTCGAGGATGGTGAAATGTGGCATGTGTCATTTTGCCGAATGTATGTGCGTGTTTGCAAGCATTGTTTTCATTAATTGAAGATCTGCTGCTTCTTGATGTTATGTTGTCTGCCACGTGTTTTATTTCAGCAGTTTTCAACAAGCAAAGCTATATTTGGTTCACAATAACATATACTACTAATCATAGCGTCTTAAACATGCACTATTGAAAGGTAAACACAATGAGTTTGGACACAAGTAGACTATGTTAACAAACAACAAAAAACACAGATCTTTCAGCGTGTAAGGGCATAAATACTATTACAATATTGAATAAACCCATTCCAATAATAGCATTGAACACACCCAGATACTACCACTTTTTTTATGACAATTGCTTTAATCTGTAACAGGAATTCAAAATTGTTCCAGGTTTCACCACATAAATTGCATAAAACTTTTTGAGGAGAGTGGAGATGTCAAAGACCGCCTCTGGTTGGGCCTTCCACATGTAGTACGACCGCCGAAAGTTATCAAAATCATCAAATTCAACGAAATCCCCTCCGAGAACAGAAAGTCCTGACCCTTGAGATGATATTAAAAGTCCGTGAGTAGAATTATGAAAAAGCCTTAAGAAATACAGAAAAATGCAGCCGCCTTGTGATGAAACACGGTGATAACTTCCACGGACAAATCTTTTTTCACCGATGAAAAAATTTTTACTGTGCAGGTAATATTTAACAAGCAAAATAATACAGTGTATGCACGGTCATCTGAGGAAGCTTCTGAACTGCTCTGCGAGTCGAAAAGGGTTTTCATCCAGCTTCTATCATGGTTTGCTTTGTTGCCTCTAACGAATGGGTCAGTGACTCTATTTCTATTTCTGCGAACACGTGATCAAACATCGGCCAAAGTTTACCAAGAAACGAGTTGTGTGTTTATTGTTGTTTGGATGCAAAGATAAAGTTTTTTTAGTTTGTCGCAAATATTGTATTCTTGTGTCCAAACACAATGTATTTGCTATTGAATATTACATGTAGGATACACAATGTTCACTATGTAATAATATATGTTTTTGTGACCCAAACATGGTTTTGGTTGTTGAAAATTGTTGCGAAGGAAAACGCGACAAAGAGCAAAGAAACAAACAAAAACCAGCAGATAGTCAATTCATTATAACAATGCGTAAGTACACACTGCAAAATCTGTCGTGTTTTGTTGTTTGGATGGAAATATAACGTCTGTATGGAGCTTGTCTCAAATATAATATACGTGTGTGCAAACACATTGTATTTGCTATTCAATATTACAAGTTTGAGACACACTGATTAGTATGTTATAATATATCCAAATATATATGTGTTTGTGACGAAAACATATGGGTTTGTTGCACTGTCTATGCTCTCCCGAGGGCAAGAGAATAAAAGAGGGACGATGAGAGAGTCTATAAAAGAGAAAGAGGGACGACGAGAGGACCGTAAAAAGAGAGATTTTTCAGCGATATTAGTAAGGAACGTAAATACTGTTACAACATTGAACACACCCATTTCCATAATAGAATTGAACATACCCTGTTACTACCATATTGGGTTATTTAAAGAAACTTTGCCGAAGAAACCATAGGTCCAAAATATATTTCGAGCTCCCGCCTTCTTCAAAATAGGTATTTTTTCAAAATATTCAAGAATCGAGTTAGATATTGGACTAAAAAAGCATTAAACAATTGTATTTCCTGTAGTCAAATCGTCGTACTGGAGTTATCTACACGTACATCCACAAAAGTTTTTTTTGGGAAATTGAATTTAAAGTTTCAGAAAGGTATATCAAAAAAATGGTATGAAAAAAGTGGTCCAATATTTTTTTTTAGATATAATGGTGGGGATTGTTCATTGTTATGTGGAATAATTTCAATGGTCATGGAGAAAATTTTTCGAGTTATGGCAATTTTTTCCTTCATAAAATTTTTGTCATTTAATCGTATACGCCACTTTTTGTGAGAAATTTTTCAAAATGTGGGATATACGTGGCAGTGAACGAAAAGAAACATGTTACAAAATGTTTACTTATACATTAGTTTTTTAAAAACACTAAGATTCGTATTTATATTTTTGCTATTTCATTTGTGTTTTTTAAGATCTGACCCACTAGTAGAATCTCACTAAAAATTTCTGAATTGATTATTATAGTTAAAAAGTTCAGCTGTAGAATAATTCAGACATTTTTAATAATATTATTTCAAAAATATGTATATAAAAACAATTAATTAAAAGTCAATATACATCGCCTATTTGCTAAAAATTTACCAAACAATCTTCTTGAAATTGAGTTTGTTAATTCAGTCCGAAATAAAATTTCATCAGAAAAAAAGACATTGACAGTCTGTATGATTTAGCTTCCGGAAGAAGATGTTAAATACTTGTATAACTTAATATCTGGTTAATAAGAGAAACGATTGCTGTTTTATTTTTTTACTATTTTTATTCAGCCGAATTCTCATAATGAAAACTTGTGTTCGAGTGATATGTCTTTAAATTTTGATTTTTATAAATATTTTAGTTTATAACAATTATAGTTCTATGGAGTACTGAAATTGAAAAATTAATTTAGTGTATGATTAGAATTCAGTTTTTTTAAAAATTTATAATAAATAATTTTTAAATTCGCAAATTTCATATATTTTTCATTGTATATCCACAAAATTGTGATATACGATGTTATAACGCGTTTTATTTTTTGTTTTTATGCATATACAATTATAAAACGCCTAAATATTTTATAATCTGTAAGAGGTAGTGGCCTGGGGACTAGACAGATTGATAGATCTTGAAAAATTACCATAGAAAGTGTTCTTATCTCAATTTTTGGGATTTTGTGATATACGTAACTCCGGTACGACGAAATGTGTATGTTGTTTTGTTTGGGCTGAGAAATCCATTTGTGATATTTATTTTTATTTTTGATTGCCGCCCGAGGGAGCTTTCGTAAATTTTTTGGATTTTATCGCCTTTTTGGAAAAAATTTACGAAATTGTTTTCAAAATTTACGAATATTTGACTTTCTCATAATGCAGTCCCAAATTTGAAATACATTTTTTAAGAATAGTTTTTTCAAGAATAGGTGGTACTTATCTCAAGAAAAGTTATTTTGTTTCACAAAAAGATACTCTTTAAAGAAAATACAGTTTTTTGAATGGTATGCAATTTTTTGTAAGAAAATTTACTTTTTTAAGAAAAGGTATTTATTAAAAAAATTTCTTTTGTTACCAAAGGTACTTTTTGTACGAAAATTTACTTTTTTAAGCAAAGGTACTTATTTAAGATAAGATATTCTTTATCAGAAAAGCCACTTATTTAAGAAAATTTTCTCTTTTGTAAATTTCTTTCACTTTGGCTTTTCTAAATTTACTTTTTATTGGGTTCAAAACTACAATTTATACTAAATATTGGTTACAGGCTCCACTTAGAAAACTTCCCATTATATAAGAAATTACCCAACATATGTTAGTCTAGACACAAACCAAAGCAAAAGTACCCAATATAGTTGATAATACTGGGTTGAAGCATAATAGTGTTAAACAAAAGTTGTTTACGTTTTTTTTTGTTATTTAGCCCCCATCCCGCAACCACGAAACAGATGCGAATATGAAGTCCGTTAAGAGTTCGGGACGGATCCGAAACACGGTCCTCTATTTCGAAAGGAATTTAATACGCATGCAAATTCGTTATGTATACGAGACTGACTGATTTGATTTCCGGACAAAATGTACGAAGAAGGAAATCCGTCCACTGAGAGGAAGTAAGACATCATTTTGTATGTAATACTTTACAATCTATAGCAAAACTCAAACGAGAGAAAAGTAATGTTTATTGCTTACTATGTCGCTTCCTTGTAGGCGACCAATCAATATATTTTGCCGTAGTTCGCTTAGTCATATGCAGTAAAGTATGTTAATTGATATGATGTCAGGATCTTATAAATTTAGGTGATATTTCGTTTTCGTAGAAGATGGGTGTGCCGAATTTTTGTCCATACAATATGCGTGTTTTGGTTACTCCGCTTGCTTATATAATCGCTTGTTTTGTATTACGCACTTGGCGGAGACTTAGCGAGAACTTAGCAACGCGAATCATTTTCGTTAAGTTTGAAGAAATTTTTCATATTTTTCATATTTTTTTTCATATTTTTGAATAAAATTACTTATCGCTAAATTTCCGTTTTCTTTGCAACTTAGCAAGCGATAATCGCTTGCTTGTAACCAAAACACGACTAATATCTTTCAAAAGCGTGCTTAAGTGTAAAATAAAAAATTTAAGAATTTAAGAAATCCAAATAAATAATAAAAATGCACAAAATTTAATGTCTTAACATCGGAAGGTAGTATGCTAAATTCTCATTACCAATCAATCACCGTAACACACGATTTCACAGCTTCGACAATGCACAGAAATTATCCAACATCCCAGCTGCTGCTAAATAGGCGCTTTTGGGCTCCCTTAACTAGTGCTGCCAAGTGGGATATTTCATGCAAAAATCATGCCTTAATTCAGCTGGTTGGTAAGCGGTTGCTAGATCAACTCTGGCTTATAAAGCTGCTTTTGAGTAAGCACTATTTTTTGCTGGTTTTTTTGGTCACATACAATTAGTCACGTATATTTACATTCATTTCCCCATTTGAATTCACTCGAATATCTGTGTCGGCTTAAAAGGAACAAACGAACAAAATTTGAACAAATTTAAAAAAAAATCTATCATCCCAATATCTACTCGCCTTTCTGATGCGCCACAATATCTTTGTTGCTTATTTGGCAGAAAACTTAAAACTTTCCATTGGATTCGCATAAAGAAAGAAACATGATTTTTCCAAAATAACCTTTCGCTCAACCCTTATTGGTATTTAGAGTTCAAATATTATAGTACTTGAGGGTATAATCCATAATAAATACATTTGCAATACTTTACAACCTAAAAGGAAAACTTATGGTTTTGTCTAGTTTTCCTCATCCTCCATAGCGTCATCGTCATTATCATCATCGTCATCGTCGTCGTCGTTTTAGCCTTTTGCTGAATATCTAAAAGTTTGCAAATAAGTTCAAGAAACCTGTTAAAATTTTTCAGTCAAGTACAAAATTTAAATACTTAATACCTTCGTGGACCAATACAAGTCTAACAATAACAAATACATTAAAGTAGAAAAAGCTGGAAGAGGGGAAAAGAAAGAGAGAGAGAGATAGAGGAAGCGAGAGATGGGTAGTAGTTCATAATCAAAGTAGCAAATTGTTTGGTGGATATTGGGATTAATGTTAAAAGTCTTACATTCAATTGGACAAAAGCAAACCAGGCTAAGTTATTAGAAAAGTTAATGATTGAACTAAAGACAGCAAATTGTAAACAAAATGCCTGGCCTTTTTTCCATGTTAAAATGTCGGTTTAAAGATAATAACGTTGAAGGCTGTTTAAATTGTTTGTTTTCCCCCAAAAGTGGGGGGTTTAAACTTGAACTGATCACGATGTTGCTCATGTTTTATATTATAGCAGCTATTTAACAAATGGGGTTGACTCTGCAATACTGTCATTATTAAGACATTTAAATGCAAGTTTAAAGGGTTTATCAATGGAAACACGCGGCGGTACAGGGTGAAAATGATCGTGATTTAGAGCGAAAATATATTAGTATTAGCTCTTTCTCTAAACACCTCCAATGAGTTACGATTGCGGTGAAATAATTTGTACCCAATGCAAGAATCACGCTTCATAAAAGGAATGAAATACATTCTTCCACAGAAGAAATTATTGCGCAAAAAATATGAATCACTCGATTATTTGACGGAGCAAATGCACGAAAAATCACACAATTGGTACCATCTACAATTTCACTGGGGCCAATTACACTATGCAACACTATTTCTTTGGGGGGTGGCCGATTCCTGCGCCAATCAAATCCCAAACCCCAAAAATTTAGACCGCTGTGTAGCTAGACTTTTTTTTTTGGGCGTACGTACACTAAAAATCAGAATGTTTTATTAATTTATTCTTCATAAAATTTCGTTAATTGACGTATGTAGATAGATTTTGCTAGTGGATTTCCAGACAAGACTCCTTCGCCTTGAATATGCAAAGAACCCACCACCCTCCCGATGACGATCCTGATGCTCAGTGGAAATCCATTTCCGACTCTATAAAAACTGTCGCAACAACCGTACTTGGTTTCAAATACCCGCTTCGCAATAAACCACGGTACGAAGGAGAGTGTCGCATTGCAACTGATGAAAAGAACGCTGCAAGTATGGCAATGCTTCAGTCAATTGCAACTCGAGCTGCAACTGACTGTACGAAATGGCAGTGAAGAAAGCGCGAGAGTGAGAAAATTGAGACAAACAGAAGGAACAACGAAGTCCGAAATTTCTACCCAAAAGTCAAAAATTTAACTAATGGCCATGCTTGAGGGCCCTCCTTCTGTAAAGACTACGACAGAAATCATATCGCAGATGTGCAGAGCATTTTGAGAGTATGGAGAGATCATTTCTCCGCGCTACTGGTACCATAGATATCCAATGACGATGTAACAATCGATCACAATATGGACGACGACGTCGATTGCCTCAATCTTAACCAAGACGAGGTCAAAACAGCTATTGTCCGGCTTAAAAACAGCAAAGCCGCAGGAGCCGATGGATCACCGGAGGAGCTCTTTAAAGTTGCATGCCCGGCGATTGGAGTTTCAGTGTACTTTGTCCCATATTTAAAAAATCTGACCCGAGTCTCTGTGCCAACTACCGTGGAATAAGCCTTTTATCCATAGCATATAAGGTTCTATCAAGCATAATGTGCGAAAGACTAAAACCAATTATCGCTGGCTGATTGGACCACACCAGTGTGGCTTTAGAACTGGAAAATCGACTACTGACAAGATTTTCACGCTACGCCAAATCCTGGAGAAGACCAGAAGAAGAAAAACAAATCGTCACCTATCATCTATTTGTCGATTATAAGGCGGCCTTCAATAGTCCGATACGAGAGAAACTCTACGAAGCAATGTCTAAGCTTGGTACTCCTGCAAAACTCATATGCCTTTGTAGGATGACCTTGACGTACACCAAAACCGCAGTGAAAGTTGGTAATGATCTTATTGAAACTTTCGAAACTAAGCGAGGCGTCAGGCAAGGCGACACCCTATCGTGCGATCTCTCGAACATCTTAATGGAGATCATTGTGAAAGAAGCTGCAGTCAACATGAATAATACCATCAGCAGCAAAAGCCACATGCTGCTCTCGAATGCTGATGATATCGATATGACTTGGCGCACAATTAGAGAAGCTACTGCGGTTTTTTCGAGAATTGAGAAGGTGTCAGCAAAAGTGTGTTTGACTGTAAATGAGGACCAGACAACAATTAATGGTTTCAACGAACAGGGAATCCACGCGATTGGACCGAAGCGTGAACGTTGAGAAGCGTTATAATTTGGAGGTTGTCGACGAATTTATATAACTCGGATCTGCGGTAAACAAAAACAACAACGTCAGCCTTGAGATCAAGCGGAGAATTGTGCTTGGAATGGATGTTAATGTGGGCTAAGCAAGCACTTTAGAGATAAAGACCTCTCTCGAGTAAGAAAAGTTCAGCTGTACCAGATACTCATTCAACTTGTCTTGCTTTATGGCGCAGAATCCTGGTTCCCATCGCAAGCAGACGAAACATCTGTAGGAGTCTTCGAGAGAAAAATATTCCGAAAAATGTATGGCCCTTTAGTGCCATCGGCGACGCATTAACCATGAGCTGTATGAGCTATACCCTGACATTGACATATTTAAGCGGATCAAAATAACGCGCATTCGCTGGCTAGGCCATGTCTGTAGAATGGACGAAGACGACCCTAGTTTTGGGACCGCTCTCGTATTTTAAATTTTGTACAATTCCAGTGAAAATATTTCAATAAATTGACCAAAAGGTGTTTCCGAAATATATGTATAACAATTTAAATACAATATCGACAGCAATCGAATGACTTGGAACTGTGCGCTTTTCCAGAACAGTCTTAAACCGGCCGAATAAATAAGAATCATACCTGTTCATTTCTTTGAGCATATTTAGAATGAAATCTCTAAACAATCTGAATGATTTAAATGAAACAACCAAGTTTCCAAAGTGTGGAGACAAAATTATTGTACACATCCAGTATTTACTGCATTTGCTACAAATGAGACAAATTCATACCAAAAAGTGTATCTTACTACTGGAAACGTATAGTGAAATATTCGTTTCCTTATTACTCGAACAGTTTCTTATGTCTATAGGATATCTAACTCAAAGTACTTCAATTATGGAATTTAAAGAATTTTTAATTTTCAACAACCAACTTGATTAATAAAATGTGAAATGGACTCATCATCATCAAAACCAACAGGAAACATATCTAATAAAAAGGTAGGAAACAAATTATGAACTCAAAACAAAGTAAGTAATTTTACAATTAATGAAGAACCCAAAATATTTTGCCAATTAAATAATTTAAGAACGGCGAGAAGGAAATATTTAAGTCGCCTTTTAAGAACCAAAAGAGAATGTTGTGGATATTCCTAAGAAACTAAAGAGTTTTTCAAAAGTTGTTCTGCAATGAGGTTTTTAGTCTACATTTAATTGCAATTATGTTTTCATTCGAAAAAAATTATGAGTCTTCAATTACAGCTGAATGTGGATGGTGAGTAAGTTACAGTGGGCAGGATAAGGCTGAAATGTGAAACTTGAAAACTTTTTTATTTTAAGTGTGGAATTTGTTCAGAGTATAAGCGAGTGCACGTATCTATACTAATACTATAGAGAGGAAGTATTTGTGAGTTTGTTAGTAAGTACGTAGGGGGTAATCTTCTAAACTACTCATCCGATTTTAATAATTCTTTCACCAGTGGCATGCTACGTTTTCACTGAGTGATATAGGAGTTCTTTGTTTTCCCTCCTACCAAAATTCAGGAAGACGTTCATCCATGACTTTTTGAATGAAACACAGTTTTTTCTTTGCAAACAAAAACATTATTTTTCAACATAATCTCCTTTTAGCTCAAACCACTTAGTCCAACGTTTCTCCAATTTTTGTATCCCTTCCAAAAAATCGAGATCCATACAATAGGCATTTGTTTGATCATTAATTTCAGCATTGAAGCTAAATCTCTTTCCAGCGAGCCATTTCTTTAGGTTTGGAAATAGGAAATAGTCACTGGCGGCTAAATCCCGAGAAAATGGCAGATGAGGCACCAATTCGTACCCCACTTCATGGAATTTTTTTGAGACTACACTCGTGTGTACCCGTACGTTTCTTGCAGACAGCTTTTTTAAACCCAACTGATCATTTAAAATCGAAACCACACTGCCATATGAAATGCCTATGACATCTATATCGGCCAACACCATATCGTGGATTTTTTCGTCATTTTCGGGTGTATTGACCTCAAATGGCCGTGGTGCAGAGTCCCCATAGTATTTATCAAGCTTTTCCTTGCTTTGATTGACCAGTAATGAAGTAATGTTTATTGAGCACTAAAAATTCACTTTTTTCCATTTTAAAAAAATGCACGAGGTTGTATGTTTTGAACAGCTGTTAAACGCAAAGTAAATGACGGAACTTGCTCAAAATTTGACAGTAGTCTATTAACAGGTGGTACTTGATTCAGTGATTGTAAACTAAAACGCCCACAGCTCAGTGGTTTGTGAGAAGCTCTCCCTAATCCCTTAATGGGATGTAACGGGAAACCATTTATTTATTTACTTACTTGATTGGAGCAGTGTTGCATTTCATATAACTACGAGGGAAGTTCGAAAAGTCACGGACCTATTGATCCGCCTTCTATATAGTACGAACATAAAAACACAATGCGATGAGAGGCGAAGTAGAAGTAATAGTATTGGAACGAAGTTCCTTATCGCAAGATTCGGGATGGGGGCCAAATGAAAAAATTGTAAACAACTTTTTTTTATCTACTTTATTACAACCCATTATTGTCAAGTATATTGGTTACTTTTAGTTTGGTTTGGTGTAATGCGAAGTTTTCTGGGTGGAGCCTGTTTATTACATATTGTAGTTTTAAACCCAATAAAAAGTAAATTTAGGAAAGCCAAAGTGCAAGTCTTGCAAATCCATGAAGTACATCTTGAGAATGGAATTACAATTGGCAACACATTTACACTTGCACTCGTACTTTTTTTTTGGTTTGTGTCTAGACTAACATATGGGGTTATATTTCTTGTTTAATGGGAAATTTTCTAGGTGGAGCCTGTTTATTACATATTCTAGTTTGAACCGAATAAAAAGTAAATTTAGATAACACAAAGTGAAAGAAGTTTAAAAAATAACATTTTCTTAATTAAGTGCGTTTTCTTAAAAGAAGTAAATTTTCTCAAAAAAAATACCTATTCATATTGTTAAACAGAGTACCTTTACTTAACAAAATACCTTATCTTAAAGAAGTACCTTTGCTTAAAAAAGGAAATTTTCTTACAAAAAGTACCCCTTGAATAAGTTATGGTTAATCCGACCTTTTGTATTAATAATATATCTTCCTCACGATGCTATCCAAAGGAAAGCGAAATATCGAAAAAAAAATATATATAATTAATTAATAAACACGACAATTTAATTTTTGAAAAATACCTTCTCTTTAAAAAAAGTAATTTGTTAAATAAGTACCTTTTCTTTAAAAGTACAGTCTTACAAAAATTCCTTTTCTTAAAGGTACCCTTTCTTAAAAATAAAATAGTACATTTTCTTTTCTTTTCTTGAGATAAGTAGCCTTCCTGAAAATGAGTACATTTTCTTAAAACCAGTACATAAGTTTCAGTCGGGTGAACCGATTTAATCATACCCTTCCTTACCCTAAGTCGTCCATTGCGTGGGAGTTCTGTTAACAAACGCCCATACCCAAAAGTGACCATAATCAATAGTAGATTGACGACATTGCGCTAAATATTACTGAATACCCAAATTAGTTAGTTTCCCTCCCAATATTTATATGCGAGGTACAAGATTGGACATGGCAAGTTATTGTTAAAATTTTGATCAGTACCAAATTTTATTCAGATCGGTTATGATTTATTGGAGATATCGAGTCGGCAAACCCCAAATACGCCTAACTTTTGTATGGGAGGTACGAAACTGGGCGTGGCACAATAGTCAGTTATTAGCTTTTAGCAAAATTTTGCCAAGTACCTAATTTTATTAAGATCGGTTGTAGTTTATGAGAGTTATCATGTCGAACAACCGGTCATCCGAACAAATTTTATATGGAAGGTACAAGAATGGGTGTGCCAAGACATCTCATTTTCTATAGGAGAGCTTTATTTGGATAAATACTGACTAGTACATACTTTCATAAAGATTGGTTCGGTTTTGCGGGACTTCTCGTGCCGAACAACCAGACGGCCAAACATCTTTTGTATGGGAGGTACCACAATGGGCGTGGCAAAATCACCCTTGTTTTAAGCGGTGGTTGGCGTTTGATAACGTGAAGCCTTACCTAATTTCATTAAGGTCGGAAGTGTTTCATGCGATTTATCGGATTGACAACCCGAACGAACACGAACGAACGTAAGATTTTTTTTTACAAAGAAATCCTTTCTTAAGAACAGGTACTCTTTAAAGAAGTGGTACTCTGTTTAGGATAAGGTTATTTTTATACCCTCACCCATAGGGATGGGGGTATATAAAGCGTGATCCATTTCGAAGTTCCCTACTTTTTTAAAGAAAAAACACAGAAAATTCAAATTGAATGGGGAATGTTTATTATCATTTGAAAGAACATTCTTTGGCATTTATTTTTTGAAGACCATGTCTATAAAATGTTGGCCGCGGCTACGTCTCAGATGGTCTATCCGTTGAGTCCAATTTTCGATGACTCGTTCGAGCATTTCGACTGGTAACTGGCGAATGACACGCGTGATGTTTTGCTCCAAGGCCTGAATCGAATCGGGTTTGTCCTCGGGTTTAGCTTTTAATAAAAGATGTACCTCTCATCAAAGATTTTCGGGAAAATATAATACATTTTCTTACAAAAGGGACCTAAAAATATACTTTTTTTTCAAAAAAATACATTCAATAAATAAAAAATTTGTCTAAAAAAGTTTATCATTTTACAAAAAGTATTTTTTCTTAAAGATCCATTTAAATTACAATATTCTTCAACAGGCGCCTAATGCGTTCCAACCGGGTTTCCCCTGACACCTCATGTAATTTTTTTCTTTTTATGGTCTACAGCATCGCACACATACATAAACACTGAGGTATTCGCTACAGTACATGTTTTGTTTGGCTTGAATGACCATGACCGTCTTATTCAGATGTCTAGCACTTAGCCATGAAAAAACATATTAAACTACCGATTGGAACCGATGTTAAATTATGGGTGCCAAACAGTGTGTGAACAACTCGAAAGCGCACAGGTCACTGATTGCGAGAATTCTATTTTTAAGAAGACGTTAATATCGGCACAATCAGTGAAATTTAAATGTTGCATTTCATAATATATTGTGAGTCTCACGATGAGACTGCAGCCGATGGAGACCAAATCAGCCTAAGATAAAACCACGTTATAATAGGATGGATACAAAGTAAGACAACAAAAAAAAAAACAATTTTTCTGGCGAAAATTTATCAAAGACACTTAAGCGATGATGTTATGATATTTTTCACATACATTTGTCGCATCGCTACTCCACTGTTCTGTTACCACAATTATAATGTAATGTTTGCAAATAAAAATGATAATGATGTTGTTTGTGACGACGAAATTTATGAGTTTTACTCGTGATTGTTGATGATATTTCGTCGTTGACATAGCAATTTATTAAAATAAAACCGAAAGAAATAGATACGAGACATTTCTAAGGAATTTTTTATTAAAACTAATTGACTTTAATTGCAAGTTAATTAGAAATATCTAAATGGAAACCAAATGTATAATACATGAATAGAGAAAACATCTGAACGAGAAAGGTTTAGATAAGAACTGTTTCTTGTGAAGAGTCATTACGAACTTGTGCGGTTCTCAGTAGTTTTAATTCAATTCAAAATTTGTCTCTTTCGAATTGTTAAATATACAAAGAGGGTGTAGGGAGTGTTATATTTTCCTATACGTTTTAATATTGCACTGAGAGAGTTAAGGGATTTATGAAATTCACAGTATATTTGGAAATTGAGTAAGGCTTATAGAGTGTTTACAGATAAACAACATATCATGGCTATGCTGCAGTCAGTTACAACGTGGATAATAAATGTGCGTGAGGTGAGGTTAAAAGTTCATTGATTTCAGTGTGGTCTACGAATCTGTTTCGAATTGGAATCCGTTTGTATAACGGGCATAAGTTACGGACACATCGCGACCTTAGAACAATAGGGTTCTAATTGACAATTTTTGATAAAATGATCTGATTATTGCATCGTACTAAATTGGATATGCTCTTTCGATTACTGCTATTGCCATAAAGATATATCTTACCGTTTACGAGATTCCCAATGCAACAAAGTACATGTTTGTCTATAATAATTTGGTTAACAAAATTCTAACAACCAAATTGAACCTTCTGTTCCAAAACAACTTGAAAAATGTTACAGTTAGAACTTTGTTTACCTACATATTGTTGATAGAACTTTGTTGCATAACATTCTTTCGTTGCATTAGTCAAATATAACTTTGTTGATTAACATATATCTCGTTTATACGACGTTTTTTTTTGGCAAATAACTTGGCATGGCCAATATTGTTCTATGCGAAGTATTTTCTCTATTAAACTGCTCCAACACTTGCTGATGATCGCCTATATATTGCGAAAAGAAAATCTTCGCAACTTTTGATATCCTCTCTCCGATGAACCATTGACGACAGAATACATGAAACTAAAACGCAATACATCAGGCAAAATAAGAAACACTTCATCTGCAATTTACACGCACATTCAGGAATATTTATGACTCACTGACTGAGAGAATAATGCAGAAATATAGATACTTACAAGATAGAGTCTCTCGTGGCCCCTCTTTTATTCTCTTGCTCTCGAGATAGACAGAGCATAGACAGTGCAACAAACACAGCTGTATTTGTATCACAAACATAAATACATGTTGGTCGCAAACACACAAACAAATCATTGTGTCTCATACATTTTATTTTGAATAGCAAATATAATGTGTTTGGACACAAGTATATTATATTTTCGACAAGCTCCAAACACACTTTATAATTACATCCAAACAATTATACAATTGTTCCGATTATTAAAATTATTATTAAAAAACGAGTAATCATTCTGAAAATCGATTACAATAATGGGGAAATTTACGCTAGACCACTCGCAAACTTCGTGGAATTTCCGGTCGTTTAAGAGCAGTTAATGCGTCAACAATTTGCAGAGTGATCGACACATTTGAAGAAACTGGGTTGATTATGTACAGTAGGTCTACTATGTGTTGACGTACCGGCCACTCTCTCGGAAACATTGGTTTTGTAAAGGAGAGTGTCGCCGAAAACCCGGTAACAACAATTCGGCATTGTTCACAACAACTTCAAATTTCCCGAAGTATCACGCTGTGTATTTTGACAAAAACCCGTCTTCACACATACAAGATTCAGCTTAGTAAGGAGCTCAAACCGGCAGACTACAAGTAGCTCCAATTCGTTTAATGGGTAATGAAGCAAAGTGAAGTGAATGGCGATTTTCGGAACAAATCATCTTCAAACATGAGGCACAAGTTCATTTGAATGGGTTCGTCAAAATCAAATGTGTGGATTTGGGGCTCACAAAATAAGCACGTGAGCCATGAGAAACAAATGCATTCACAACGAGCAACTGTCTGATGCTGATTTTGGGCAGCCGGCGTGATTGGACATTACTCTTTTAATAATGAGGTAGAAAATGCAGTGGCTATGAATAGTATTGGTTACCAGAACAAGATAACGGAGTTCTTCTAGCCTGAACTGGAGGATATGGATCTGGACGACGTGTGGTTTTAGCAGGATGGCGCCACCTGCCACAGCACTTATGAAACATTCAAAATATATTGGAGCAACCATTTTCAGATTGAATTATTGCCAAAATCTCCGGTGTCAACTTTTTTTGGGGTTTTATAATTTGTATAAACCATAAACAATTCGTGACCTCACGGCCGACATTCAATGCGTCATGGGTGGAGATAGAGCCAAATATTTGTCAAAATAACATCGAAAATTTCATGAAAAGAGCAAACACCTGCGATCAGAATAGGAACATATCTTCTTTATAATGCAGTAACATTATTTCCAGATTGTCAAAAAATGTGCCAATTACTTTTAAATTAAATCGTGCACTTTTATTGGGACACACTTTATAACTACAGTGTAATAATTTCGATAGCTTTCAAACAAATCCGTCAATAAATTTTAAATTTTCAAGTTACTGCTTGTTAAAATATATAATTTTTTAATATTTGATTTTTGATCTCGAAGCACCAGTTTTTTAGCATATCATTTTCTCACCTATAGCCACAAAATTCCTCCAGGCCCTCATCGAATCTCAATGGTAAAAAAAATGTCACTATAACTGCAGTGATAAAATTTCGCCGTCGGTGGTGCAATGGCTAGTATGCGCCCTCTTGTACATGAGCTCTTGGATTCGAACCCTGCTCTGACTATCTTAAATTTCTTTCGGCGGCGGTCACCTCGCATAGTGACAGCGACACTATCGAGTATTTAGCCATGAAAAAGCTTCTCAAAATACCGTTCGGTACCGGTGTAAAACTGTACGTCCAAATCAGTGAGTATAAAACTAAGAAGCGCACAGCTCAATGGTTTTAAGTAAGTCTCCCCAATTCCTTGGTGTGATCGAATGGGAAACTATTTATTTATTTATTTTTATATAATTTCGCTAGATTTCATAAAAATTCGTCGAAAAATTTTAAATATTCTAGAAACCGCTTGTTACAATATAAGATTTCGTAATATGTGAAATTTGTATTCAAAAATGCCATATCTTAATGTTGTCCAATTACCACTAAACTCGGGCCGTTGCTACTTGGTATTCAAAAGTAGAGAAACAATTGTCACTCTAAGCAACGGACATTATTCGAAAGAAGACGATCTGTTGTAGCATATCCGGTCATTTAAAATCTGTCGGAATAAAATTCATTCTACGATTTTGTCCGCAATCCCCTTTATAGTTTTTACAGAAACACCAGTTTATAAACCATATAATTTTCGACCCACCTGAAAGATTTGGCTTCCGCACAATAGATTCATTTCAACACCACAATAATTTGGTTTTCTAACATTTTGTAAGCAATTTTGAGGAAAAAAACTACCGAATTTAGTTGAGCTTCTTTATGTCGACTCACCTGAACTCGTTAGACTTCATTTGCGTTGTAAGGCTATGGTTACATTGTTATTGGATAAGTTGTTTTTGGGAGTTGTGGTGGTTTAAACGTCTTTTTTTTTAGTAGCTACAACCGGCAGCGTTTTGCAGCAACTGGTTGCCCACCCTTTGGACACGATCAGTTTGCTACCATTTTATGTGCTCACACTCCGTACGAAACAGATACAGCACAACGCAATAAGAACATTTTGCTTGAGGCTTCCATTTTTTTTTTGTTTGTTTCATTTGCAGTCAAGAAGAAGTTGTTTTGCATTTTGCTGAAGAGATTTAACGCAGACAGACAGATAGACGGACGGACAGACAGACATACCGAATTTAGTTATAGTTTATGAATACAAGGATGGATGTACTTTTGATTGTTTGGCATACCATAAAATGTCTTAAAACACGCCATTTTTTGTTGTTCTTCAAAAAACCGATTCTTTATTTATTCCTTTTTCATTGGAGTTTGGCGGATCAAAGGCAATCAACCATCATCATCAGCACTGGCATCGGCATCATCGACATCGACATCAACATCATCCAGAATGTCTGCCACAGCATCACCATCATCCGTTGCAGTTTCTTGTTTTTGTGCAGAACATCTCGCGCAAAATTTTGAGTCTCCATGGCTATGGTTTATGTCTACTCCCGGTTTCTGTTTAGCATATGTAACTCCACCCGTTTTTGTCTCAGCCTCCGTAGAAAGAAAAAGGTAATGCATCTGAAACTATTAGCAAACGTCTGGAAATATCATCTGCATTCGTAAGCAAGGCCAATATAAAGTGCATGCCAACATACAATTGATATTTACTGATGTTATTAAATATGAAATATATTCCAATCATATGGAAATCGCAGGGGGAAAATGGAGAATTATTTTTAAAAAATTAGCAAAATTCAGAGGTCATATATTTTATACTAAATATTCTTGACTAATTATCCAATTATTACTAGTATAATATTTACATATTGATAGGCATAAATGAAAGTTTAGAAATTCCTGAACTTCATCTAATGACAATTTAGAAATCATTACTATTGTTGGCAATGACAAAATCAAAATATATTTAGTGGGACAATGGAGTGTCACAAGAATGCCCCCAGGCTTTTTTGTCCTCGTGCTAAAACTAAACCTTCAGTACATATCTACGCCACACGTATATTAGCTAAATAATAAAACGGTTGTTTTTAATTTAGCTTCGATTTTAATATCCTTGCCCAAAGGGATGGAGGTAAATATGTTCCATTTGATGCGACATTTATGTGACACATAGAAGATATCCATGAGCTAAAATGTTTGACTTACTTCTGTCTGCCTTGCGGGTGAGTCAAACCGATAACTGCCCTACGGGAAATGAGACCGGTACAGAACCAGTCACGTGATAGGTCCACCGGTCCATGTATCGTCCCTTTTGTATGAAAAGAACCGGTAACTTTAACCTGGATTTGTCATAGGAGGTGGTAATTGACACTCTTTAGATACCCTTTGACATATCAACGTACTGATCTAAAACAACCCGTCACCGAATAAGTCCCAATTAAACCCGTCGCAGAATAAGTCCCAATTGAACCCGTCAGAGAATAAATCCCAATTGAATCCGTCATAGAATAAGTCCGAATTGAACCACACCCGAAGAAAGACCCAATTAACCTCTTAAACAAACCTTCAAAATTGTTACACACAGGGAAAGATTAGTTGGAAATTCAGGCATTGGTAATTTCATGATAAAGTCTATATTTTGATCAGAATTCGTAATTCTAGATCTGCCGGCGAGACGTTGTCCAGCCCTGGCGGCTTAAAAGGTTTGAAGCGGTTTATAGTCCGAACAATTCCGAACAATGCATCAACGGTATCACCAACTGAAGTATCTAATTATAGTTCATCCTCAGAATTGCAATGGAAATGGGTATCCAGGAGAATCAAAGTGATTCCCCACTAGACGTCGTCCAAGAACCATCTCTTATTCTAATGTACCGAATAGTAAAAGGAGTTGTGGCCTACATTTTCCCTAGCCTAGAGGCTACAGATGAGCTTTCAACATTGTTGCAGAAATCCATCTAAGATATATATTTAGATATCCTCTATTTCCATTGGTACCGCTCGAGTTATTCTTTTTATTTATTTCAATCCTGTTATGCCATTGTGGACTTTGAACTATGAACCAGTTTTCTACTTATTAGGGACATAAGTACTGTTACTTATATTTTGGGCTATAAAACAAAAACTGATGAACGTTTTTGGAACAATTTTTTTTATATATTTATTGATATGTATTGCATACAAAAAGTGTCTTTCAAAATGTCCGCCCTTGGCCTTCACACACGCATTGGCCAATCATCAATAGCTTCACGCACCTCATCCATTGGAGCCGTCTTAAGAGAATCAATGTTGAGGTATCTTTTGTGGCAGACCATGCCCTCTAAAACGGTCCACAATTTGTAATCCAGAGGGATCAGGTCAGGGCTGCCGCCATTCTTCAGAGCATATAAAAGCTGGCAAATTGTTTCGAAGATAGGTTTGAGTCGTTTTAGCCTTATGAGCTTGTGCTGAATCTTGCTGGAAAGTCCATGGCTGGTTTTGGAACAGGGAATTGTTAAGCGGCTTCACAACCGCTTCCACAACGGTTTCTTGGTAAACTTTGCCCGATATTTTGACCCCTTGTTCACAGAAATGCACCTCACCAAACCATGACTGCAGCTGCTCAGATGAGCTCAGATGCTTCTTTAGATGATCATGCATAAACCCTAGCATTTTGTTTGTTAAATTTTCCTATACGTCCGTAAACAAGATTTTTCGATGCAAGTTATCAGCTTCTCCAAAAGACGGTTGGATTTTTTTGCAGTCAACAAATGTCCTGCATGCCGTTTGAAAGCTCCAAGTGCCAAGTCTTGTTTAATAATTCGGCTCATATACAATTGCGTGATTTTAAACTCACGGGTTATGCTTTTCTGTTTCCGGAGAGCATTTCATTGAATTCTTGCTTTGACGGCTTTGATGACTTGCTTCGTCCGAACAGTACGTGGGCGGCCCGACGGGGGGTGGTATTTTTTTATCTCCGGACTCCTCCAACCATTGTATATATATGAACATGCGACAAATGCCGAGCAGGCGGAGCGTTTTGAAAATATAGTTTTTTTTCTTTCGTTTCTTAAAAAGTGCTATAACTGCGATACGGGCTTCCTTATTTGGCCAGTCCATGGAGAAAGTTGACACAATTTCAAATTCCCGTAACTGACTAACGCTATAGATGTTCACTTTCAACAACCATATGATAATAAAAGGGTATGTTAAATTTCTATTGGGTATATTCAATTAAGTAACAACATTTATGTCCCTACTAAGTACAGAAATTTCTCAGTATGTTCAGATGTGGCGACCACCATGGTGGCCGCCGACCCCAATAGGTTTGATCTTAGGAAATGCGGCCTGTAACGAACAATTAAGGGTTCATATGACTCGTTCGACGGTTGTTTATATGGCCCCGATAGTTCGGTTCAGGTCTATTTGGAACAGACCTGTTGACAGAGTCTCTAAACTTTCTCCAGTTTGCCTTCCTAATATTGCGAGGAATGACTACCGAATGTGCGGCTTCCCAATTTTAACTAATATTTCAATGTGGCCATCGGTGGAGCAATGGTAGTGTGCGCGGCTCTTGTGCATGACAACGTGGGTTCGATCTCTGCTCTGACCACAACACAATTCTTTCGACGGCGGTCATCGCGCTTAGTGACGGCGACACTATCGAGTGAAAAAACTTCTCAAAATAGCGTTCGGAATCGTCTATAAAATCGTTTCAAAATACCATTTGGAAACGTTTATAACTTTCTGATCAGTTATTTTATCGGTTATGTTCTCAGAGACAAAGCCAACACCAGGGACCCCTTGTCTGTTTCCATTAATGAAAGTAGGTTCGAACCTTATATTGCAAATCACATATTGCAAATCACGTATACAATAACAGTCAGGTTAATAGCATTACTTTACCAGTTACCAATGCAAATGCAAAAGAATAACCATTTTTCGCAATGGCAATTACAAAAATTCAAATACAGGTTGTGGAATCGGATGTCAATCATAATGAAATATGGGACTGTTTTAAATAATTTTGAATTTGTTTGAATGCTGGCAATTCTGTTTTTAAAGAATTTTATATGTAGTGGTTTGTGGTTTCGATAGGTATTGCTTCGTAGCACTTTCAAATTTATAAATCTGTACTGTATAAAATATTTGAAAACAAAAACTGTCAGATGTGAAGGAAATGTTTTGAAAATAAGTACAATTGCCAATTGTATTTAAATTTTTTTTGAATGTGCATTTGAATTCAATTTCAATTTTTTTGAATTCAAATTAAACAACAAATTATGATTGTCATATAATTAATTTGCCCCATGCATGGTTAGTAGCCATAATATATTCCATAAGTAACTCTTTCCTTTCATGTCCCCACATGTGATAATGTGCATTGACACCGCTACACATTATGACGTCCTTCACTTTCCCCCCTTTAGCTGGTGGTTTTAAGCCACCGGGTGACGCTTCGGTGGTCAACAAATTGTGGGAGTTATCTAACTATAGGCTGGCTGCGACGACATTTTCTTTACTGAAGGAGATAAGAGGTACTCGTTGTATATGAAGTTTGTTCCTGTCAAGTATACAGGCCCTATGTCTTCCATTACCCATACTGTGAACCAGCTTAAAACCCAGCGTCCTAAGTCCAAGAATGTTAATAAAACTTGAACAGTATCATAATAGGTGTAAAGTAGGACATATTCTTTGAAGCGACTTGAACTCTGCGCTCGCTCAAATATTTCGGAGCTTTAAGCTGAGCTGAGATGCAAACACTATGGCTTTAGGGTCTGTTACTTTATTTTGTGCGTATAAACAATGGCTCACATATACGAAGGAGACAATTTACATCAAGATCGTAGCCCGATTTAGTTTCGCTAACCCTACTATAAACAGGGAGCTCCAGCAAATACATTTATTCAATTCTTAAAGGGCAGAGGCCGATAAACCACAATATCGATTAAGGTTTTTTTTCCTTACCAACAATATTTTCAAAAACACTACACATCATCTACATTATTTGATAACCTCTAACTTCCATACATACGGAAAGTTTACAAAACTGAAACACAAATTACAAAAAATGATTGATTGTTTAGCTAAAAACACCAAATACTCACAAAAAGTCACCCCAAAAAACAAAAAAAGTATTACGTTGTCATCATCATCCGGAACATCATCAGCAACATTTCTTTCTTCATCGCCATTGCGCCGCATACAACACAGATGTCTGTAAAAATGAGAAGCCATCACTAACTATAGAAACATAATTGTTGTCACGCGTTTACGCGGTCTCTCATTTCCCGAAACTTTAGACCCAAAGACACATTCACGGCAATCAGTTCCGCCAGCAAAAGAAGAAGATGCTACAAACGACACACAAAAAAAAACTTAACTTCTTCGCTTTACATTTGGGCAATTTAGATTTTGTTCATCTAATGGTAACTCATGACTGCTCTTAAGATAGGACTTTCCCTCCGTTGTTGCTTAGACCTAAGGACATTCTGCGTGACATCTGTGCAAAGTCTGTGAAGTTGTTGGTTTACGATGCTTCGATAGGATGTCGTCGTCGGCTTTGTAGCCAGATAAGCGCTTTGTAGTTCGCTGGAGGTTACGGAAAAGCAACACATCTTTTCGGTTACTGTTCGGAATCTTCAGTTTTGCGTGCACTGATGATGACAGCCATGTCACGCATGTGATTGACATGGATTTATTGATGTTTCATCGTCGATGTAACAATAAAAGTTTAATCGCTCAGAAGTTGCAAGGAAAAAAGTATTATTTGTATATATAAGTATTGTGTCGCTGAATCGTGCTGGGAACATTTTAAATAAGGCAATTGCCAAGAAGAAGCATTAGCAAAAGTTAATATAAAGGACGTGTTGTATATTAATGACCAACGTACTTCACCTCAAATTTTGAGCAGAAGAGACACATGTTGGTGACTTCTGAATTATGTCCAAGTTGTGTAATAAACATATAAATAACATATAGGAAGACATATTAACCCTGGTCTTTGCTTTTTTGGTTAATCCCTCCTAAGAAGACGATTCCATTGCAAATTATTGTCAGCTGTAGCATTTCCAATATTGAGAAAAAGCTGCAATAAATAAAAACAAGACCACCAATATGAAATCCATATGCTGCTCGCGTATGCTGACTACATTGACATCATTATGCGAAATCTTCTAGAGGTTATATCACAATTTTTAAGAATCGAAAAAGAATAGGCGAAGGTGGGTTTGGCTGTTAATGAGGCAAGGCAAAATTTATATCGACGACTACATAAACCTCTCGACTGGGTCGGCACTTGAACATCGACAACTGATTCAATTTTGAAGTGGTAGATGAATTTATCTATCTGGAATCCGCCGTAAATAGCAACAACAACGTCGGCCTGCAGATAAATAGGAGAATTGTGCTTGCAAATAGATGCTATTTTGGGTTCAGCAGCAGAACAAATCCCTCTGTCGAAAAAGGTCCAGCTATACCAGACACATAGAGTATCTAGACGTCAACTCTCTCTGGAAATTGATGGCATTTGGTGTGTTGCAGTTGGGCGGTTGGATGTTGGAAAGTATTGCTTTAATAATACCAGATAGAGACAATGGCTCAATCCAACCAACAATAAATCAGCAAAGTCATTTCGTTTTGTGCGTTAACATTTTTGTGTAAACACACAACAAATATATACTAACAATAAAATATAATCATCACTTATTCAATAAAATATAACAAAAAAAGTCAAAAGTAAGTTTAAATTTCACAGTTTTCCATCAAAACGGCATGAAAAATTTAAGTCAACGATTTGTGTAATTCCACCCGGTGTAAGACACTTTATGTCAAATAACTCTCTATCGCACCGATCGCCCCACGAATAGTGTGAAAGGAAATGTCAGGCGAAACCAATGGCAGCTCTATACGTCATTACTATATGTATCGGACTCTCATTTTACCCATAGACTAATACTTATATTAGACATAATAGATCTCTCACCAAATTTATGACATTTGGCCTGGTGTGATATTTACGTTCTATGTTGAAAAGAATTGCTTTACTAATACCGGATAGACGCAATGGTTCAAAACAACGTACAAAATTACAACAACTGCATTACGTTATGTGTGTTAAAGATATTGTGTTAAATACTGCACAAATTTATGCTAACAATAACAGTCAATAACAAATTTAAACCACATTTAAATTTCACAGTTTTTCACCAAAACGACATGAAAAATTAAAGCACGAAATTATTGTAATTCCACCTGGTTTATGTCACTTTTCGTCAAACATCTCTCTTTACACCGATCACATCAAGAAGAGTGTGAAAGGAAACGTCAGATGAGCCAAATATTCTCTCTAGTATGATTTTACCTGTCTTGGCATATGGCTCCGAAACTGGGATTATACCGCAAGTGGGTGACAACCAACTGGGAGTATTCGAGGGAAATATTCCCAAGATCCGCCGTCGTTAGAACCACGATCCGTACGAGGGTCGATCAATTAGTACGCGTGTTTGGAATGCAGATGCAAGTATTTCACAATTTGTTTTCCAACGTAATTTTCTTTTAGTACAATACATTTTTCCAAACGTTCATGGAATTTCTTTAACCCCCAAAAAATATATGATTTGCTAAACTCTTCAAAATACGCTGCTGTCTCGAGGATAACCTACTCGTTTGAGCTGAATTTATTTCCACCGAAACACGTTTTAACGTCGGTGAACAAATGGAAGTCACGTCGACCCAAGTCGTTCGAGTACGGTGGGTGCGGCAGCAATTCAAAGTGCAGTTCGACGCTGCTTCGACAGTGACAGCCGTATCCGCTTTTTGTCCACCGTAAGCAATCGTAGCACCCAAAGGGCCGACACCTTTCTTATGTTTAAAAATAACTAATTCATAAAAACCATAGTTTTTAACTATAAATTCTTTATATATGACCACGCCCCATTGTCCACTCCCGCCCCTATTTGCAGCAGATCTTAGAATATGTACACTAGGTTGATGAGTTTTATACAACCTCGTTTCCCTGTATCATATTTAGATGAGTTTTTATTTAAGATTAGATAAAATCTTACATATAAGGTGATTCGATAAAAAAAAAACCTCACGCACAGAATGATTTTAAAATTTGTATTTATCGGTATTTTGGGCAAGGCAATTTTTTGGAGTCACTGTAAGCAGATATATAATTGAACACAAGCTTTAGAGCCACATATATGTCACATTACATAAGATCATCAAACACACAATGAAGTTAAATATTCACGTCGTCATTGGAGAGGATGAATCTGCGTGGGAGGTTGTCCTTATTGCGGTATTAGTTGTATAAGTGTTGCATAACTTTGATCGCACAATTGACTACTGAACCAATGATCAGCCCATGAGGAAGAAATGAATGAACAGATTTTACGCAACCTGTTCCGGGTTTCAGGCATCAGAATAAACGCAAGAAGAGTTAGAATGGCACTTGAGTTCCAGCGTGCATTGCAGATGTTTGGGGACTGCTTAAACTTTAAAAAAGGGATCTCACTCCTCTCAGTGAAGTGACGGAAGACACGAGTGAGGTGGAAGATAAACTTCATGTCGTCTCTCCAGCCGTCTGTTTTCTTAATCCCAGTTTTACCATTGCAGAAGGCTGCTTTCAATTGATCATAATTGCTCATCAAATCCTGCACAAAGAAGTACTCGATGTTTGGAGATTTAGAGCTCATCGTCCATGAGAACGCGATCCAGCACATGGTGCTGGCAACTGATGAACTTGGGTTTGGGATGACCTTTCTCTTCGAACATTTGCTGCAGTCGAACTACAACGCCGGTCTTTTTTCGGGTATTCACGCTTGTTGTATTGGCAACAATCATCACAATTGATCCCCACAGGTTGAACTTTCGGAACAATCAGGTATCGCTGAGCTGGTAAGTGCGGACACAGTCGCTTCCATTGCCCTCTTTCGCTTGGATGGGTGAATGGTATTGGCACCACCAGGTTTGCAGCTGGAATAACCAACACGGCCTTTGCTCTCAATTTGAAGTTTGTAGAGGTTCTCATCCTCTTGGCACATCCATTCGCCTTTTACCTTGGTCATGTCAAACAGTTCCTTCAATGGATCAAAGTTTTGTTTTTTTCTGCAGCGTTAGTAGTCTTCCAGAAGTTTTGTTAGTTTTGCACAAATGGCTTGATCAGATATATGCGGGAAGTTCAATGTTTTGCTCCATAGGGCTTTAAGCTCTATGGCAATTAGAGCGACACTCTCTCTCCGTCCTTTGGAAGTGGACTCAAGAAATTGGAGGCGTCCAATGACGTGGTTTTTCAGGGCCTTGCAACTCCGTTCACTCAATGGTGCTTCAACAATTGTCACGTTGCCTCTTCTTGATGGCTATTGAAATTGGACTATTTTCTTTTTCCAGGTTTCCTTGTTCTTCTCCGTGTTAGAAGAGCTCTTCTGGAGTGACATGCTCTTGACATAAATGGAAAAGACCTTGCCATTATTAAAGGCCTTAATTATAATTCACTATTCACTTTTAAAAAACTAAACAACTTGTATTCTTCGTGTTCGTCGCCACTTGTTGAATGACACAAATCCATCAATGAATACCTATTTATACTACGTACTTTTCAATATTTTACTGACAGGTACTTATGGGTTCCTTTGTTCATTATATTTTCCGTATATTTTCATTGCCGATATAACGGTGGCGGGAGGTAAACCCAGCCCACCGTGGTTTGCATTTTACCTACTGCCAGGATGATTATGTTTCAGCCGCCCATTATGGATCAGACGCTGACCAGAATGCCGTGTGTCGAAACTGGATTTTGGTTTCTTCAATTTTGATCCGCCGTTGGCCAGGGGTGTTGGCTCATCCGCCTTCAAAGGACAGAAGAATATGTCCACTACTTCGAAGAGCTTCAGTGACAGGGTCACCTAATAATCCTGAGACATATCAGTGATCGCATTACCACTCAGGTTGCTCATTCGTTTCACCTCCTGTGTGGTTTTAGACCAGGCAAGTCCACAACTGACCAAATATTCACGCTACGCCAAATCCTGGAAAAGACCCACGAAAAGCAAATCGATACATACCACCTTTTTGTCGATTACAAAGCTGCTTTCGATAGCCCCATACGGGGAAAACTGTACGAAGCTATGTCTGAATTTGGTATTCCGGCAAAACTGATCCGCCTCTGTAGAATGGCGCTGACCAACACCAAATCAGCAGTGAAAGTGGGGAAAGACCTCACTGAACCATTCTGTACCAAGCGAGGACTTAGACAAGGCGACACACTTTCGTGCAATCTCTTCAACATCTTAATGGAGATAATAATGAGAAAGGCTGCAGTAAATACGAACAAGATCATTAACACGAAAAGCCATATGTTGCTGGCGTATGCGACGACATAGACATCATTGGGCGAAATTTGCGAGAGGTTACTGCAGTATTTTCAAGAATCGAAAAGGAATCAGCGAAGGTGGGTCTTGCGGTTAATGAGGGCAAGACAAAATTGATGGTGTCAACGACTAGAGAAACCTCTCGACTTGGTCCGCACTTAAACGTTGACAACCGATTTAATTTTGAAGTGGTAGATGAATTTGTCTACCTTGGATACGCCGCGAACAAGGGCAACAACGTCAGCCTGGTGATAGATAGGAGAATTGTGCTTGCAAATATGGGATCAGCAAGCAGTTTAAGAACACAGCCCTCTCACGACGGACAAAAGTCCAGCTATATCAGACTCTTATTTTACCTGTCTTGACATATGGCTCCGAAACTGGGTTCATATCGCAAGCGGATGAAAAATACCTGGGAGTTTTCGAGAGAAAAATTCTCCGTAAAATATATAGTCCTGTTAGGGAAAACGGTGAGTACCGACGTCGCTGGAACGCTTATCTATATAATGTCTATTCTGACGTGGACATAGCTAGACGAATCAAAGTGTGCCAATTGCGTTGGCTAGGCCATGTTATCAAAATGGATAAAGATGAGCCAGCGCGAAAGATTTTTGATAACGTACCCGATGGAAGCAGGAAAAGAGGACGACCAAGAATCCCTCGGAATCCTTGGTGTTACCAACTGGCGGGTAAAGGCGAAGGATAGAGCCAGTTGGAAGAATATGTTGAAATTTGTTTAATTTGTTTGTTTAATTAATATGTGTAAGACGTCTGACCTCATGAGGTTGTAATATAGTCAATAAAAGTAAAAGTACTTATGAATGGTCGCATTTTTTTTACGGCGGCTATATACCTGTTTCAGCACGTGTGCGTTGTAAATTTTTCAAAACTTTCAAAATAATGATCGCTCATGCATGTGGTTTCTGTAAAAATGTCATCCCTAACAGGTAGCCAATGGAAAAACACACATCAATAAAAAAAATGCACTTTCCTTTTCCCCCCTTAAATTGAATGTAAACGGAGTAGCTACCATAAAAGAACCCGAAGAGCAATTCAGCATAAATTTATGAGAGTTTATTAGTTTCCTACCACAACAATAAAAATGACATAACCTTTTGTTTCTCACTAATTTTCTTTAATTCTGAGAATCATAAAAAAGTCGTGAACGTTTATTCCAAAGAGATACATTGGATTTAAAATGAGATACCTTCACTTACTTGTAAATAAAAACGAAAGATGTTCATCGATTCCTACGACCAATGTCTCATTTTGTTCATAAGTTATGTGGCTTTTCGTGAAAGTAATAAGACGACACTTGTTTCCTTTTTGGATTTTTATGATTTAAAAAAAAGAAAAAATTTTAATTTTTTACAAAAATATCACTTCAAAGTGGTTTGTGCGTGACCTTTTTCAATATTTAAATGGAATAAACGTTATTTTAGTCATTAATAGGCAAAACTTCATTCATTCGTGCAATAGGAAATAATTTTTGAGAAAAAAAAATCAAAAAGTCATCACCCTAATGTACACCTAACCAACATACCCAATTTAGTTCAAATACCGTTTACAGGAGCAGAAATAACGGTTTTTAATTTGTGATTTGTATGGGAGGTACCACGCCCCTTTGTCCAATCCTGCCCATATTTTGATAGTTCCTTTCTGTCGTCGCCACTAGTTTGCCTGCGAAGTTTCAGCTCGATTGGATCACGGCAAAAGGGTTAAAAATCAATCTAAAATTTTTTCGGTATGCATACATACATGCATACAGACAGGTGAAGTTAATATAAAGAATTTAAAAAACCAACCCGTAAAAAACATATTTTTTTACTATAAATTATTTATATATGACCACGCCCTATGTCCAATCCCGCCCATTATTGCAGAAGATCTTAGAATATGTGTACCTAACCAACATACCCAATTAGTTAGCTAGTTTTTGTCGTCGCCATTAGTTTGCCTACGAAGTTTCAGCTTGATTGGATCACGGGAAAAGGGTTAAAAATCAATCAAAAGTTTTTTCGGCATACACACATGCATACAAACAGGTGTAGTTAATATAAAGAACTATAATATAAAATATCAAGTCTCGTTCCATACGGCACGCCTACAGCCTTTGCCACTTCGCGCACTTTCGTTCGGCGATCAGCGAGAGTGATGTTATGCAACTTTTGAACGATAACCAGGTCGGTAACCAAAGAAATGGGATTTTTTTTTGTAGAATTGGTCTTTTTTCAGCAATAGGTACATTTTTAAGAGTAGGTACTTATCTCAAGAAAAGTCATTTTGTTTCACTAAAAAGGTACTCTTTAAAGAAAATTTTGTTTTTTAAGAAAAGGCAATTTGTTATAAGAAAATGTACATTTTTAAGAGAAGGCACTCATTTTAAAAAAAATCCAATGAGTGTTCGAACTGATTTGTAAATGTTACATTGTAAAATAAAAAAAGCGTTCACTCATACGATGACGTTACATTTAAATAATATTAATACTTACAATTATTTAAAGACAAGTGCAAGCACGTGTGTCATTATTTTCTTGCTTAATACTTTTTGTTTTATTCCCACAAAAAAACAAAGAGAACGGAAAGCAACAGACACATGATCATACATACATATGTACATTGTTATGTTCTTACATACGATCAGTGTTGCCAGATAAAGTCGGTCACAAATCGTCAAATGGGAGGTGCAGAAATCGTCAAAAAAAATTTTCGAAATCGTCAAAAAATCGTCAACATTAAAAACTGCAATTGCTGTACCAAATATCAATATTTTTGTGGGGGGAAAACAGTAAAACAAAGCAATTAAATCAATATGTTATAGTAATATTTTTAAAATTCATATATCTTTATTTAAACTCTATTCCGAAATCTCTTCAACTATTGGTCAAACAACCAACGAACAGAGTTGACAAATATGTGTACGAACACAATCGGAGCGATAACGTAGGCGGTACAAATTTGTACACGTATTCTTATGGAAGAAAAACAAAAGCTGGCATTTGACGTCGCTTCTGGCGTAAACGACAAAAATTAGAATTCTTTTTATTTCCCTGGCGTCAAGACGCAGAATGTTAGCGGCTTAATACAAAAATAAAACAACACTGGAGATTTCTGAAAGAAATGTGAACAGGAATTGTAAATTTATATTTTATAGGGTAAAAAAGAAGAGTCGATGCAGTTTTTGTCCTTCATGAATAATTTTCATTAACCCCTAATTGGCTGACCCCCGATTCAATTGTGTGAATTTGATTAAACGTCACACAGATAATGTTTAGGGTATTTACATACATATGTATGTATATTATTGACACGGTATGTTTCATACATTAATATCGTAAGTTTTTAATAGTTCTATACTTCCCCAGCCCGTCTACAAAAATGTAATCTCGATAATTCTATTATTTCATAAATGGTTCCATTTGTGGGGAGTTTTTCTACCCAATATCCCTTGATGGGTTAAGTTTATGTTTAAATATAGTATATAGCTGTCGCTCTTGCATTACCAACAATTTCAATTTTGGAATAGACTAAAAATCGTCATTCCAGAAGCTGAAATTGTCAAATCGTCATTTTATGTTTTTGTGACTAAAAATCGTCAAAATGACGATAAATCGTCACTTCTGGCAACACTGCATACGATACAGAAGTCCACAAGTCCGCATATTTTGACAGTTAGTTTCTGTCGTCGCCATTAGTTTGCCTGTGAAGTTTCAGCGTGATTGGATCACGGGTAAAGGGTTACAAAACAATCCAAAGTTTTTTCGGCATACATACATACATGCATACAGACAGGTGAAGTTAATATAAAGAATTCATAAAGGCGTTCAATCATATGATGACGTTTCATTTAAACTTGCTGTTCCCGTGGAGGAGGTGTTTTGGTTGCTGTAAAGAAGTCTTTGAAGTCTACGTCATTAGTGTTACCTAATAGTGACACGTTGCTTGATCAAATTTGCGTACGCCTGGAAGGATTGAATAGATTGCTTGTTATGGTGTCCTACATACCGCCAAATAGCAGTCAAAGCTTATATGTTTCGCATATGCATAATATCTCTGAAATGGCTCCTGATAACGAAAAAGATGGTTATTTGGTTCTGGGTGACTTCAATTTATGTAATATAGTTTGGTATTTACTGCCTAATTGTAATACCTTGTATCCCGGCAATCTTAATTTAACGCATGAATCAAAATGTGATAAGCCCTTCAGTACTCCAGACATGCATCACGTGCCATTAAATGTAAATGTTGATTTTTATAAGTTTCCCTGCTCTAATATTGATTATTTACGTTACGATTTTAGTAGATGTAATTTTGAGGTTTTAAATCAGCATATTTTGAGTATTGTATGGTTGGATGTTTTTAAAAACAAAACCATCGATGATTGTTATTATGAATTTATTTGTAAGATTAATGAAATACTTCATTCTGTGGTGCCTAAGGTTAAGCCAGATTGTTATAAATTGCCTTGGTATACCCCTGGCTTAAAAAAACTTAAAAATTTGAGAAATAAGTTTCACAACGTCTACAAATCCACAAATTGTGCTGAAAGTAAGAGGATGTTTGAGCATTATTTTAGGGAATTTGATTTTCTAAATACATTTCTGTACAGCAATTACATTATGCAATTTGAAAATAAAATAGTTACTAATTCACAGTCATTTTGGCACTTCATAAAAGCTAAACGTAGAAGCAGTGATTTTCCGTCATCAATTTTCTGGGAAGATAAATTTGCAAATTCTCCAGTTGAACAAGCAAACTTATTTGCCGATTTCTTCAAATCCAACTTTGAATTTGGGGTACCAAGTATTGCTTCAAGTTTTTTGGATGGTGTTAACTCAATCACAAATTTACCTTTCTTTCAGTTTGATGAATCTGATATACTCGCTGCATTATCTGATCTCAAGGATTCACCTAAACCTGATATAGATGGGCTTCCTACGTTGTTTCTTAGGAAATGTAGTGTATCTATTTGCGGTCCGCTAAAATTGATTTTTAATAATTCCCTTAAAGCTGGTACGTTCTTAAACCAATGGAGAGTTTCCACTATAATGCCTATTCATAATTCAGGATCAAAAAATGACATTAGCAATTATAGACCGATAGCTAAATTATCTAACGTATCGAAACTCTTGGAACATTTAGTTTATGATAAAATGTATCATTCTATTTTCCAATTTTTATCTGAATCGCAGCACGGTTTCATAAAACATCGTTCAACAACTACTAACCTATTAGTCTTTACTAATTTCTGCATCAAGTCTTTTCAATCAGGATTTCAAATTGATACACTCTATTTTGACTTTTGCAAAGCCTTTGATAAGGTATCGCACAGTTAACTTTTAATGAAATTGGCTAAAATTGGATTTCATTCGTGTCTTTTACAGTGGTTTGAATCGTATTTAAGTAATAGAGTGTGTCGTGTGTGTGTTGATAATGTTTACTCTAATAGGTATTCAGCAACCTCTGGTATACCGCAAGGTAGTATTATATGACCTCTTCTTTTTATATTATTTGTTAATGATATTGAATCATGTTTCAAACATTCTAAATTTCTCATGTATGCTGACGATTTAAAACTTTTTACTAAAATTTCTTGTCTTCAAGACTCTATTTTACTTCAGGAGGACATCAATCGATTAGTCATTTGGAGTGAATGTAATCATTTAAAACTAAATACTGCTAAATGCTCCATCTTCCTTTTGCAAGGCGTATAAATTTAGTTAACTCCATCTATTTCATTGGGACTTATTTAATACCTAAAGTTAGTAAAATGTTAGATTTGGGCATTGTTTTCGATCCAAAACTGGTAATTAACTTGCATGTGGATTATATAATGCCTAAAGCGTACTCCACCCTTGCTTTTGTGAAAAGAAATAGTAAAGACTTTCGGAAACCTTACACACGAAAATTTCTATACACCGCTTTTGTTAGATCTAAATTAGATTATGGTGCCATTATTGGGAATCCCTACCACAATGTACGCATTAATCGTATTGAGTCATTGCAAAAGAAATTTATTAAATTCGCATTGTTTGAAGTAAATTTCCATAGTCCAATTCCATCTTATGAAGCTATATGCAAATCA
>OZ008368.1:269609540-269759540 GCA_963931995.1 Phaonia tiefii | reverse complement strand
GTGTGTGTTTTTTCGCAGTTTGACAATCTCTGTTTCGCAGTCGGACAAATCGGTGTTCTATAAGGGGTGGGTCACCCTTCTCATTTAGGGGTATGAAAAATAGATGTTGGCCGATTCTGAGACCTACCCGATATGCACACAAAATTTCATACAAATCGGTTTAGCCGTTACGGAGGAGTTTAACGGCAAACAATCTGTGATCGCTGTCGGACAATCTGTGTGAGCGCAATCGGACAAATTGTGTTTGAATGTATTCACGCCTATAGATGTTAACACATCAAAAAAATTCTTTTTCTTTTTTTTGATGTTGTCAGCAGTCAAACAAATTCAAAACAATCTGAATTTCCATTGCCTGAGCAAATCCAAATTCACAATTTTTTAATTGCCATTGCGAACAATGGTAAGTCTTTTGCATTTGCATTAGAGAAAGTAATGCAAATTAAAACGTGCGGGAAGGAACTTCGTTCCAAACCTTCTTTCCAAAATCATCCCTCAGGAAAGTTTTTAGTATTTCCCAATTTTCTTCTATAAATTGTACATGGCGTACTCTTTCTTTCCACACAGAAAATACGTATTTTGGAAAAAAAAATTCATTATACAGGGTGATTCAGGAAGATCCGGACAAATTTCTCCAACGTATTCCTTGGCTCATTTCATGAAGAAAAGTCCACTAGGACCATGTCCGAAAATGCAAGGGTGCGAAATGGCAGCGGGTTCAAAATTTTTCGGATTGACGGTCGGAGGGTATTAGGGTAAAGTTGCTAACTTCTGAGCCAATGGTCGGATTTTTTTGTTTTTGGAAAGGTCTTTAAGAGGCCTTTCAAAATTAATAAAAAAAAAGTAGAAAAATGTCAAATCGCCGAGATACAGAGCTTTCGGAAAAAATGGACAAACAATTCACATAACCTCAATTTGCTCAGCCAGATGGCAGGTAACTTATGTTTTGTTAATTTACAAAATCAAATAAATGTGTGCTGTTATTTCGCTTCCAAAAAAAAACAAAAATTTTTGCATTTCAGTAAAATGGTCATAACTTTGGAACGGTAAGACTTCTGGGCTTCTTTTAGGTCATTTTGGAAAGGTAGAGGTATGGCTATCTTTCAACAGTTACCTGCCATCTGGCTGAGCAAATTGAGGTTATGTGAATTTTGTTTCCCATGTTTTTCCCAAAGCTCTGTATCTCAGCGATTTGACTTCTTTCTACTACTGATTCTGAAAGGCATCTTAAAGACCTTTCCAACAATCCCAAAACTCCGACCACTGGATCAGAAGTTAGCAACTTTACCCCACTAACCTCCGACCACCAATCCGAAAATTTTGAACCCGCTGCCATTTCGCACCCTTGCATTTTCGGACATGGCCCTAGTGGAATTTTCTTCATGAAATGAGCCAAGGAATACGCTGGAGAAATTTGTCCGCAACTTCCCGAATCACCCTCTATAGCTTTATCAAACGGTCTAAAACATGATCCTTGAATGAACTTAGTATGCCTGTAATGACAGCCACTAATTTAACTAGTTTGTTAACTTATTCAAATATTTCCTTAAAGACTTCAATCATTCAAATACATTTTTGTTGTATTCCACATTATCTCTTCTTCTTTTTAATTTGCCATAATATGAATATATAATAACCGAATAAATTCATGGATCCTGATTGCAAACAATAATCCAAAAATTTGATTTGCCCCACAAATAACAGACATTAAATATAAATATAATTTAAAATATACGCCATTTAATAACGTTTAAATAAATTGCTACAATAATTTCGCTTCAGAAACGAATCACAAAAAACCCCAAAAATCTTAGGCAGGCGGCGAAAAGCATTTGAAACCAATCAGTCTTTAAATGCCATGAAATTGAAACAAATTTAGGATTGCGTGTAGACGTTGACTTCCTTTTTTTTTTGTTCTGATCACTGATTATTTTCACGTTGTTGACCCTTTGGAGAAAGGGTTGCCGTATAATTTTATTTTTAATAAAATGACATTATGGTGATATTGAAGTGTTTCATTTTCTCAGTGAAAATAAATATTTACAATTTATTGAGGCATTAAATAGCAATAGAACGCTCAAGTAGATTGGGGTGTCATTAGTTCTCATCAATATAAACATTTTCAAAAATATCATCAATATAAACAAATTCTAAAAACAAAGTCAAAACACAATGACATCGTTTCAATAAATTCCCTCATTTTAAATGGTCCAAATCGAACATAATGATGGTTTGATTGAAACCAAATTTAGTATCTAAGTTTTACTAAAAATCATTAAATATCTTCTAAATTCCAATAAAAAATTTAGCAAAATAAATTTCAAGGAATTCTGCAGAAACACAAAAGTCTAGAGAAAACGACAGTTAACACGAGTTTTACGTGTTTCAACCACATTAATTTGAAGTTCCAACAAATCTGGCAAAAAGGCAGCAACATATTGTGACCAGTGTTGTCGGTGGTGGTTTACTGGTGTTTCGACCGCAATGTTGCACAGGCAGAGGGAGTTGAAATGTGCTACGCTGTGGTGTGGTGAGGCCATGCAACAAAATACGAACTTTTGTAACCTGTCAGCATTGTGATGATTTAGAACCCATCAACCAAACAATAAATGCAACAATAAGATACAACAATGAAATGTAACCAACACGACAGGAATAATTTTAGGCAGATATTGTTACGTTGCATGATGTGATTGCCTGTGCCAAGATTGCGATGAGGACAAAACCTTACAGTAGCAACCATCTTAGAAGCAATGAATGCAAATCGAACAAAAGTTCTCAACAATATAAACGAAATTTAATTTCTTTTTGTGGTTTCTCTTGCACTTATTGAATATCTACATATTGTTTTTGTCCTTTTCGAAAGTCGGCATTTAGCACTTTGAGGTACAAAGTCACCAAACGGTCGTTAATATTGGCAATAAAAGAAAAACCGCATAATGTTAAACTTACACATTTAGCCATATACCAACCAATTCATTCATACAATCCCTCCAAAAGCCATTCTTTGGCCAACATGATATTTGCAGAGGTGAAGATGTTGCAGATGATAAAAGAGAAGACGCATTGTCTTGTTTGCCGGTAATACCGACCGACACCTCTATTTAGGATATTTCATTTACCAAACACCTTTCAGCTGACAATTCTTTTTCCCTTCAAAATGTTGCTTTCTGTCAATCCACTACTATCCTCTATGTGTGCGGCCTGGCCTGAATCCCTTGCACCATTTGAGTGGACTTAAATCATATTTATTTCCACTTTATGTGGCAGCAATATCGGGTATTTCTTTAGAAGTCCTGCTTACGATTCTCCTGATCATTGTGGAGAGTCTGTGTTTGGGTGAGGTCGTTTTGCAAAAATATCACCATTTTACACTCGTCGTTGAGTCACAGAGATTTAGAGATATTTTACCGTCGACTATTAACTGTTGCAAACAAGTGAATAAGCCAAGCAACATCAGCAGTTCCCAATCACCACTTCAAAGTCTAATGTTCCGCTTTGTAATTAAAATTAATAAACTTGTGTTGTTTGAAGTTGTTACATTCGGGTTTGCGAAACATTCGGTGTTCGGCATAGGCAACATAAATTATGTTTTGTAAAATGTATCACTTAGAGGGGTTTGTGTAAATCAATTATCATTAAACATTTAGTACAAGTAATTAGCTAAAAACCGATTAGTTTCATTGATTCGCCTCAATATATGGAATAACAAAATGGAAAGATTGAATGTCAATTAAACATTAAATGGATCACGTTGCTAAACATATCGCCTAAATTCGAACTCGAAATTCGAAACAAGCGTAGAATGTTGGGATAATATGGGAAAATATGTTTACACCTTAAGAAGTGGAATATCAAAGTTGTAGGCTGCTCAAAATTAAATCCTTGAGGTATCCAATGTTTTTATCTATCGGGTTTTCCAATACGGACTTAACAACTTTTTTTTTTTGTAAATAAAATGGAAACCATTTGAGATATTTCCAAAACTTTATGAACGACTTGAAATACAATCAAAACATTTTATGAATGGAACTCGACTTCGTTCATATGGCCACCGCCAATTTTCGATTAATCGGTTACACATTTCGGCTATAACGGCCGTAATTTCGCGTTCAATATTGGCTCTGAGTTCTTCCAACGACGTCGGCTAGTTAGCATAGACCAATGATTTGACGTAGACCCAAAGAAAAAAGTCTAGAGGCGTTAAATCTGAAGAACGAGGCGGCCAATTGACTGGTCTATTTCTTGAGATATCACGCACACCAAACTTTTCTCTTCAAAAAATCGATTGTAACGTGTGCTGTGTCCCTTCCTGTTTTTGAAACCACATGTCGTCCAAGTCCATGTTTTCCAATTCGGGCCAAAAATAATCGGTAATCATGACGCGATAACGATCGCCATTCACAGTAACGTGACGATCGTTATTGTCGACGAAAAAATATGGCCCAATGACGCCGCCGGCATGCAAACCTCACCAAACAGTTATTCGTTGTGGATGAAGTGGTGATACATCAAGCACATGTGGATTTTCACTAAACCAATAACGCATATTTTGCTTATTGACGAACCCATTGAGCCAAAAATGAGCTTCGTCACTGAAGATGATGTTGCGATGAAATTCATCGTCATGGCGCATTTTCTCCAGTGTGCAATCGGAGAACGTACGTTGCGTCAAATGGTCCATCGGCTTCAAATCTTGAGTCAGCTTGATCTTGTATGGGTGCAAACCAAGATCTTTACCCAAAATTCGCCATAAAGTGGTCTTGGCGATGCCCAGGTCCTGAGAACACCGCGGAATCTACTGATTTGCATCGTTTACTACGGACGCCTGAACGGCAGCGATATTTTAGGCACTTCGACTAACCCGTTGTCTCACTGGCACGACAGCATCACACAATGAATGTGTAGACTCAAATTTTTGCACTAAACTTGTTATTACTTGTCTACTAGGGCGAGAATAACGACCCGAAAATTGGAGTTAAGGCTCTTAAAGTTGCGATCACCGACTCCGAATTTCGATAGTACATTTTTATAATTTGCATACGGCTTTCGTTCGTGCACTTCACCATAATGAAAATGTTGAGTTTACTGAAAAAAAGGAAAGTAACAGTTAGATGATCAATGAAATAATACGTTCACAAATTAAATTCAAAATTGTCAAGTACCTATTGGAAAACCAATTGTATGAGAAGAGGTTGGAGCAACCGTAAATTCGGCTGTTACCAACGAATTGCGGTTGCGGCAACCAAATTGAGGTTGTCGCGCCTGAATTTATTCTGGCACAACTGAAATTCGGTTGAAGCAACATCGTTTTATAATTGATTCGGTACTAACAACTTAATCTTCGGTAGTGACAACTGAAATTCGATATGCCAACCAAGTTTTCTATAATTTCTGTTGCAATAAACTTATTTTGAATTCATTCGGATGGAACAAACGATATTGGTATCCAATTCAGTTGGAGTAAACGAATGTGCCATCAATTCAGGTGCAACTACCGAATTTTTTATCAAAACGTTTGTAGCCATCGAATTTGGTATCGATTTCGTCGCAATAATTGAATTTAGTCTTCAGTCTGTGCATAAATTCGGCCGCGGTAACGGAACTTGTCATAAATTCTGTACGTAAAGAGTATCTCAGTAAGAATGCACTTTCTCAGTTTAAAATAAAAATACATAAGTGATGATTTATCCGACCTTTCGTATTATATTCAAAAATTAAATTTTTCGAGCGTTTGGTCGTATTTTCAATAAAGTTTATTCTTCGATATTTCTCTACCCTTTGGGTAGCATCATCAGGAAGATAAACACAATTATTAATTAGAAACGAATATAAAATTAATTAAACTACGACCAAACGCTCGAACAATTTACTTTTTGAATATAAGACGAAAGGTCGGATAAATCATCACTTATGTATTTTTATTTTAAACTGAATAAGTTCATTCTTACTGAGACAATTTTTACCTACAGAATGTATCACAAATTCCGAAGACTAAATTCAGTTACTGCGACGGAATTGATACCAAATTCGATGGCTACAAACGTTTTGATACCAAATTCGGTTGTTGCACCTGAATCGATGGCACATTCGCTTACTCCAACCGAATTCGGTACCAATTTTGGTTGTTGCATCTGAATGAATTCAAAATTCGTTTGTTGCAACAGATATTATAGAAAATTTAGTTGTCATAACGAAAAAAATTGAGGATTCAGTTGTCACAACCGAATAAATTATAAAACTAGGTTTCTTCAGCCGAATCTCAGATGTGGCAGATATATTTTTGTGAAATTTGTAATGTGTTATTATCTATTGACACGGGTAGGGCAATCTGTCAAAGTGAACACATGCAAACAACACACTGCTTTAGCATAACATACGTGGTTGTTGTACAACAATAGTCTCTGCCTGAAAATAAGTATGATGGAATTGATGTAGCGGCAGCGAACAAACTACCAGGTCGTCGTCGCAAAAGAGTGCTGAATAGTAAAGAGAACTCATGGAAAGAATTGAATAACTCAAAAGCACTTGCGACATCTGGCGAATAATTTATATCGTATTACTCTCTTTTTGTCACAACTTGATCCATTCAGAATTTTGATGTGAAGCATAGATGCCTCTTAAAACATTTACGCTTTTTGTATTGTTTTATGTAATAATATTGACGACATGGTGCATTTTTATTGAAATATTCTATAAAGAGAATAAGACTCGGTTATGCTCTTTTACTCACACTCTCTAGATGAAAGCGGAAAGAGAGTGCAATAAGATCTCTATACTATTCAGTAATTTTTGTCGTCGCTCTGTTTATGACAAAACAAAAACACTTATAAGTATTTCAGTGAGCTAAATATTTCATCATTTATTTGAACAATATTACTTCTAATGTTAAATCAGATGTAAGAAAAAAGAAAAAAAAACGAAAAACCGATTTCCCACCACAAGAAAACAATTTTAAACTAAATTGTATGTATATTGGAAGTAAGTACATTTCGTATAATGACTTTTGGAATTGACTGCATTCTGAGCATTTTACATTGTGGTTTCAGCAAGACGGCGCCACCTGCCACACTGCGCATGAACCAATCGATTTGTTGCAACAACGATTTCCAGAACCAATTACCTCAAGGAATGCTGATGTCAACTGGCCACCGATATAATGCGATTTAACGCCGTGATGATTCTATGCGATTATCTCAGCCATATCTCTGTCTAAATGTCATGAAAAATTTCATGAAAAGATTAATGACCTGCCATCAGAGCTGTGGAGGCCATTTGACGGATATTTATTCTATACCTAATCGGAATCATGTCTTCTTTACAATGCAATAAAAAAATCACAACTATATCAAGAAATACGTGTTTTTATTTTAAACTGAAAAAGTTCGTTGTTACTGAGACCCCCTTTACGTAATACATTCTCCAAAACTACTGTAGAAAAAACTTTTCCATTGAGTTTATAAATCAATAATTTCAAAAAAAAAACATTGCAAAAGATGCAGTATATTCCAATTTGTTTATATTCTCAATTTCAATATAAATCTTTATTTTTTTACTTCGTATGTGGCCGACGGTGGTGCAATTGTAGTGGGGATGCTTACACGCTGAAAAATATCTGCCCCAGCAACATATTGCAGGAAACATGTACATCTTTGCAAGCACTTTTTTTCATGAATTGAACATCTGCTGCTAAATCTACATTTGTGTCTCAAGCCATATATTGTAACATATAAATCATTGTGTCTCAAACATGTCATATTGAATAGCAAACAAAATGTGTAGTATATTTGCGACAAGCTACAAACACGTTATATTTCCATCCAAACAACAAAAAAAGATAGATTTTTTCAACGTGTAGCGTGAGTTCGTGGCTTCGATCCCTGCTCTGACCGCTTTACATTTCTTTCGACGACGATCGCTTCGCTTAGGAATGGCGACACTATCGAGTATATAGCCATGAAAAAGCTACTCATAAATAACGTTAGGAATCGGTGTAAAACTGTAGGTCCCAATCAGTGAACGTAAAACTAGAAAGCCCACAGCTCACTGGCTGTGAAAAGCTCTCTCTCATCCCATCATGGGATGTAACAGGAAACCGTTTTTTTAATACACGCAAACCTTTTAAATATTTTTTTCAATTTGAGTAGGTTTTTATGTTAAATGTTGGTACAAATATCTCCTTAAATTCTATTCTATTAAAAACGTGTAAACGTCATTGATTATATATTTTAATCAATGATGGGAACACAGATCTGCGTGATAAAAAAATGTTAAACATCAATGTAATACAGTATCGATGGCTGCACCACGAAATAAAAACAAACAAAAAATTATTATGAAAACTACAAAATACATATTTAATAGCAACATTGACTGTGACTCTGTCTCGATATAAGTCTACAGTTGATGTTACAACTGCGGCACTGATGTTGATGGCCACCCACTGGTGCAACATTAAAACCAACTTTGAAAAAGGAAAACAACATTAGGAAAGGACAAAAATAGTGGGGTTGGCGACGTTGGTAAGACTTCCGTCCCGCAATACCGATTCTCACACTGAGCTAATACTATTTCGTTTAATATTTCCCATTTTTTACTGTATTTTCATGTTTTTCTTGGCCTTTTTAACTGATTTTTTGTGTTTCTCGTCGTTTATTACTTCGAATAACAATATTTACCTATTGCTTTCTTTTTTTTGTACCCATTGTGCTAAACGAAGGAACGAAGTTCCCTGGCGGGGAGACTCGAGTGAAAGACAGCGAGAAAGCGGGCGGGCCGTTGATAGACATGACGGTCTAATTGCAATAATCCATTTATAACTTACAATTTCAGTTTAGTACACAATGGCACATTTGCTGTTTGATTATTTGAATTTTCCTCAAGTTTTCTTATTTCTGCTTCCTTTTTGTTTTCTTTTATTGTTGGTTATTATTCTATCAAATCCATTTTCATATTTGGCCAAAAGGCATATTAGCATTCTTGTGTTTTCGCCCTTGATGTGTTTTCAGTTGTGTTTTTTGGTTTAGTTCTTTCCTTGAAGTCTCCTTGGAATTGAATAGAAACTGCAGGAATAAATATCGTAAAAAATTAACCAAAATGCTGCTTTCTTTGTTGTTGATTCGCTTTATGAGCTTATTAAGACATTTTTCGGTTGAAAGAGAAATTGTATCCGTTGGGTTTTAGATTTCCAACCACAAGCAACCCTTAGTTTGGGCTGATAATAAAAACAAACAACATTCGTCATGGACAATTTAGAGTAGGGGTTTTCGTTCCCGGGAAATTTGTCACTCCGAGAAAACGGGATTAATTTTTGGATTTCCCGGGATTTTTCCGATATACCTGAAAGGAAAGAGACTAAGAACGAAACTGCATTGGTTTATTTAAAATGCTGTTTTTATACATACATATGTAAACTTCTGAGAAAAATATTGAACAATATCCCAGTTCAATATCCCATCATCAATGATTAACCCTAGTGAGATAACGTACGTCTCTGAGTCGTATGACAAATAAGCATTTATTTATTTCTTTGATTTTTAAGGGGAATACTGCTCGTCGGATTTGCAGTTTAAACTTTGCGGGCTGTTTTAAAACTTTTATTAATTAGATCTGAAACTAGCATACGTCTTTAAGACGTATGGTTATCTTATGTACAAAAAATAACGTTATCTTTCTAGTGTTAAGGGGTGGCATATCAGAGTCCCTGCTGACTTAAAGATCCACTCCTATATAAAAAAATTTATGACAGCCCCTGACATTTTCATTACTTACCTACTTATCCGGTCTCGGACAAGCCCGGGGGGTCAGGGACCTTACAAAACCAAGATAACATATTTCGCCAACCAGTTCGATCTTTTGCCTTATTTCTCCAGTTGGCAATACCAAGTGTACCCATGGGATTCATCAACCTGATCCCTACAGCAGAGTCTTGGTCTTCCCATTTTTCGTCTTCCTTCGAGTTCGGTTTCGAAAACTTTTCGTGCTGGTGCGCCTTCATCCATTCTACTGACATGGCCTAGCCAGCGCATTCGCGTTAGTTTGATCTGCATAACTATGTGAATGTCAGGATAAAGCTCATACAGCTCATGATTCATGCGCCGCCGATACTCGCCGTTGTGCACTATAGGGCCATAAATTTTTCGGAGCATTTTTCTCTCGAAGACTCCTACAGCTGTTTCGTCTGCTTGCGATAGGGCCCAGGATTCTGCGCCATAAAGCAAGACAGGTTGAATGAGAGTCTGGTACAGCTGGACTTTTGTTACTCGAGAGAGGGCTTTATCTCTAAAGTGATTGCTTAGCCCAAAATAGCATCTATTGGCAAGCACAATTCTCCGCTTGATCTCAAGGCTGACGTTGCTGTTTTTGTTTACTGCAGATCCGAGGTATATAAATTCGTCCAGTACCTCGAAGTTATAACGGTTATCAACGTTCACGATTTGGTCTAATCGGGTGGAGGCCCTGTTCGTTGAAACCATTAATTTTGTCGTGTCCTGATTTACTATCAGACCCACTTTTGCTGACTCCTTCGCAATTCTCGAAAAAACCGCAGTAACTTCTCTAACTGTGCGTCCAATGATATCTATATCATCAGCATACGCGAGCAGCATGTGACTTTTGCTGCTGATGGTTTTAGTCATGTTGACAGCAGCTTTTCTCAGAATAATCTCTATTAAGATGTTAAAGAGATCGCACGATTGGGTGTCACCTTGTCTGAGGCCTCGCTTAGTTTCGAAAGGTTCGGTAAGATCCTTACCAACTTTCACTGCGGATTTGGTGTTCGTCAGGGTCATCATGCAGAGGAATATGAGTTTTGCAGGAATACCAAGCTCAGACATTGCTTCAAATAGATGATAGGTGTCGATTTGTTTTTCTTGTGTCTTCTCCAGGATTTGGCGTAGCGTGAAAATTTTTTTCCAGGCCTAAAGCCACACTGGTATGGTCCAATCAGGTCATCGATAATTGGTTTTAGTCTTTCGCACATTATACTTGATAGAACCTTATATGCTATGGATAAAAGGCTTATTCCACGGTAGTTGGCACAGATACTCGGGTCACCTTTTTTATATATGGGACATAGTACACTGAGACTCCAATCGCCGGGCATGCATTCATCTAACCAAATTTTGCTAATGAGCTGATGCATGCACCTTATCAGCTCATCGCCGCCCGCCTTATACAGCTCCGCCTGTAATCCATCGGCTCCTGCGGCTTTGTTGCTCTTAAGCCGGGTAATAGCTGTTCTGACCTCGTCCTGGTTAGGAGGGGGGCAATCGACGTCGTCGTCCATATTGTGATCGATTGTCCCATCGTCATCGGATAACTCAGGTACTAGTAGCGCGGAGAAATGCTCTCTCCATATTCCCAACATGCTATGCACATCTGCGACGAGATATCCGTCCTTGTCTTTACAGAAGGGGGCCCTGAACCATGTTCATTAGTTCCGTTTTTGACTTTTTGGTAGAATTTTCGGGCTTCATTCTTCCATCTGTATGTCTCAATATACCTCTGTCTCTCAGCTCGCGTTGCAATTGACTGAAGCAGTGTCATACGATCAGTGTTCTGTTCATCATTTGCAATGCGACACTCTTCATCGTCCCATGGTTTATTGGGAAGCGCTGTTCAAGACCAAGTACGGTTGTTGTGGTAGTTTTCACAGAGTCGGATATGGGTTTCTGCCTCGCTTTAGGACCGTTTTTGGGAGGGGTGGGTTCTGTGACGAGAGATGTGAGAGTTACCTTGAGTAGACTTGGGCTACCTCTGGTAATTGCAGCTTTCCGATGTCCAGCTTTCTCTGCGTCTGGTTTCGTACGATTTTCGCTCTACTTAATCTTGTGCGAACCTTTGCTGCTGCCAGGTAGTGATCACAATCGATGTTAGCTCCTCTGATCACTCGTACAGCCATTACCTAGGATGAGTGCCTTCCATCAATTACAACGTGATCAAATTGGTTCTTCGTTCTTTGATCAGGGGATACCCAAGTAGCCTTGTGGATGTCTTTATGTCGGAATCTTGTTCCACTAATGACCATGTTTTTTGCCGCGGCAAAGTCAATCAGTCTCATACCGTTTTCGGAACTGTCAGCAAGTAAACTGAAATTGCCAATAGTTGGATTAAACACATTCTCCCTTGCTACTTTGGCATTGAAATCCCCTAGTACAATCTTAAGGTTAAGGCCAGGGCATAAAAATGTTTCAATTTTATGCGTATTGTGGCTATACGTTCACTCACAGGATTGAACCTAGAGATTAGATGTCGCCGTCTTTTGCCAACTACAAATCCGCACGCAAATTCATGTTTTTTTCATGGCAACTGTGTATATGACGCAGTTTCTTTTTCGTGTGCAGCCTTGTCCTGTCCATCGCATTTCCTGGATAGCCATATAACTGAGGACATCTGCCAGTTGGATACTTGCACCGGATCTATATAGAGTTCTTACATTCCAAGTGTATATCCGTAAATCGTGGTCCTTATAACGTTTGCGGGGGTCGCCAACAAATAGGGCCTTTATACATTTGATAAAAAGTCATCAGGAATCGTCCGCAGTTTGTCAATAGTTGTGATCACCATATGCCATGTAAACAAGACGTCCTTCAGCCACTATTCATCAGAGGGTCAGTCACTAAATGTTGTGCTTCTGTATAATTTTCTAAACACTTACTTTAGTTTAATCTTTGTATATGTACTGAACCTGCATGACCGATAATTAAATAAAGCCTGGAAGAAGAGTTGTCAACATCATGAAATCTGGGCATACGTATGAGTCCCTGAAAATGAGCATATTCTTTTCCTCATTTTCAAATATTTTTGGAACGAAATTCCTTATCGCACGTTGTGGGATAGGGCTAAAGGGAAAAAAATTAAACACCTTTTGTTTTAACACTATTCTGCTACAATCCACTATTATCAACTATATTGTTTACTTTTGCTTTGGTTTGTGTCTAGACTAACTAGATGTCTCACATATGTTTGGAAATTTCTTGTTTAATGGGAAGTTTTCTAGGTGGAGCCTGTAACCAATATTTAGTATACATATATTGTAATTTTGAACCCAATAGTAAGTAAATTTAGAAATGCCAAAGTGAAACAAGTTTAAAAAAGAACATTTTCTTAAATAAGTGCATTTGCTAAAAAAAGTAAATTTTCTCAAAAAAAAATACCTATTCATATTCTTAAACAAAGTACATTTTCTTAAAAAAAAATACTATATATTTATGAAGTACCTTTGCTTAAAAACGTAAGTTGTCTTAAAAAAAGTAATTTATTTAATATAAGTACCTTTTCTTAAAAAAGTATATTTTCTTAAATCAAATTACCTTTTCTAAACAAAACTACCTTTTCTTTAAAGAGTACCTTTTTTCCGAAACAAAATAACTTTGCTTGAGATAAGTACCTACTGTTAAAAATTAAACTATTCTTGAAAAAAGGACCAATTCTTTTTTACAAATTTTCTTTCCTCGACAGTAGTAGCCTTTCTGACGATAAGTAATGTTTCTTAAAAAATAACCTTTTCCTAAAAAGAGTACCACTTCTTTAAAAAGTACCTGTCCTTAAAAAAGTACTTCTTTTTAAAAAAAATCATACCCTTATGGCTTTTTCGTGCACAAAGTACTTCTTCTTAAAAATAGTACATTTTGTAAAAAAACATTAGCTTTTAATAAAAGAAGTACATCTCTTTAAAAAAATAAGTTTTTGGGAAAATATAATACTTATTTTTACAAAAAGGACCTAAAAATATACTTTGAAAAAAAAGACCATTCGGTAAAAAAAATTTCTTAAAAAAGTTTATCATTTTACAAAAAGTATCTTTCCTTAAAGATCCATTTAAATTATCGTGTTTTTCAACGGGCGCCTTAGGCGTGTTGGAACTAACAAGTAAATAATATATAACGAAAGGCACTTCATTCCAACCGGGTGTCCCCTGACACCTCATGTGATATTTTAAATAAATTTTTAAATTTGTGACATATATTCCATAACTTCAACTAAAAATATAAATTTCAGTTTGATATTTTTTAAAAATCATAGACTAATACATACATAGATGCATTTATTCTCTCATCTGACGTTTCATTTCACACTCTTCGTCGTAGGATTGTGGTAATGAGAGAAATTAAATTTAAAATTAACTTACACCAGGTGGAGTTACAAAATATGTTCACATAACTTTTTCTTGTCGTTTTGGTATAGAACTGAAAATTTTAAATGTATTTTGCACTTTTTTGTTGACTTTTATCGTTGGTATACATTTCTATTGTATTTAACACAACTAGTTTGCCACAAAAACACGAAATTCGGTTGTTTCTCCTTGTTGGACGTTGTTTACTATTGCCTCTATCTGGTATTATTGAACCCATGTTTTGCGCCATCCAATGCTTGCTTTCCACCGTACCTATGACGTTTAATTTATTGAGAGAATAAATGTATCTATGTATGTATTAGTCTATGTGCCAAATGATAAAGACTTCCTCTATAGACATTCAGCATTGGCTTTAGTAACAATCAGGCATGACATAGTGCTGACAAATCAGTAGCATGGTCGTATATATAATTAGATTGTCAGTCTCTTCACAGCTTAAGCCACCTAAGTCAAATCTAGCAACATGTCATTAGAATGTCTTATATAAACTGTCGTTACCTACTAACATTGTCCTTAGGAAATGACACTGAAATGTATTCAAGACATCATTTCCAACTGGGATACTATACGTAAATGGGTTAAATGAAACGTTAAAAACTCAAAACCGTTTTATATTGAGCGGTTATAATTCAAGACGATGTACGAAATGATCGCAAGCGATTCAAATGCATTCGTAAGCGTACGAAAATCGAATTCAATTATTCGTGTTCAGTTTGCTCTATACTTGTACTTGTCTTGTTCGTGTGTGGTTATATCGGCAAATACACACAAACTTTAAATAACCGAGTGGCGGAATTCGCAAGGCCTTCCACAAATAAGGCACTGGGAATGCTTCTTTTGTAATGCCTTTCTAAAATAAGGCCTGCGGAATGCATGATTTTTGGTTTATCAGATATAACCAAGATGAAGATTTTTAAAAATTTGAGAAATTTTTTTTCCGATTCTTTTTAGCCAGAATTTAACAGAAAAATTTCATACAAATTTTTAAGTTATATTTTTTATTTAATATTTTTCTGGATATTTTTAAAATTTTATAAGACACCGACTGTCAATTTGAAGTTACGCGTGGTAAAACTTGCTATGATAGATACATACGTACATACATATAACTAAAAATGTAGAAGTTGATAATGATTTTGTGATAAAAAAAAATATTTTAATTTTATTTTTGTTTATCACAATAAAGTAAAGAAAATTCTTTCTAAGGCCTTCCTTGCCTTCTAAGGTCATCCTTTTCGTATGCCTTATTTTAGGAAGGCCTTGTCTTCCAATCTCACGCAAACCAGGAGGTAATATGTAGGAAAGGCCCTCAGTATTTTAAAGGAGGCCTGTTTGGTCATGATTTCAGGCTTTCCAGGTCATGACTTCCCCCGGTGGGAAAATACAAATTTGATTCAGGACAAACACACAAATACATTCCCATTCGCGTGATTCGCCACAATGTGCACCAAACCGGATGCGGATCCGTTACGAACTTATCACGGGTCCGTAAAATCATAAAATAATGAAATGTGAGTTCTCGAACCCGTTTCGAACATTGTACGAGTCTGTAAAAACACAAAAAGCGAATGAGTGAAATTGCGACTAGGCGGACCGGTCTCGAACACATTACGACTCTGCAAATAATAGAAAAGTGAATTGAAGTGATCACGAGTCCGTAGAAACATAAAAAGCGAAACAGTGAAATTGCTAATTGGCAGATCCGTTTCGAACTCGTTACGACTTTGTTAAACATACAAAAAGTGAATCAGTGAAATTGTGACTTAGCGGATCAGTTTCGAATCCGATACGAGTCCATTGAAACAAAAAAACCAACCAGTAAATATGCGATTCGAATACGTTATGAGCCTGTTAAAATATAGAAAATTTAATCAGTGTAATTGGTATCTGGTGGATTGGCTTAGAACACGCTAAAGAATTCAATTCACTACAATTCAATTTAACTTATTTCATTTCAATTCAATTCAGTTCATTTCAATTCAGTTCATTTCCATTCAAATCAAATCAATTCAATTCAATTTAGTTCAATTTAATTCATCTTAACTCAATTCAATTCAGTTCATTTCAATTCAAATTAATTCAATTCAATTCAATTTAGTTCAATTTAATTAATCTTAATTCAATTCAATTCAATTAAATTCAATTTAATTCAATACAGTTCAATTTAATTCAATTCAATTCAATTCAATTCAATTCAATTCAATTCAATTCAATTCAATTCAATTCAATTCAATTCAATTCAATTCAATTCAATTCAATTTAATTCAATTCAATTCAATTCAATTCAATTCAATTCAATTCAATTCAATTCAATTCGATTCAATTCAATTCAATTCAATTCAATTCATTCCAATTCAATTCAAGTCAAATCAATTCAATTCAGTTCAACGATTTCCAGAACAAATTACCTCAAGAAATTGTGATGTCTACTAAGATCATGCGATTTAACGCAGTGCGAGTTCTTTCTTTGGGGTTTTGTGAAATCTCGGGTTTATGCGAATAAACCAGAAAAAATTCCTGAGCTCAAGTCCGAGATCCAACGCTTCATCGGTGAGATACCATCACATTTCTGTGAAATAGTCATGGAAAATTTCATGAAAACATTAATGACCTGACCCGAGCCGTGGGGACCATTTAACTGATATTTTATACCATACTTGTTTGAAACATGTTTTCTTTACAATCCAATAAAAAAATTATTTTAAAATGAAGAAGGGAATTATTACTGAGACACCGTTATAATGTGGAAACTTCTTGATCTTTTTCTAAATGCTGCTTTTCTTAGTTAAGTTTAAGATTAACGAGGTTCATGGTTCGCCCATCATGGATTTTCAAATTCATATTCGATAGTTCTCCCACGGCAGTCAACCTCAATTCATTATTCGACGGCAACGATTTCCCAGGACCCAAAATATGCAGACGTTATAACATTTTGCCCATAACGCATACTCCGTATGTGTGTTTAATGATTAGCGTGCGTGGTTATTGCACGTGGGAACGGTTGTTAAATACAAACTCAAAGTTATGTAGTACAGGACTCGAACCCACTAGTCGTAAACACTAACCTCATTCTAGTCATCAAATTTCAATTATTATAATAATATTGTCGTTCCTGGTATAATCTCATACCACACCATGGCTTTACATCGGCATGCCAACCATGAGCATAATAAGCCTAAAACGCTACCTTGAGACTTGCCACAACATCCGGAATAGGAAACCGTCAATTGACTTCGTGCAAAAAAAAAAACGTAAAGCTAAACATTTCAAAATTTGTTTCACTGAAATCCCATTTGTGATACTGTTAATCTTTATAAATCCTAGAAAAAGAAAAAAACTAAATACAACGAATGCAAATAAACCCAGAAACATTTTAATGAGATTTTGTGGCATTTTTTTTTTGACATAAAACCTGAAAAAACGTCCGCTTAAATGTTTCTAACAGCTTTTGTTTCTTCCTTAGTAGCCTGTAGAGTATTTATTGAAAAGTGGGTTTCATTTACAGCACGTGTTTGCTATCGGATTAATAAGCTCAGTAACAGCAGCCTTACACGAAAAAACGATGGGTGTTCCCCTTTAAAAAAAAATCATCTCCCTGGGGTGGCTAGGTGGAAAACGGTATCGTTTTCATAGATTTTACCCCAAAAATATGCTTAGTTTTTCCTCTCGAAGTTTCGTGTTTACCCACGAATTATACTGCGTCTTTTGAATATTTCATAAGTAAATGCGAGCGTTATGATTTGTTTGGTCGTTTATTTGTTTTGAAATAAAATTGAATTTTCATGCATTTCTCTCAGCTACCAGAAAGTCAATCTTGTTTGTGTTTCTTTCTCTAGTGATTCCGAAACGTATATTGTTGACGGAAATTATAATTCTTTTAAAAACTAATAAATATTGCTTCAAAGATTTATTGTCATTTAAGATGAGTTTTCATAGAATTCTCTGGTCACAGCTGCTGTGGTCATTTTACAATGGGCTATTAATGGATTTTCATGGGAAATTCAAGAACATAAATTTTATGTAAATACAGATTTTTGGGAATATAATTGTTAGTGATGCTAAAATTTAATATTTCAAAATTTGAGTTAGAATGAACTACACTGTGAAAATTAAATGCATAAAAGTTCCAATTACTTGTTCATAAACTTTTATACATTAATTTTATGAACATATTCTATAAATTTATGAATATTTCTGTAACTTTAATGAATCTGTTCATAACTATGTAATGATCAGTTCAATGAAAATGCTGTTCTGTAAATTTAATGAATCTGTTCATAACTATGTACTGATCAGTTCATTGAGAATGCTGTTCAGAACGTTAATTTGTGCATAACTGTTTTAACATACACATATAATTCGTTTTACAGATGTTTCAGGTTTTTTGATATTTTTATAATCATCTGCATACTAAAAAATTCTCATTCATGTATTTTTTTTTTGAGAAAATTTACTTTTATTAAGAAAAGGCATTTACTTAGTTAAGAATATTTTCTTTTTTAAACTCCTTTCACTTTGGTTTTTCTAAATTTACTTTTTATTGGGTTTAAATCTACAATATATACTAAATATTGGTTACAGGCTCCACCTAGAATACTTTCCAGTAAACAAGAGATTCCCCAACATATGTTAGTCTAGACACAAACCAAAGGAAAAGTATCCAATATAGATCATAATACAGGATTGTAACATAATAGTGTTAAAAAAAAGTTGATAAATTTTTTTTCATTTAGCCCCCATCCCGCAAAGTGCGATAAGGAACTTCGGTTCAAAACTGTGCAATTTCAAATGTTAATGGCGATAAAGCACATAATGAACGAAACAGATGCATTTCCAAGGAACTAATGTTGTATGATTTTTGTGGAAAATATGATACCTGATGGAGCGAAAACACTCAACCGAAGTTGATTTGGTGTAGTTTTACATTAAACGACGTTATGCTAAATTTTTTTAAATGTATACTGGACCCTCGTTATTTTTGATCAATTACTTTTTGAAGATGATATCAGCCAAGTGGGCCACGCCTTTATTGATGGCCAGAAATCGTGAGCAGTCAAATCGAATTGCTAAAACGAGACCCGGAAACGCATCCATCAAAATTTATCTTGTCGTTCATTCACTCACGGTAATAAAAACAAGTTGTTCCCAATGTGCAGTTACGATTCCGAAAAAAATATAAAAAAGCGAATCAGAGAAATTGGGATTTGACGCATTCGTTTCGAACCCGTTACGAGTCCTTAAATCATAAAAAACGAATCAGCGAAATTGCGATATAGGGATTCGCTTCGACCCTGCAAACATCTCGTGAGGAAACCAAACTCATAGTTAGGGCAGAGGTGCCTTACAACCAGACATATTTGACAAAAATATTTAATATCACAGATTGGTTTCTGGTTGGATAAAACACAAACACTTAAAAAAAAATCCAATGAGTGTTCGAACTCACGGGCGATGTGTTAACACCTTTTTGCTACACGGTACCTGTTCGATTTCTATGAACACATTCGTAAATGTTACATTGGAAAATAAAAAACAGCGTTCAATCATATGATGACGTTACAGTTAAATAATATTAATACTTAAACTTATTTAAAGACCCAGTGCAAGCATATGTGTCATTATTTTCTTGCTCAATACTTTTTGTTTTATTCCCACAAAAGTCAAAGAATGCAAAGCAACAGACACTTGTACATACATACATACATTGTTATATTCGTACGATATAACCGAAGATAAACATAAAATACTTTTTTAATATAGCTTTTTAATCCAAAAATTAATAAAATCGGCTATGAATTTCCGGAGAAAATCGCGTGGGAAAATTATATGAAAATCGCCCAATAGTCACTTTCAATACCGACTGCCAAGCAACGAACAAACAAACGATGATAAGACAAAACCGAAGATCAACATAAAACACTTTTTTAATATTACTCCAAATTAATACTCCAAATTAAAACACCTAAATCTCGGCTCGCCGATATCGGATCGCCTTAATTTTTGGCCTAAACTCTTCGTTGAAACCCGCACTAGCTTTTTAATCCAAAAATTAATAAAATCGGCTATGAATTTCCGGAGCAAATCGCGTGGGAAAATTATATGAAAATCGCCCAATAATCACTTTCAATACCGACTGCCAAGCAACGAACAAACAAACGATGATTTACTCTTACAAACCTAACACTTGCGTATGTATTAAATTTATAGTTTACTGCCCTAGAGGCGCGCGTATAGATGTTAACACATCAAAAACACTAAAGTTTGTCTGAGTAATACGGCATTTACACCAAACAAGATTAAAGCATTTTGAAGGTTAAGTCCGTTAACGCGCGCTAACTCAGAAGATTACTCATACAATTTTAATGTATAGAAACTGCAGTTTAATTTTTAACCTTAATTTAAACTGGTGCACATTTTGATGCAACAGTGTCAGTTACTAAAAAAAATGCAACCATAATAAAACCATACACAAAAAAATCAACTGTTTGACAGATAGACAAAGAAGATAGAAGCTGATCGAAAATTTTCCGACGCGACGCCGCCACCAAAACATTTTTGAAGCTTACGCCGCCGCCGATATAAATGGCTCCTATTGGTTTGAACTGTGAGTAGATTTTATCGACTAACCCTATCCACTGATCCAATTTTAAAGTTTCTGTTATTTCAAAAACATCCCAAAATTTTACAAAAAGAAAGTGCACCTAATGTGTCAAACATTCTAAGAGTGGTCAACAAATTTTAAGAAACTGGGTTGGTTACGGACAGTAAGACTTCTGTGCGTCAACGTACCGGCCGGCCTCTTGAAAATATTCTGCAACGTTCTCAACAACATTAAAGTTCACGAAACACTACGCAGCGAATTTTGACAAAAGACCTCCACCTTCATGTGTACAAAATTCAGTTTACTCAGGGGCTCAAACCAGTAGAACATGGAAAGCGGCGGCATTTCGTTCAATGGACACTGGAGAAAACTGAAGTCGATGCCAATTTTTCAAAAAAGTCATCTTCTCCGATGAAGCGCAGTACCATCTGAATGGCTACGTGAGTACACAAACTGGTCGAACTTGGGTCTCAGAATATCTTCATGCAATCTATGAGACTCAACTACACTGACAGCCACTGGCTGGTGCGGATTTTGGACAGGCGGTATGATTGGGCCTTACTTTTTAGAACATGGGATCGAAATTGCAGTGACTGTGAACGGCGTTCGTTACAGGAACATAATAACGGAGTTCTTGTTGCGTCACCTGGACGACATGGATCTTGACGACATGTGGTTTCAGCAAAACGGCGTCACCTGCCACACCAAGCATGAAACAATAGATTTATTGCACCAACGATCTCCACAACAAATTATCTCAAGAAATTCTGATGTTAACTGGCCAACAAGATCATGCGATTTAACACCGTGCGATTTCTCTGTTTGGGGTTTTGTGAAATCAGGGGTTTATGGGAAACAATTTCTGAGCTCAAATCCTAGATCCAAAGCGTCATCGGTGAGCGACATCTCTGTGAAAAAGTCATGTAAGATTTCTAGAAAAGAATAATGGCCTGTCATCAGAGCCATGAAGGCCATTTGACGAATGTTTTATTCCGTATTTAGTATTTATCAAAAGTAACAAAATTATATTTGGGGTTTGCTAGTTTAGCTGCTGTTCTGACTTTATGGCCTCATGTAGATTTTGGCTAAAACTTAATTTTTACGAAGAACGTGCAATTTTTCTCACGGCTATATCTCGGAAACCAATTGGAATTTTGCTTTCCTGTTTCTGACACAATTGTAGCTATAGACTAGGAGAAAAAAGTGTAAAATAAAGTAATCCCAAAAAACTTCATCTAGTGCCTATGTATGAGATATATATTCCTAGTATAGTCATAAGACGTTGGGGGAAAAGATAATATTATCTAGAATAACATATGAAAACTTGTAAACGAATATGTGGACAATAAATATTTAAAATCTAAATTCTCTTCATCTAGTGCCTCAAAATTCTAATTTTTTTTCAGGAAATGTTTTTTTTTTCATAATAATATCTGTTCTCACTCCGAGCCATATTTATTGATGAAGTTTCGAACAATAGCAGTTGGCGAAAACAGAACATATTAATAGAAAATCGCCATAATATATAATTGTATATCAACACTCTGAAAACCGGTATTTTTTGTTGCTTGGATGCAAATATACTGTGTTTGTAGCTTGTCGCAAATATAGTATACTTGTGTTGAAACACATTGTGCTTTCTAGGCAATATTACATGTTGGAGACACAATGAATAATATGCTGTAAGCAAATATGACTTTGTTTATTGAACAGCTGAAAAAACCGTGACAGGAAAAAGAAAGGGCAGCAGATTTTCGATTCATGAAAAAAATAGTTGCACGTAATTATATGAATGTTCCAACAGTATACATGGTTCCTGCTTACTGTTACAGGGGCCGTTTTTTGAGCGTGTATATAGATGTTTCTGTTGACATCTTTAGAATTGCACGCAAGTGCATAGAGTGTATATTGTTTCCGCAATAAATGCATTCCCGGTGGAAGCATGAGCATTAGGGGAATAACGTATGAACAATTCTGAAAATGTCGCAAGGGCTCTATACATTCCACATAGAGGACTAAAACTGCGAAAAATAAATTTTTTATTTTGTTGGTGGCGTTAAAAAATGGTTCCACAGAAAATTGGTTGCAGTTTTGTGTACATGATGTTTTTTAATACAAAATAAATATGTTTTCAAACTTTATTCACTTTTGTATATGAGAAAACAAAGTTACCCGCTTTTAAAGTGTCCCATTGACAATCATATTTTAATTTATTATTATTTCGTGTCGTTTTAAATTAAAAAAAAATTTAAATACGAATACAAGACAATCCGAAAAGACTCGAAAATATATACCCAAAACTTAAAAATCCGCGATAACATTCAAAATATAAACAATCGTTATCTGAACTACAACACGTACCTACGTAGAAAACCATATTTGGAAAATGCAACTTTTTATATAAGGCGGGAGAACGCCTTTACCGGTTTTTCCTTTTCGGTTTTGTATAATCGGGTTTTTTGTCTATCTGGCATCTACTTGATAAATAGTATTTGTATTTGCAGTGTGGGAACTTGTGAAAAACAACAGTTACTTCTCAGCAACGCGTCAAAAGTTAAATTTTAAATTTTTTTTGTATAATACATGTTTATACTTATTGTATGTATTGTTTATTTGAATTTATAAAATTATTTTCGAAAAGTATCTAATAGTTGAATTAAATGTAGAAATCAAAGCGCTGCATTCGCGAGTTTTCAAAAAACATTTTCATTTTCCTCTTATATTATAAAATATAGCTTCTAAAAGAATAAACACCTGCAAGAAGATAAAGTGAAAAACAATAAGTGATTCACTTTTTCTTATTGTGCTCTTGTTAGAGCTTTGCGTAGTCGCAGGCGAATAACTGTTATGTGTCAATGTTGCCACATTGCAAATAAAGAAATAATTTTTCGACTGTATACCAGATTGATAAAGAACCAATTATATATAAAATTGCACGAATTTAGTATATTAAAACATTAATCTTTGATTAGAATAATATATCCATTTTAATATGACATGAAACCATTCATATTTAAAGGCTAATTATAACGGTTTTAACAAAAAACCCGGTTCCAAAAAACACTAGTTTAGCTTCTGTTCGTAAGGGGTTAAAGAATTTTATTTTATTTTTCTCTTGATAGGAAGGTGTTAGGACAAGCTTTCCATTGAGGTGTATCTTGTTGGGAACAGAACAGAAAAACCGGTTACAGGTCCTATTTTCAATGCGAATTTCCGGGTCGAATATCTCAAGAACCGGTTGCGTGCCACGGAATTTTTTTGCATATTTAGAGTCAGCTCATCGAGTTCTATCCACCACTAGCCCCAACACGCAAATTCGAGAGCAGACCGTGTACTGTACATGAGACAATTTTTCTCACGGCTATATCTCAGAAACCAATCACAATGTTGTTTTCCTGCTTTCGGCAAAATTGTAGCTATAGACTAGCAGAAAAAAGGTGTGAATAAAACTTAACCCAACAAACCGCATCTAGTGCCGAAAAATTTAAACTTTTTCTATATTTTTTTTTCACCATTTTCGGCCCATATTTTTGAAAAGAAATGCGACATTTGTTGGGGTAGCATAATAATTATCATAATAATATTTATGACAAGAATTACGATTTTTGTTGGAGTTGTAAAATAATCAGTACTTTTAGTTAATGTTTTTGTTTGAATTCCAGCAATTTTAAAAACTGTACCAAATATCAGATTGAAAATGAAGCACATAGTAACAAAACCCTATTTACAATACTGACCTCATTCGACGGAAAAAAACATATGAGATTTATGAATGTTGTTTTACTAAACAGTAGTTTACTCCTATGATTGAATTCTCGTGAAATTTACGAACAAATGATGACAACGAAATATACAATGCTGGTCCACGTGATCGGAAATAGAATTTTTTTTTGATTCTTATAACTAAAAAAAATAGATAATAAACAGTAGATAATTTATGATTAAATAGCATACATTGGGCTAGTTAATTATATGACAATTATAATTTGTTGTTTAATTTGAATTTCTTGTCGAAATGCAAATTTAAAAAACTTTCATTACCATTGGCAATTGTACTTATTTTCAAGTCATTTCCTTCATATCTGGCAATTTTGGTTTACAAATATTTTATACTGTACAGGTTTATGAATTTGAAGGTACGACGACGCAATACCTATCGAAACTACAAACCTCTACATATAAAATACTTTAAAAACAGAATTGCCAGCAGTCAACGAAATTCAAAATAATTAAAAGCATTCCCATATTTCATTGCAATTGGCATCCGATTCCACAACCTGCCTTGGCATTGCCTAAGTAAATTCAAATTTGAAATTATTTAGTTGTCATTGCGAACAATGGTAATTCTTTTGCATTTGCATTAGATAAAGTAATGCAAATTAAAATCCTGAAATTCACACACAGAGGGTGAAAACCAAATTATCGTATTGTAGCAGGAAATTGAAGCTGATAGATATACCACACTTGACAATGACATCCATTTTGAAATCTCTATCAGGCAAATTTTATAACATGAATATACTGTACATAGATAAGTAGTATGTCCAATAGACCGTACCTAAAAAAATGTCGCCGTACACATTCGAATATCAAGTATTATTGCAAGGCAGTTTCGAATTTTTTTTAATTTTTTCTTTATATCTTCTGCATTTATAGTCGGATCTTTAAGTGTGATACATGGATGTTTTTGCCTTGAGGAGACTAATTTTTCTGTGTCAAAAGTTATTGAGCTCAAGTACCCTCTTCTAGTACTTACCCATCATATCTCAGTTGCTACTACCCTAATGTACAACTATAACAGAACAGAACATCCAAGTCGCGACCTCTACTTCCGCCAAAAAACAAACATTTTCGCAACTGCCTTGCAATAATTTTTCATATTCGACGGTGTACGACGAACCCTTTATTTACCTGTAAGGTGGTACAGTCTAATGTCCAACATGAGCAAAGTTTCTAGATATTTTCTCCTACTCATACAAAATGCAGGGCAGTGGAATATAAGACGTTCGTGGCTCTCGTCCTCCTATTCATCCCTACAGCTTCTACAGTAATCATGAGCAGAGATACCAAGTCTAGAAGCATATAGTAAACAGTGTCAGAGCTACTAGAATAGAGATATCATGTCTTGGAATCAATATCAGACTTATCAATATCAGCGTACTTCTTAGGTCAAAACTTAGCCATTCTTTCCTGGTGGTCTTGTAATTTGTGCGACTTTCCCATCTATCTTCCGCATGTGTAAGAGCTTCGTTTTTAAGCATGAGCTGGTACGCAGAACGTGGCATCCCCACATGCTCTATATCCAGTGGACAAGGTGAAGTAGACTCTAATCTTGCCAGATCAACTGACCTATGGTTCTCTGGACACCCCATAACCCTGACACCCATATAAGGTGAGTATTAAACTGCTTGGCCATCTCATTTTGAGTGGGCAGTTCTGTAACAGGTGAAGGATAACCCCGAAACCCTCAGTAAGGTTGTGCGAAGGACACCCGTGATACGCACAACTTCCATTCTCTGAATTTATATCAACAGCCTTAGGTAAGTGGATTTTTCCAGTACTTTCGGCGATAGTCCTCATCGTCCGCCGATGGCTTTTTTTATACGAATGAAGTGCCACTGTAGCTCTACTGATCCTAGCCATAGTTTTTTACTTGAAGTTAAGCATTCTGTTAAGAATCACACCTAGATATCTTATATATCCCACTATCCCTGGCCCATTTAGAAAGACTTCTGAATTTGGTTTGAAGTAAATGTCTACACAAATAAAATAAATAAATGGTTTCCCATTACATCGCATGAAGGGACTGGGAAGAACTTCTCACAATCACTGAGCTGTGCGCTTTCCAGTTTTCAGTCACTGATTGGGACCTACAGTTTTACACCGATTCCGAACGGTAATTTGAGAAGCTTTTTCATGGCTAGATACTCGATAGTGTCGCCGTCACTATGCGAGGTGACCGCCGCCGAAAGAAAATTTGAAGGTGGTCAGAGCCGGGTTCGAACCCAGGATCTACACATGGAGGGGTATTTTCCCTTCACTGCAATTGCTGGGTCTTCAGCAAATGCTGCGAACTGCTAAGTTCCAGAGGAGTGAAAATAAGACCCACTCCATTCACATTTTGGTTTACTGTTGTGTGCCCCAGGGACGAGGTTATCCGCCTTCTCGGAAGTAATTCATATATCAACACAAATTGGCGATAAAGCCGATTTTTTCGATACTGGTAACACATTGTTAAGCGCACCCTGTGTATCGACAAAATGCAATTCCATTATGTAAAGAGATTTCTCTATGAAGCTCAGTAGCACATGCAGAGCGGTTTATGCGTGCTATATGTCGACTACTGAGAAGATCTTGTGGTCGTTCGCAGATATAGCAGATATAAGAATCGTCCTATTCAACCCCAAACACTAACTATTTTATATTCAAAACTTTTTCTAAAACACGCAACAAATTTCTTCATTGCAGCAACAAATTGAATTGTTGTGGCAAAACAACGATGAACCTTCAAAAACGTTGTATGAAGTTACGTTTGCTAAAGAAAATATAAAATATTTCCAATTCATTTCCAAAAATAAACAGCTGTTGAACAAACACATTTAACTCAGCTCACACCACCTGTCAATATAATGAACATTTTGCTCGCGATATCGTATTTGCAATAAATAGTCGTACTTTTTACCATTTCCATTAACTGATAAATCCCTTATCAAATACTTTATTCATTCCAAATAATTTCTCCCAGATATATTAGATCCCAATGAATTCCATATCAATTTCAAATATATTGTAATAATTTTCCATTTGGCACCAAACCACAGACAGTTGGCAGGCAACATGTGTTGGCATTACGAGTGTTGACAGATATTATGTTGAATCGAAATATAGAACAACGTCCCAAATCGTTATCTGGTAGTTGACGTCATAAATCCTTTTTATCTGTCGACATGTGTAAGGGGCATGTTTGGCGTGGTAGCTTAGTAATCCACAGGCATAGCTAGACATTGAAATAATTGCTTCAGTTGTTTAATATTCAATTTGAATTGTTGGGTAAATACTAATTTTGTTTTACTATCGATTAATATGTGTTATTACTAATCGAACATGAACAGGGGAGTGATGTTCATAATAATAATTGATTGTGAAGGTGCGTCAATGAGAACGGGCAGTAAATGCCGTAATATGATTGTATCAGAATAGCAAAATGTGCTGTGAAATTAAAGGCGGGGCGAGACCTGTGACATTCGAAAGCCCTCAAGGTTGTCTACATCTAGTTACTCGATGCCTTCGCCATCGCTAAGCTAGGCGACAGTCTCTGCAAGATGTGTGTGGCAGTCAGAGCGAAGATTGAACCCACATTGTCATGTAAAAGAGTCGTGCCAGCTGACCATTGCACCACCGACAGTCTGACATACATTTGTAAAATTTCAAATATTTAAATCCAGATAGTATCTAGTGGTATAAAATATCGGAGAGTTTGAGAACATGATACTTTTGAACATTTTGACAACCATGTGTAAAATAAAACAGGTATGTACAAATATGTGAAGAAGGGGATGAAATTTAAAGGTCGGAAAATTATGTTTTTGTTTGTTTTCAACAAAAATTAATATCACTCAAATTGAAAATAAATTCTGAACTCAAACTTTTTAAACAATATCCGCTTTACTATGTATCGCTCATGTTCAAAATAATAAAGTTCTTTTCAAAGTACTTTTAAAAAAAGTTGAAAAAAAGAAATTATTGAAATTATTTTGGTTTTCAACTTGTACTTAAATGAAATTTTTTGGTCTTCAACTTGTGCTTAAATGAAAAAAAGTTTTCAAGTATTGAAAACAAACCTTTTTTTTTGGAACAACGTTCCTTTTCGCACGTTGTGGGATGGGGGCTAAATGAAAAAAATTAAACAAATTTTTTTAACACTATTATGCTGCAACCCAGTATTATCAACTATACTCGGTACTTCTGCTTTGGTTTGTATCTAGACTAACATATGTTGACTTGTTGACTAACATATGTTATGTTTTCTTGTTTAATAGGAAGTTTTCTAGTAGGAGCCTGTAACCAATATTTAGTATATATTATAATTTTGAACCCAATAAAAGTAAATTTTAAAGAGTACCTTTTTTAGAAAAAAAAATAACTTTTTTTAAAGTAAGTACCTACCTACCTACCCTTAAAGAATTCACCCATTCTTGTAGAATGGGTCAATTCTAAAAAATTCACATTCCTAAAAAAAATACACTCTGTTAAAAAAATATCTTTTCCTAAAAATACATTTTCTTTAAAATAAACTAATGCCTTTTCTTTTCTTGAGATAAGTAGCCTTTCTGAAAATAACTAAATATTCTTAAAAAAATAACCTATTCCTAAAAAGAGTACCATTTCTCAAAACAGTACCTGTTCTTAAAATAAAACTTCTTTGTAAAAAAACTTCATACTCTTATGGCGTCTCCTTACAGAAAGTACATCTTCTTAAAAATAGTCAACTTTCTAAAAAAAACATTAGCTTTTAATAAAAGAAGTACCTCTCTTTAAAAAAGGACCTTTTCGGTAAAATATTATAATACATATTCATACAAAAAGGACCTAAAAATATACTTCTTTCTAAAAAAAAAATACATTCTATAAAAGAAGTTGTCTTACAAAATGTTTATCATTTTACAAAAAGTATCTTTTCTTAAGGATCCATTTAAATTATTGTATTTTTCATCGGGAGCCTTAGGAGTATTGGAACTAACTGCCACATAATATATAGCGCATGAAACTTCGTTCCAACCGGGTGTCCCCTGACACCTCATGTAATTTTTATTAAATGAAAACCATTTCATGTGCTAAAAAGAAAAATACTTTTGATTCGAAATATACTGTGGTAATAAAATAGGTTTTCAAATAAATTTAATTTATATTAACCAGGTGCCTGATATGAATATTGTTAATTGTGTATTTTCAATATGGGCCGCGAAAACCATTTAACCGTGAATAAATTCACGCATGTTTCGGCAATGAAAATAATGTACAGTGGTCCATATCCGGTCCAACAGGTAAGGGGCCGTTCAAGTATTACGTAAGCAGATTTATTACAATTATTAACCCCCCCTCCCCCTTGTCATCAAAAGTAAGCAAAGCTCTTGTGCGCCTGCTCACTTTCATCCGATTTTGGAATGTCTACGTCGTTCTTATCGAGCCATTCAAATTCATGGTGCTCTAAATTTTGAATAATGCACATCAGTTCATTAACACGATGAGCAGCCACTCTTATGGGCCTAAGTAACTAATTGATTTGACAATATAAGTTAGCTTTAACAAAAACAAAATGCATGTTGTTCTTGCCCTACAACAGTAACAACAGCTACTGCGCTTCCATCATGCTGACGTAATCACCATCTTGACCCCCCACCACACATGTCATCAAAAATAAGCAAAGCAAAGATCCCTCCGTTCCCCTATAGTGCATACGTAATACTTGAACGGCCCCTAAGGTAGTTCTTAAACTTGGCAGCTCATCTCCTCGAAGGTTTTTTGGAATGTTCCAGTGTCCCGGCAGACATATAACTTGGACATCTCATTTAGAGATACAAATCGTCACATTTAGTACAAAATAATGTTTCTTCTAAATCTTTTTTCTGGTAGATGTGATTAGCTTCAACTCCAACATTGGTTAATAATCTGTAAATTTCTACTTAACTAGAGAAAATGGGCGAGGTTGACTCGCCCATTCTCGTACCGACCATACAAAAGCTTAGTACTGGTCCGGGTTGTCAATGCGATAAGATTAATTTCTGATCTTAATCAAATTAAGTACCAGGCTTCATATCGTTAAATGCCAGTAACCATTAAGGGTAGTATTCTAAGTGAAAGTGAACGTAAACGCAAAAGCCAACGCGAACGCCAAAGTCAAAAAATGGTAGTTTATATATCACTTCGCGCTTGCGTTTGTTTACGAATGCTGTCACTGACAAATGAGGTGTATAGAGTTGCCAAACTAAAAAAAAAACAATTATAGATTAGAAAAAGTCATCTTGAGATGAAATGCTCAGAATGAAAAAGATTAAAAAATTTAGCTCTATTTCAGTAGATCAACAGATTTTAAGATTGCTATTATTTATAATACTGTAAATACCAACAATATTCACATAAAATGTGTAAAAAACGTATGTTATTTTGGGGTTCAATGTCCAATAAATTTCCCAATCTATATTAAATTAGTTGTCTTTTCAAAAACACGTGCCATTTGGCGGTATGTGTTGATTGTAATGAATTGGTTCTTTTGTTTTTTATTGTCAACATCAACTGATGTCTAAAATTTTTAAATATAAATATAATAGTTTTGCAACGCATTATTTATTTGAACGTTCCATTTCTATTTCTATTCATGTTAATAAGAATTTCAGTGCGTAAATAGTGAAATTTTAAATTATTAAAAAAAAAATTTCTGCTCTATCCGTCGAATGCATTTCATCCAAAATTGGCAACTACTTATAAGCAATGAAATGCAAAATACTTCCATCTGCCTATCCTCGATCGACATTTTTCTTTAAATTTGTAATTTCTTCAACTAACGCGAAGAACTCTGGCGTGTTCAATTTGACAGCTGAAGTGATCAAAAACGTTGCGCTTCGTTTTATAAACTACCCATTCAATAACGTAACTCAACGTAGGTAGTCACCGAACAGCTGTAACGTTTTATAAACTACCAAAACGACAAAAGTACCGCGAAGTGACTGATTCACGACTTATAGACAAGGGTGATTTTGCCACTACCTCCCATACAAAAGTTGTACGGTCGGCTGAATTTTCGGCAAGATAACCCCCGTATATCTTTACCGGTCACAATGATATTTTGCCAGTGACTATTATTTGTCAAAACTTAGGATGGGATTGAAAAAGGGCGTTTTGGCCAATCCCCTTTTGGTGGCTACCATACAAATCGCCATATTCTGTACAAATTCATGTTTCCACTAAAAATTTCTTCAGCTAGATGTGATGAGGTTCAACTAAAACATTGGATAACAATCTGTAAATATATACTTAACTGGAGAAAATGGGCAAGGTTTCACGCCCATTATGGTACCTCCCATACAAAATCGTGGTGGTCGTCCGGGTTGCCAATACGATAAGTCACGTGGACCACTTCAGATATTAAGGAAATTAGGTAAGCGTCTTCCTGTCATCAATCGCCAGTCACCAATTAGGACAGGGGGTGATTTTACCATGCCCAGTTTGTTACCTCCCAGACATAAGTTGTTCGGCCGGTTGGTTGTTCGGCAAGATAACTCCCGCAAAACCTAACCAATTTTTATGAAATTTGGTAATAGACATAATTTAGTCAAATGCCAGTCTCCTGTGGAAAATGCATGGTTTTGCCTCCCACACAAATGTTGGGCGGATCGTGGTTGATCGACACGATAACTCTCGTAAACTTCAACCAATGTTAATGAAATTAGGCAAAGTTTTGCTGAAAACTACTGTGTAATTAAAAATTAACTACTGTGATACGCCCATTTTCGTACCTCCCATACAAAATTTGGGCGGCTTTCCGGCTGTCTGACTCGATATCTCCCGTATACCACTACCGATTTTAACAAAATTTAGTACTGATTAATATTTTAGCAAAAACTATAGTATAATAACTAATGAACGACTTCGCCATGTCCAATTTTGTACCTAGAAAATAAATATTTGGCGGACAATTGGCTGGTAGTCACAATAAATCCCCAAAATCACTTATTATCCCAATTAAGTTGGGTATTGAATAATGCTTAGCTCAGTGCCACTCTGTGGCCGTCGGTGGTGCAATGGCTATTATGAGTGGCTCTTGTGCATGAGAACTTGTGCATGAGACGATGGTCACCTCTTTCACTGATGGCGACACTATCGGGTACTTAACCATGAAAAAGCTTCTCAAAATACCGTTCGGAACCGCTGTAAAACTGTTGGTCCCAATCAGTGAGTGAAAAATTAGAAAACGCACAGTGAAAAGCTCTCCCAATCCATTCATGGGATGTAATGAAAAACAGTATGAGTCTCTGATATTTAATATTGACACATTTGCCACGCCCATGCGATCAACGTAATGGTGAATATACAGGATGTCTCGTGGCAAATTTTTTTAATTTTTTTTTTTATTTCAAAAAGTGATGAACGGTGGGTAGGAAGGGTGGCGCCGTTGGAATTATCGATTGTGCGGATTTGTCAGTCATGATGTCGCAGTGGTCGAGTGAGCATCGTGCGTTCGCTGTGGATACATTTTTTAAAAGTAATGGTTCTTACGTAATTGCTCGTCGACAATTTTGTCCAAATTTCGGTATTCGGCCAATAAGTGACGGACCGAGTGTAAATTTAATTCGTTCGTTAATTCCACGCAACTGCTTCGGCTATGAATTTCCCACGGCCAGGGCCCAGTCGATTGTCAAGGACTCCCGAAAACATTGAACTGGTTGAAAGCAGTTTACGTGAAAATCCGCGACTTTTAATACGAAAAAGAGCAGCCTCACTGGGACTGCCAAGAGCGATTATTAATGAAATTTTAAAAAAGGATCTGAAGCTCCATCCTTTTAAAATTCAAATCGTGCAAGAACTGTAAGTAAGTGATTTTGATTTACGCAAAAATTTTTGTGAAACGATGTTGGAGTGTTTTCGCACTGTGAATCCCACTTTTTGGAGCGACGAGGCTCATTTTCACATAAAAGGCCCAGTCAACAAGCAAAACTGCCGTTACTGGTCTGCAAGAACACGCAACCATCGATTAAAACATCAAAAACCATTGCATTACCCCTGGGTAACTGTTTGGTGTGCCTTATCCACGCATGAGATAATTGGATCATTTTTGTTCGAAAATTCTCGAGGCCAGGCGACGAATGTCAACGGTGAAAATTATCGACGCATGATTACGGAATACTTTTTGCCAAACCTGCGAGTTCAACCATCGTACTCTTCAAACACGTGGTTTCAACAGGAAGGGGGCGTCTGCACACACAGCCAGAGCTTCGATGAATTTGCTTCGGGGAAATTTCCCCCAAAAACTGATTAAGTCGCTTTGGGGACATTCCATGGCCACCGAGGTCGCCCAATCTAACGCCCACGGAGGGTTTATAATGACAATCCCCAAACACTTGTGGCTTTAAAGGAAAATGTTCGTCGCGATATCAGCTCAATTGAACCAAGTTTACTGCAGCGTGTGGCACAGAACACAACGCTCCGTTTTGAACAGTTTGTTCTACTCGACGGAAGACATCGGGATGACATACTCTTTAAAAAATAAAATCCGCTTTTCCATTCTATCGTTCAATGCTCTTAATAAAAATTTGTGTCAATTATTATATTTTTTATTTAAGTTTGAAAATATATATTTGCTACCAGACACCCTGTATTTGTTTTTATACCCTCACCCATAGGATGGGGGTATGTATATATCATATAATACAAAAAAATATGTAATGCATAAAAGGAGCCATATTAGACCCTCAGTATCTTTGGACGAAATTCGTTTTGGGACTTTTAAGACGATTGAGCCATGTCCGTCTGTCTGGCTGGCTGGCTAGCTGGTCAACACGATAACTGCCGTAAATCTTTATCGATCACAGCAAAATTCTGTCCGTGACTATTACTTGTCCAAGGTTAGTTTGGCATTTAAAATGGGCGTTTTGGTCACGCCCCTTCTGGTGTCTCCCATGTCTCCCATAGAAATCGACACATTTATTACAAAATCATGTTTCATCTAAAATTTTTTTCTGGTAGATGTGTTTAGCTTCAACACGCACGTTAATAATCTGTAAATGTCTACTTAACTGGAGAAAATTGGAGAGGTTCCGACGCCCATTCTGGTACCTCCCAGACAAAAGCTTGGTGGTCGTCCGGGTTGTCAATGCTATAAGTCGCGTGAAACACTATAGGCTTTACGTCATCAAACGCAAGTCACCAAGTAAGACAACGGTGATTTTGCCACGCCCTACCATGCCTACCAGTTTAGTTTAGTCAAATGCACACAAACTTTGTTCAGATGATCTGTTGATCGACGCGATAAAACTCGTAGGCTACAGGCAATCTTAATGAAATTCGGTACTCGGCAGTGTTTTCCTAAAAATTAAAGATTAACAACTGTGCAAGCCAATTTTCGTACCTCCCGTCAAAAGTTGGGCGGCTTTACGGCTGGCCGACTCGATATCTCCCGTATACCACAACCGATCTTAGCAAAATTTGATACTGATCAATATTGTCAAACAGACGAACAATTTTGCCATGCCCATTTTTGTACCTTCAATATAAATATTGGGTGGTCAATTTGCTGGTAGTCACGACAACTCCTCAAATCACTTAGGATCGAAATTAAGTTGGGTATTGAATAATATTGAGCTCAATGCCAATATTCAATAGAACTGGTTTATACTTCAGTCGCTCTGAAGAGATTAAAATAAAAAAACTTAAAAATTTAATTCGTTGGAGATCTTAATTTTTTTAATCTCGGAGTGCGAGTTTTATATTGAGGAGCTGCTGAATTTTTCGAAATGCGAGCGGAATTTTTATTTACTATGTTTAAAATTATGGTTTATCCTAAAGCCAGATTGATTTTCTGCATGTGTGAAGGCTTTTCTAAGAGATTTGATAAGGAAGATAGTATTGCAATAGTTCTATATTCAGTCCAGGACTTCGAAATTTGTACACTTTTGGAATGTCACCATTTACTTTTGAAACAAGTAGACATGATTATCGTATTAATAAGATGTGCTCTTTATTTCCATTTGCAGCACATCTTATTAATACGATAATCACGTCTACATTTTTCTCAAGTAAATGGGGACATTCGAAAATAGTACAAATTTTGAAGTCCTGGACTTAATATAGACCTATTGCAATACTATCTTCCTTATCAAAAGACTTGGAAAAATACAACATATTTGGGACACAATGATTAACTGGTTATAATGAATGTATTTGTGACAGAAATGTGGCTTTGTTTGTTGAAAACTGCTGAAAACAAAAATGTGACCGACAATAAAGGAACAAAAGCAGAAGATCTTCAATTCGCGACAACAATGCTTGCAAACATATACATGGTTCCTGCAAAATTTTGCTGGGGCTATTATTATTCAGCGTGCAGTTCTGTTAACACATTAATCGATGTAGCGGAAGACTTACGACATGATATTACTCACAAGAAAGTTAGTAATCTCATCCTGCCCGACCATTTGAAGGCTTTTGACTCAGTTGATTCCGAGATTTTACGCTATAACCTAAAAGCTTCTTCAATTTCTCCACATCCTCTGTCCGACTTGTGTAGTCCTGTCCAAATGGCCACAGTCAGTTATGGAAAAACCTCAGTATCGAGACCACTTTTATTTGACTAGAGGGGTTTGCCAGGGTTCAATACTCGGACCATTATTATTTTCATTGTATATAAGTGATCTTTCCCTACATATCTCTTTCAACAATTTGCACATATGCGCAGATTCATCCTTGACTAATTACGTACAATAGGTTTTTTTACAGAACTTATAAATGTTTTCTATATAAAAAGGTATTGCAATTTGGCCGATGAAAATGGTTCTGAACCACTGTGCGGTGTTGAGTCGTTAGTCGGGCTTATTTACGATGGAGGTTTTCTTAGAAGCGACGGACAATACTTTACTTTCAGTGTAACTAAACCTTGTACTATCCGAGAAAATATGCCGTCTTACATAAATATTTCAAGGTGCTGTAAAATGAAAAACACATTTTCCAGCAATGATGGACTTTACCATATCGCCACTTCATAATGTCTTTAAAACTCCCTATTTATCCTCCGCAATCCGCCTCAACAACTTGGCAATTTTCTTGACATAAAAAATTATCGCAAACCTAAAAGGTGCAAAATGATAAATTACACAAATGTCAAAACAATCCGCAGTCAAATATTCAACAATTGTTGGCAAATGCTCAGAGTAGTGCGTGCACAGTAACACATGCCACATGCCACTTGCTACATATTTGCCAAGAAAGAATTTGTGTGGCCCCCCCTCTTTTACTCTGATAATTCCAACTGAACACACATCAACACATCTCAAACGACATAAACATTTCGAAATTAATTTCCTGTTTTTTGCAACTTCAAATTCGATTCGAAATAAAACCCCACAATTAAAGACGATGGTCAAAGCGTTCAAAGAAAAAAAATTACTACATGAGCAGAGAATACGAAATGCAATGAAAACTTTTGGCAACGCTTCAGTGGTACGAGGTCTAGACGGACGTTGAGACAGTCAGGCTGGTAAACGGACAGACTGATTGCATTTAAGCATTGGTATATCAGTATGTATGCAGCAAACGAATTGCAGTTTTTGCAAGTGGCAATTATGCATTTTGTTCAAGCAAGTGCAACAAACGGCAATAAAGTACTGCAATTGCAGCGGCAGCAAACAACACCAGCAATATCGGCAGCAGCAGCAACAGCGGTTCAATTTAATAATTGTTAATTGTCGCAGTCCCAGCCTTTAACTGCCACACAACGGTCAGAAATTGAACAACTTTTGATGAATTTATGAGCCCGGTTAAAACAACTGACAATCAAGTTTGGGATGTTTTGAATTTTTCTAAAAAAAAACATTGTCTCATACCGAGGTAGAAAACTAATGGGACCTGTTATATGGCTCAGGTTTAAAAAAAATATTAGAAGAAAATTGTACTTGTTACGGGTTCAGCAGGAACAGCCACAAAACTTAGCTGGTCGTGTTCTTTTGTGCCTTTTTGCAAGTACAACAGCGACTACCCTTGGCTCTAGGTTATGTTAGGTGGCGCTAAGTAAATTTCATGAATTTTGGTCAGCCGAGCAAGTTTAAAACTCAGAAAGTTTTCTGAATTTTTGTTTAAATAGAATCAATAAAAAGCGTAACAGATTTTAGTTTGAAACCGCGTAAGTTGGTTACGCGCGAAATTTTACAAAACTCCATACAAAACCATTACAGACATTTCAGGAGGGTGAACCGACTTAAACATACCCTCACCCTTAGTCATCCTTAGGGTCCAAGTTTCTTTAAACAAGTTTTATATTGTTTGTAGCTGCTCAATCCTCAGTTGGTCGTTGTACATCTGTCCATATTCAATAGCAGATTGACGTTGCCCAAAATCATTTCTAATTCCCAAGTTAATTAGGATCAGTTGTATTTATGAGGACTTATTATCCAATATTTGTATGGGAGATTAAAAATGGGCGTGGGAAAGTTGTAAATTTTTAGTTCACAGTAGTTTTTGCCAAAATCTTGACTACATCGAAATTTCATTAAGATCGGTTTTTGTTTACGTGAGATATGGCATATCAATTATATATCAAGGTATATCAATTGGTGTGCTGAAGTTGTTCCTTTTTAATTAATAGTTTTTTTTGACAAAGTATTGCCTAGTATCAAATTTCATTAGGATCGGTCCCGATGTACGGGAGATATATTTTAGACCAACCGGACTGCCGCCCAAATTTTAAAAAAGTAGTGGCAAACTTGTCCATTTTTATTTAAAGGGTTGGTTTTGACGAAAGGCTTGCCCACAACCAAATTTTTTTAAAATCGGTTGTGGGTTACAGGAGATAGCTCATCAATTAACACGACAACGGCCCATTTTTTGTATAAAAGGTACCAGATTGGAAGTGGCACATTCACCAATTATTCACAGCAGAGTGATTAAACATTGCCTACTAACAAATTTCATAAAGGTTGGTTGATTGTTGTGGGAGCTATCTTTTCGACAAACCAGCCGGCCCCACAAATTTTGTATAGGAGGTACCAAAATAGGTGTGGCAAAATCACTCCTGTTGTAGTAGTTGACTGGCCTTTGGTAAACTGAACCTTAATACCTAATTTCATTAAGATCGGAGATTTTTTACGCGACTTATCGTAACGGCAAACCGGACGACCTCCAGGTTTTCTATGGGAGGTACCAGAATAGGCGTGGCAATCTCTCAATTTTCTCCAGTTAAGTAGACATTTACTGATCATTAACCAATGTCCGAGGTGAAGCTAATGACATGGACCAGAACAAAAATTAGAATAAACATGATTTTGTAACAGACATGTCGATTTTTATGGGCGGTACCAGAAGGGGCGTGGCAACAACGCGGTTTTCCAATCCCAAACTAAGTTTGGACAAATAATAGTCACTGACAAAATTTAATTGTAAGCGGTTAAAATGTAAGGAAGTTGTCCTGTCCATACATACGGTCACGGCTTAATCGTCTTAAAAAGGCCAAAAACGAATTTCGTCCGAATATGCTAAGGGTCTAACATGGCTCCTTCTAAGTGTTAAATTTTTCCCGTATTATATTAAGTATACCCCCATCTGTCCGTATACTCCCATCCAAGGCCGACGGTGGTGCAATGCTTAGTGTGCGCGCCTCTTGTACATGAAATTCTTGGTTCGATCCCTGCCCTGATCACCTTAAATTTATTTCGCCGGCGGTCCCCACGCCTAGTGATGGTGACACTATCGAGTGTTTAGCCATGAAAAAGCTTCTCAATATACCGTTCGGAACCGGTGCAAACCTGAACGTCCCGATCAGTGAGTATAAAACTAAAAAGCGCATAGCTCACTGATTGTGAGAAGCTCTCCCAAACTCTTCAGGGACTGTAATGAGAAACCATTAATTTATTTTGTATACTCCCATCCCTAGGGGTGAGGGTAAACAAATCCATCGAAAATATCAACGAAAAATTCCCGCAAGTGTCGACATAGATGTTTGTACGAAATTTCCGTAAAATGTTCAGACACAAATTTTAGGAAGAACCGAGAAGCTCTCCCAAACTCTTCAGGGGATGTAATGAGAAACCATTTATTTATTTTTTATACTCCCATCCCTAGGGGTGAGGGTAAACAAATCCATCGAAAATATCAACGAAAAATTCCCGCAAGTGTAGACAGAGTTGTTTGTACGAACTTTCCGTAAAATGTCGAGACACAAATTGCAGGAAGAACCGAATAAACACATCGAAACTGAATCGGCGCCAGATCGGATCCGACTACTCTGAAATGTTTTTGTGATCGGATCCGTTCTCGGTTGTAGATCGGATCCACGAGCGGATAGAATTCCCCTTGCGTTCTCCAAACGAGAATTGTGTCCGATCTCGAGTCGAATCACTTAGATTTGCCGAATTGCCCGAGATGTCCGATCTCGAGTCGAATCACTTAGATTTGCCCGAATTGACGGACTGCAGCCACGATTGTATTTTGAACGCGAACATAGAGATCCCGATGCTACGGTCTTCGTGCGATGCTTCCAGATTCGGTAAGCAAGCTTACCCGCCCCATAATAGTTTACCTACTCGGCGGAGTGCCACCAAACTCCCGCCAAAATTCAATTTGGACGGAAATGAAGGACTGCATAGCATTGTGCCGCTGCACTCTCCAAATCCACTTTTCAGTATCGCCAGCATTCATTTTAATAAATCTAAACAGTAACCTGCAAAATTAAAAAAAAGCCGATTACTAACCAAGAAAAAAGTTATTACCTTTTTTTTTGATCACGATTCGCGCCTTTTTTTGTACCCTGTTAACCTAATTTTTCCCATTGTATGTGGAGATAAGCGGCTCCCAATACAAAGTCGAGGATAATTTTTGGAACGAAGTTCCTTATCGCACGTTGCGGGATGGGGGCTAAATGAAAAAAAAATTAAACAACTTTTTTTAACACTATTATGCTACAACCCAGTATTAACAACTACATTTGGAACATTTGCTTTGGTTTGTGTCTAGACTATGTTGGGAAATTTAGACACAAATTTCTTGTTTAATGGGAAGCTTTCTAGGTGGAGCCTGTTACTAATATTTAGTATATATTGTAGTAAAAGTAAATTTTACGAAAGCCAAAGTGAAAGAAGTTTAAAAAAAGAAAATTTTCTGAAATTAGTGCCTTTTCTTAAAAAAAGGAAATTTTCTCACAAAAATAACTATTCATTTTCTTTAACAAAGTACCTTTTCTTAAAAAGATACCTTATCCTAAAGAAGTACCTTTGCTTAAAAAAAGTAAATTTTCTTACAAAAAGCACTTTTTCTTAAAAGAAGTATTTTTTTTAAATAAGTACCTTTTCTTAAAAAAGTAAATTTTCTTAAAACAAATTGTCTTTTTTTCGAAAACTACATTTTCTTTAAAGAGTAACTTTTTTGTGAAACAAAATAACTCTTCTTGAGATAAGTACCTACTCTTCAAAATGTATATATTCTTGAAAAAAGAACCAATTCTAAAAAAAATTTAATTTCTTGAAACAAAAAACCTTTTCGTCAAAAAAATACCATCTCTTAAAAAAATAAATTTTCTTAAAAAAATCCTGTTCTTAAAAGTACATTTTCTTAAAAATAAAATAACTTTTCGTTTATAGAGATAAGTAGCCTTTCTGAAAATAAGTAAATTTTCTTAAAAAAATAACCTTTTCGTAAAAAGAGTACCACTTCTTTAAAAAGTACCTGTTCTTAAGAAAGTACCTCTTTGTAAAAAAATCATACTCTTATTGCTTTTTTCTTACAGAAAGTACTTCTTCTTAAAAATAGTAAATTTTCTTAAAAAAAACATCAGCAAAACTATCAACATTTAATAAAAGAAGTACCTCTCTTTTAAAAATTACCCTTTCGGGAAAATGTAATACATATTCTTAGCAAATGGACCTAGAAATATACTTTTTTGACAAAAAATAAATTCCAAAAAAAGAATTGCTCTTAAAAAAAGTTTATCATTTCGCCCCCTTTCATTTTTGGGGATGGTCGTAGATGGACATATTTTCATGAAATGAGGCAAGAAATACGCTGGTGAAATTTGTGCAGTCGTGACTGAACCACCCTGTTTATAGCGAAACGATTTTCGATCCAACCGGGTGTCCCCACACACTTCATATGATTTTTTTTTATTTTTTCTCCCTTAACCCTGCTGTTAGATTAGGACCATTTGGTCCAAATTTTTTCTGTTTTCCCTTGTAACTTTGGAACGGTGATATATACTGACTAAATTTTTCTGCTAATGGGGTCTTTTAATAAAACAATGTTATGTGCGAAAATTAAATTTTCTAACTTTATTCAGGACTGAGAAAAATACAAAATGACGAATCTTAGGTTAGAGGACCATTTGGTCAATAGTACATTTTTTCATTACCAAGCGAATGTAAATTCATGTCAAATATTTAGAAGATGTTTTTGATATGTTAGCGGATGTTTTTGATATGTCAAATACTTGCTTTAGAAATTTTTGAACCAAAATAGTTACAAAGAATAAGATAAAATTATTATTTTGGATGAAAATTGCAGTATGGACCAAATGGTCCCTCAATCTAAGATTCGTAAGTTTTTTCTAATCTAACAGCAGGGTTAAGTGGTGAAGTAATAACTGTAAACTTTCCAGTTTCTAAAAAAAGTTTGCCTATACCTGACTCACAAATTTATTTTTCTTACATGTTGTATTGCTAATCAAGCGATTTCATCGTTTACTCGTATTATATTCCATAATTTGTGGTAATATTTTTATGGTCAATTCCAATGGGAAAAAAACGAAAATTATAATTAAAAGTACAAATGAAAATATGTTCGCATTGCTACTCTATCATTAAATTTGCACAATTACAATTGAATCAACGAACGAATCGATGGATTGCTGAATGTTGGACTGAATGACTTTTCAATATCTGTAATTGTTGGTCTGTTACACGTTTCATTACTGGTGGAGTGAGCTGAAGTAAGTGTAAGTATGTTTAACCAACTGCCACCATATAAGGCCACTTGACTAATCGAAATTAAATGACGTGTGAATGCTGGCAGCTGCTGCATGGTAACGTCTATTCATTCAATTGTTTGTCCGTCTGTTTGGCTGTCTGTTTCATTGCTGGTTGCTTTTTGGTAAAACGCCTATATTTCTCTATAATTTTATAGCTGTTAGTGTTAAGGGGATATTCTATGGCATTTATTGACTTGGCTTTGAACGGCCTGAAATTGGATGAATTGAAGTTGTAACTGAAATTATTACATGTTAATAAATAAACGTTTTACTTTGGTCTGTTCGGTTTAGCATGAGTGTTTAACCACCATATTTCATATAAAAGTTGGCTAAGCATTGAGTGTTACCACTACTGAGACAAGAAGTGTCATTGTATATTGACTGCGAGCAACATGTGGACAACATGTTTAGGAGATTGTCGAGTCGCCAGCACTGCCTGATGACAGCGGTGTAAAGAGTAAAAAGTCGTAATAAGTTTGTTAATTTACTTGATAATGACAAACAATCGACGCATTGATTACATGGCGATGTTGTATCTACAGGGTTTATTGTGAGATTGGTTGATAGGCAGACATATAAGGTGTTCCATGTGAACCCGTATTATTCAAATATATAAAATGGTGTAGTAATGCTAGTGGACGGAAAGAACGTTTCACTATTTTTGGACAACTTGCCGTATACTGGGCGAAATCAAAATTTTTCGCGTTTACGTTATGTACTTGTTTCTATGTTTTAATAGCTCCCTATTATTTTACACCAGTTTTACGACTTTTTGTTTCGTTCTCTTACCTTCAAAAATAGTAAAATTTAAGAGATACCAAAGAGTATGGCATTCTCTTTTGTTAATAGTACAATGCCAGAATTAACACAAATTTGGAAAATTTTAATTTTTTAATTATATTATGAGTTATAAAGAGTTATATATAAAGATATATAAGATACTAACTGACCCGGCAGACGTTGTCCTGCATAATATTTCAAGCGATTTGTATGGGAGGTACCACGCCCCTTTGTCCAATTGGGCCGAATAGTAAATCTGAACCACCCAGGGCGCCGTCCAAACGCATACAAAAAAATTTATTCAAATCGGTCCAGAAGTTTAGGAGGAGTTCAGTCACAAACACACGTGCATTAGAATTATATATATAAAGATAGACAATTACCCTTCCAATCAGAATCAATTCCCGTCAGTCCATGTAGTCTTGTAATTAAGATACAGTTCATAGATACTAACCGATTTCAACAACATTTGGTGCATAACCTTTGATTAGGTAACACGCTGAAAAAACCACCCTGTAAGATTATGCAGCGACCATGTATATTAGGGTGTCCCAAAAAAAATTTCTTTTTCGATTTTCATGGTTGCTCATGCTTGATTGGAAAGCTTATAGGGTAAAGTATTTTTGAGATTTTTTCAGATTTTTCCGAAGAGGTTTAGAGTTCGCACAAATCGAATTTCCCCCAAAAATCGGGTATTCCGGACGTTTTTTGAATTTTACTTAAAACTCGGTCAATAACCACGATTTTCTAAGTTTGTAACTCAACATTTTTAAAGCAAAACGTTCAAGCTTTTATTGTATATGCATAAACCACCAGTTTTGGCAATCATTTTGCTCAATATGGTACAACGTATTACGTTTTTTCGTAAATTTTGGATTGTTAGTAACGCTTTATAACTTTTAAAATTTCTATGCAAATTTAAAAAACTAATGATGCATTCTAAATATTGTATAAAAAATTTGAACTTGCAGTTACTGTTCCATAGTTATGCCAAAATTGCTTGGACTTTATACGTCTTTTAAAGTGCATCATTAGTTTTTAAAATTTTCATAGGAAATTTAAAAGATATAAAGCATTATTTACAAAATTTATCCAAAATTTACGAAAAAATTTAATACGCGGTACCTTATTAAGGAAAATCATTGCCAAAACTGGTGGTTTGTGAACATACAATAAAAGGTTGGACGTTTATCTTCAAAAATGTTGACTTACAAACTAAGCAAATCGTGGTTATTGACCGAGTTTTAATTAAAATTCAAAAAACGCCCGGAATACCCGATTTTTGGGGGAAATTCGACTTGCGCGACCTCTAAGCCACTTCCGAAAAATCTGAACAAATTCTCAAAAATACTTTACCCTATAAGCTTTCAAATAAAGCTTAAGCAAAAAAAAAAGATTTACTGATGGGACACCCTAAAGTATATGTTGGAGGCGAATGCAAAGTTGGTAGTACACAGGGACATGAAAAGTTCCTGCCAAGAGCGTAGTGCGTGCTGAAGACCTACATCTTCTTCTAGGTGCCCCTTCTATTTACTAAACACTACGGATCTAGATTGGTAAGGTGATAGAAACACCTCCTAATACTCGTACAGGGTAGAGATTATTGGCATCTACAGCTATAGCATCGTATGCTGTTGTCTAATGAATCACTCGTCTCAAATTTGAATAATTTCAGTAACGTCAATAAATGCAGATTAAGAGAAACAGCATACCCCTCTATAACTTCATTTGGCTTTAAGCACCGGTTTACGACTGGTACTTAGAACGTAAGAACTCCACAATCGAACAGGTTGGACAAGTTATGGAATGATACAATATGGACATCATAGGCCTAAGCGAAGTACGTTGGCTTAATAGTGGAAAATCTCAGTTACCATCTGGTCACTGATTTATATACTCCGGCAATTATAATTGCAATTATAATTCACTGTGATACAAATGAAAGGAATTTGTTTCGGGCCTCAACCCCTATACGTAAAAATTTTTTGTACATGCCGAAAAAAATTTTGGAGGTGGGCCAGGGCCTTATTTCAGATATTCTTCAATAAATCGTAAACAGCTTCAAATATTATATTACAACCTTTGAGAATATTGTAGCTGTTTGCCCATTTCCCAATTCCCTCTAATATATATCTCTAGGAAAAGTACACTGTTAATCGTATATTTCGCGAAACGTCATGAAAAATGGCACTTATTTTATATTTTTTGATATTTCTTGCCTAACGTTAAATAAATTGCGGTAGCTGTGTTCAGAGGAAGTTTAGCTTATAAATTTGTTGATAACTTTTCTAAATACACTAATTAACAAAACTTATGTTTAGATCTCCATAATTGGTGTAGAAATGCTGCGTTTAACCATATTCTTTAAATATTCACCTATATGTATTCAATATTAAACAAATTACAAATTGATATCTTCTACAAAGTTGTAGTGGTTAATATACTTAACGTTATTGTCAAATACACTAAAGAACAAAAAAGACATTTGGGGTTCCAAAATAATTGTACCAATTCAGAATTAAAATTTTTTTTAAAATTTTCGCTCGCAACGGAATGACTCGCTGTACTCGCCATCAACTGTTTTTCGGCGGAACGAAAATACTCACAAGTATACATGGTAATTGTCCTTGGAGGTGGTACATTTCTGATAGCCACACGCTGAAAAATCTATCTTTTTTTGTTGTTTGGATGCAAAGATAAAGTGTATTCGGGGCTTGTCGCAAATATACTATACTTGTGTCCAAACTTATTGTGTTTGCTATTCAATATTACACGCTTGAGACACAATGATTAATAAGTTAGAATATATGTGTTGTGGCCGTCGGTGGTGCAATGGTTAGTATGCACGCCTCTTGTACATGAGATCCTGGGTTCGAACCCTGCTCTGACCACCTGACCACTATCGAGTATATAGCCAAGAAAAAGCTTCATAAAATACCGTTCGGAATCGGTGTAAAATCAGTGAGTGAAAACTGGAAAGCGCACAGCTCAGTGATTATGAGAAGCTCTCCCCTGTCCCTTCATGGGATGTAATGGGAAACCATTTATTTTTAATTTTTTTATATGTGTTTACGACCTATATAGATTTATGTTTGTGACACAAATAAGCTGTGTTTGTTGCACTGTCTATGCTCTCTCGAGAGCAAGAGAATAAAAGAAGGACAACGAGAGAGTCTATATTGTAAGCGTGTTTCTGTATTTTTGCATTATTCTCTCAGTCAGTGAGTAATAGGTATTCCTGAATGTGCGTGCAAATTGCAGATGCAGTCACAGTTTCTTGTTTTGGTCGTCAAGGCTTCATCGGACAGAGGATATGAGTAGCGCTTGATCAGTGAAAAAAGAATAGACGAAGGCTCGGGCGCTTAAATGGTTTGTAATGTTACTTTGGTTTCTGTGTATGCGTTTCGTATATATCGTCACGTAAAATGCAAAAGGCCGTAACTACACTTTTTAGTGTTTTACAGGAGAAGGATTAACGATAGAAATTAAAGCCTACTTAAAACTTAATATCCACAATTTTGATTTCAGCTTTTGATTTCAGCAGATTAATGCAAAAAAGTACTTTTTAAGAAATATTTATAACGTTTATTCCTTCTCTTGTGAAAAACTAAAAAGTCTATTTACGGCTTTTTGCATTTTAGGTTACGATATGTATGTGTGCTACCAAAGTGAGAAACGATTTTGAGGAAAGAAACTGGAAAGGGAAACAACGCGATGCCGAGCCTTTACTGAGAAAATCGGAACGGCGGACCATTTGTGAAATAAACGCTTGGCTTGCATGAACTGGATTTGTATATAAATATATTCTTTGTGTGCCAACGCATAGCTGAAACCTTCCGAAAACAAAAACGTGAGAGACAACAAAGAATATGTTTCAACGTAAAAGCATACATGTTTGCCAGTAAACATGATGGTGTTTACATTTAAATACAAGTGAGTTTGGGACTTGCAAATATGTTAATGTTTATAGTGTGTTCCAAACATATACATGGTTCCTGCAGAATATGTTACAGAGGCCGTTATTTGACATGTCTGTAGATATCTGTTGTCTGTTTTTGTTTCTTTATTGCGATAGATAAAAATGTTTTCAGCAGTTTTCAACAAACAAAGCCACATTTGGGTCACAAATACATATATTATATCCTATTAAGCATTGTGCCCAAACATGTTATATTGTATAAAAATCACAATGTGTTTGGGCACAAGTATACTATCTGTGCGACAAGTTACAAACACGATATGGGTGATTCCTTGGAAATAACGTTTTCTTTGTCCATCACGTTTATTTCCATGTAATTAAGGGACGGCAAATAAATAATCGCGTAATTTCAATACTTTTATGGTACACAAGATTTTCCACAACAATATTCTCACCTGCGTCGCGCTTATTCGATAGAAACATACAGAAACTAATGAAAATATCAGAACCGTGGCGTGTCCATTTCATAAAAATCAAGGTTTATACTATATTCACTCCCTCATTTCGCAGGATGGATTGATATTTTTTTATGGTCATTGAAATTGCGTAAATCTCCTATTTAGGCCCGACTAACAAGATCTAAACTTTGTCCACGCATTTTTGCCTAATATCGTACATTTACGTTTTACCGCTGTGGCGCCATGTTGGATGGGTATAAAGGCGCCCTGCCCTCGCTGTGAGAACTCGACCATTGTATATCAAATGTTATGTTTACATCAATGGCTGACAGATTTATCCACATTGAATCGATTGGAGTGAAGTGTTTTCTTTACGAAGGGTAAGTCACAAAATTAGCAGTCAATACCATGGTACCGCTTTTTTATTGCGCAATATAATACTCGCCCTCCTAGTGACGAAATTTGTTCGATATTTAGTCATCGAAATGTGATTTTCAAAGGAAATTATCTCACGTCAATTTGGCATAGAATGAAGTCAATTTAAATATGAAATGTCAATACCGTGGATGTCAGAATCGTGGCAATTCTGAAAATTATAGTATAAAATATATTGATAAATGTTTTAAATTGTTGTAGTACAATAGATGTTGGTATACACTATAGTAGTATATATAAACAAAAACTGTAAAAAAAAAATCACATCCGAGGTATGTTAAAAACTAATAATTTCACCATCCGAAAAAACGTTATTTCCAAGGAATCACCCATATATTTGCATTCAAACAACAAAAAAAGACAAATTTATATGCGTGCAGACACAGGCGGCTCCAGCAGACAATCGCTGCACTTCCATCTGAGAGGACACTGCTCGATCACCCATTCAGGATCACGGGCCTTTCGAGAATAAATAATACGCAGGGCATGGCTGTAAAATTACAGAGGGCTAAGGGCTGACGTTTTGTGTGTTTCCCCACAAAAGTCATCCATTTAGAATTAACCAGCGAAATTTCCTATCAGCATTTGACCGTTTTTCCTCACGCAGTGATTTTTCTTATGACGTTTATTCTGACAACGACTCAGCCTTTGCCGAAGCTGCAAATATTAATGCAAAGGACCATCCCCAACTTATGTTCTATGTTAGACAACAAATTACATGTCATTATACCTTTCAGGCTATCGAGTGGCATTGTATCTCCCCTGGAGTTCATCATATGGGTGGGCTATGGGAAGCAGGGTAAAAAGCTTTAGAAAACATTACTATTAAATACCTTTTTATTTTATTATTTAATCTCAAGACCATTGTATATCTCTATTAATAGAGACATAGGTTTTTGAGAAGGAAGTTTTGCAAAATGCATCCTCATGATTCTTGGCATACCGCTATTCAGATCTAGCCACAGACCTTCACCAAAAATTATTTCGAATGGGGACCGATGGTTCTCTGGAAGTGGAAAGAAGTTTTTTGCAAATGTTTTCTTAGTTGTTTTGCTTCCGATATTTTTCGAACACTTGCATAGTGGAAAATTCTCAAATGAGATGAGTTTTCGTTTGCAATTAGGTTGATGAATATTTCAAAAACAGCATTCCAAACAACCGTTGATGAAGATATGTGGCTAGGTCTGAAATAACTATACGGTTTGCCAGGAATGATGAGGATGCATTTTGTGAAACTACTTTCTGAAAAAAAGTATATATCAATTAATTGAGATATAGAATGGTCTGAGCTTGAATAATAAAACAAAAAATTGTCAATAAAAACGAATCCCAAATAAAAATCATCCCAAATTCCGATAACTCGATAACTAAGCGAGGGTTTTCTTCATATTTTAAGGTATTCTATAAAAAAAAGTTCATCCAAACGGAACTTTTTTAAAATCGCCCTCGATACCCGTTTTGGACCCTTTGACCCCCTGGGTCCGGCCGACATTTTTTTTTTTAATTTGACCCGCTAGGTATTCGACAATTTTGCCGAAATTTAAGTCGGGTGAACCAACTTAAACATAAACTTATCCTTAGTCGTACATTGAGTCCAAGTTCCATTAGAAATGTTGTACGTTTTTTAGAGCAGACGAACATTATTCAGTAGCAGATTGATGTTGCCCCAAATATTATAAAATTCCCATGAAAGTATTGGGCTCTGTAGTGTTTTTGGGGATTTATCATGCTTATTAGCAAATTTGTATGTGACGTGCGAACATTAGCGTTGCAAACATAGTGTCCAAAAACCCGGCATTTTCTAGAAACCGGGTTTCGGATTGTTCGAAAGCTCCATTTTTCAAGAAAAAGGGTTTCGGTTTGCTCAAAAAATCAATTTTAAAAAAAACCGGTTGAATCGGTTTGTCGGTTTTTTAGTTTAAATTAAATTACACATGTAGAACTTACAAAATAAATTTTTTTAGCGACCATTTAATATTTCACAACTGTATTTAATTTATTACGTTTTAATTTTAAATAAAAACCATCATCCTTATTCCTAAAAAGTTGTATGGTAAAACGTCCCTCAAGCCTCTCATAACTATTTATACATAAGGCCGTATATAACGGGTTGTTCAATAAGAGCGCTACAAAAGTTTTTTTAAATGAAACAAACCCGGTTTTAGATACCAATGAAATTCTTTATTCCTGTGAAAGTACGTTCGATGCCAACTCGATTTCTTTTGCATGGCCACCACGGGCACGCTTGCATAAGGCCATACGCTGAATCCAATTTTCGACTGTTTTCAAGCATAAATTGGCCGATACTGCTGCAATTTCACGTTTGATATTCGTACGAAGTTCATCAATCGTCGGTGGCTTGTTGGCATAGGCCATAGACTTGACGTAGCCGCACAGGAAATAATCTAACGGCGTCAAATCGCACGACCGAGGCGGCCACTGGGCCATTTCGTGAGATAACACGTTCACCAAACTTGGTTTCCAATAAATTGATTGTGGCATTCGCTCTGTGGCTTGTGGCGCCGTCCTGTTGGAACCACATGTCCTCCAAGTCCATATTATCCAATTGGGGCCAAAAATATTCAGTTATCATTGAACGGTAGCGATTCGCATTCACAGTAATGTGCCGGTCTTGATCATCGCGGAAGAAGTACGGCCCAATGACGCCGCCCATAAACCGCACCAAACCGTAATTTGACTCATGGATTACGTGTGGATTGGTGTCTGACCAATAACGCATATTGTGCTTATTGACGAAGCCATTCAGCCAGAAATGAGCCTCATCGCTGATTGTTGAGGCCTCTTAAAGTTTGCCTCTTAAAGTTGAATCCTCTTAAAGTTGGCCTCTTAAAGTTGAGTCCACTGACTCCAAATTTCGGTAGTAAATTTTAATAATTTCGACTCGTTGTTGGCTCGTGTATCTTTCCATGATGAAATGGCAAACCTTACTGAAGAGAAATGTCAAAAGAGCGCGAAAAAATATGGCGTCGTTTGCTGTCCCTATCGATTTATTTTTGTAGCGTCTCTGTTGAAAAACCCTTATATATTTTAAAATATATATTAATATAAAAAGTTTTATTCAAATTCGAATTAAACTGATTTAAAATCGAAAATCATATTCAAATTTGGAAAAGATTTTTATGCATGATAATCTTGTTAAGTTTAAAACATTTAATTATCAAATAATTTTAATTTTGAAATTTGATAAAAAAAATGTTCTTAATTAACTTTTAATTAATTCTAATTCAAGTCATAAAATTATTTTGAAAAAATTGTTTGGATATGTCATTTAGAACTTAGTGAAGCATCAGATCATATTTCACAATAGTAATCATGTTTCTTAATTCCAAAATTTCACTAAAATTCGAAAATCATATCATTTATTATTATTTATTTTAAGGATATTAACACAAATTATGTACAATCCGATTAACCGGTTATCCGACGTCAAACAACCGATTTCCGGTTTGGTCGGAAATTACTTTTTTTTAAAAAACCGGATTTTGGACACCCTAGTGGTAAAGTAGTACATTTTATTACACAGTATCTTTTGAGAAAATGTTGGGTAGTACCAGATGTCATTAAAATCTGTTATGGGTTCCAGGAGAACTGGAAACCCGCCGATCTGTTGTATGGAAGGTAAAAATATGGGAGTGTTAAAAGTGTAAATTTGTAGCTATAAAGTAGCTTGTGGCAAAACAATGTTCAGTACCGAATTTAATTAATATCGGTTATGGTTTCCGGTACACATCGCATTAGTCAACGCCCATTGTTGTATGGGATGTACAAAAATGCGAGTGGCAAACTAGTCCATTATTGTTTAGAAAGTAGCTTTTGACAAAAATTTGCTCTGTACCAAATTTCATTAAATTCGGTTGTGATTTACGGGATAGTGTTGACCAATCGAACAACCGCCCAACCGTATGGATGGTAGAAACAGGGTGTGACGAAGTTATTCATATTTTACCTACAAGTTAACTTTAGACAAAGTATTGCCCAGAACCAAATTTTGTGAACGTTGATTGTGATTTTCGGGCGATAGCGCATCAATCAAAAGAACAGCCGCCCAATTTTTGGAGTGGCAAAATCACGACATTTTCACAACAGAGTGGCGATTGACTAAATATTGCCTAATACCAAATTTCATAAAGGTTTCAACATTTGTTTGGAACAGAAAAAATATTTTTGCGCCAACCGAGCTCTAAAGTTTGGTTTATCTTTGAGTGATGAAGCAAAGGAATAACAGAAATGGGATGAACAATATGGGATTATTGTTGGGGATATGTGCAAGTGTATAACCTAAATTTAAGTGGCCAATTTCAGTGGAGATCAATTTGATATAAATATTTTCAAGTTACTCTAACAACATCTAATAAAATTTCTGCGAATGTTACTGATAAACTGAAGACATTGTATCAAAAATAACTGATGGTTAGATGATAAAGATCTCTGGCTAGATGTGAAAAAGCTATAGGGTTGCCAGGAATCATGAGGATGCATTTTGCATTTTGTAAAACTTATTATTATTAACTATTAATAGAGATATTGAATTGTCATCAGCTTGAATAAAAAGGCAAAAATAATTTCTTAATTTAGTAAGTGACTCTATACAGCCTTACACTAGTTTGAATCATTTCAAAAATTCCACTCCTTCTGCACCACTCGATTGAAATTAAAGTACAACATCCAAAGGGCACTTACACAAATACCGTAACAAATCTCACTTTTCCCTTTGATTACAATACGAATGAACAATTGGTGTTGTTATGATTAATGATGATATTCCTTAGACTACAAAGAAATAATAACAAACCACACGTACTATGATGCACCGAAATATCTACTCTGGTGGCCCTTTATGACTACTCCTACTGCGCCAAAGATCAAATGACGCGTTTAACATTTCTCGATCTTTGCGCCGGCGCATAACACAAATCGATATTTCGTTTTTGTATCATCATGAAATTGAAGTGAAAGACTAACAAATTATCTACACTAGTAACCAAACCGGTGCGATTCTAAATTCTACAGTTCGTAAATATTTTATGAACTGCTATGGGTTGCATAGTTTTCTGGCCCACCACTGATGTTCCTAGTTATTTGTTACCATTCCTATGGCCAGATTGAGTGTTGAACTTATCATACCACCACTTTAAACTTTACTGCACGCACCGTCGACTCATCAATTCCAAGATGTCAGTGTCAGTTACTTTGATTATATTTTCAAAACACTTCAAGTGTTAATTTGTTATTAATTTGTAACATCTATCACTCTAGTTCGATATTTGTGCTTGATTTTATTTGCTTGTGGTTTTTTTCCCTCAAAATTTGATATGCTGTTTTCTACATAATCTCTGTTGTACTATGAATTCATTCGATCACATACTAGATTCGGTTGTGGTTATCATTTATTAAAATATTTAACATTTAATTAAAATCAGTTTTCGGTTGAGTGTCTGTCTTCTTCAGTTGGTAGTTGGTACAGCTGTTCGGGAAAAAAGGTTAATTTAATGCTTAAATATTTCGAACGCCCTCAGGCAAAATCGGGAACCATAAATATTCATCAAACAAAGCGTTTTTGAAATGTGATTGACATGGGAAACTCTCGCAGCCCAAGAAATCGTTAGTAAATACAGTAGTTAGTTAATAAATACACAAATCAATTTTCATCTTCAACTGATTAACGATAGTTGTTAGGAAAATATTTATGTATGTTCGATTTTGGAGATGCTACATTAGCATATCTAATTGAAATCACGAATGAGATGTTTAACTGATGTACATGTTCGATAATCGAGCGTTTATTGGTCTCATTTTTAATGAAGCAAATTTACTCATCGAATTTATCTAATTGGCAATTTGCAACCTGTATTGGTTGCTGACCGCGAATAGCAGCGATTATATTGAGTTTTGATCTTTCACTCTTGTTCTCAAGCTATGTTTACCTTAGTCGTTCCACGTTGATCTCTATAACTAGGTTACTCATATACTAATACCCCAAAGGCAAGTCCCTCAACTATTGAATGTTGCAAATTAACCAGGTAAACACTGATTAGTTGGTGATGAAAAAATCATTTGTTTGAATTTGTACGAGTATTCACACTTTAATTTGTTTTCCATTTCTCTACACCCTAAAAAAAAACGGCATCTGTAGGAATCTTTTTCAAAACAAAATCATCATGAGCGATGAGGCACAGTTTCATCTAAACGGTACGTTAACAAGCAAAACTGTCGTAGTTGCGGTACTCAAAATCCACATGTAATTCAAGAACGACTATGTACCCACAACTAGTTTGGTGTGATTTGTATTGCTGGCGGAGCCATGGGGCCCTATTTTGTTACGGTAAACGTTCGCATGTCATGATTTCACTGATTCGCGATTTTATGTTTTTACGAACTCGTAAAGAGTTCGAAACAGATCGCAATTTCACTAATTCGCGTTTTATGTTTTTAAGTAATCGTAACCGTTTTGAAACTGATCCGCCAGTTCGAAATTTTGCTGATTAATTTTTCTATGATTTTACGGACTCGTAGAGATGCTAAACTGCTACGACAACTCACTGTCGCTATTTTATGATTTTACGCACTCGTAACATGCTCGAAACTAATTCGCATCCGTGTTGGTACACATTGGGTTATTTGTAAAGGATCAACGAAGTTTGTGGATCAACTGGTGAAGCGAGTACGTCAATTCGGGTCCATATTGAACAAGAGAACTGGTGTACGTGCTTATTTAGTGCGTTGAGTGAAAAATGTTAATCCTGTGCTGAAAATGTGCTCCTACTGCCATCAACATCAACTTGCCACTGTTCGCTGCAACTGAACATTTCTTGCATTTCTTTGCTTAGAATTTTGCATAAAGGCCTCGGTATGAAGGTTTATGAATTGCTATTAGACCAAGATCTAAAGCGTCGTGACTATACGATGCGTTTACGCTTCGCTGAATGGACTGAAGATCGCTTGGCTGAAAATGAGAATTTTTACCGAAAAATCATCTATTCCGACGAAGCTGATTTTCAACTCTGGGGCTACGTTAACAAACAAAATTTTCGCGATTGAGGCTCGGAAAATCCACACGTCGTCGCGGAGAAGCCGATGCATTCGCAACGAGTGACTGTTTAGTGCGGTTTTGGCATGGCGGTAACATAGGTCCATTTTTCCTCGAAAATTTCTTGCTCTTCCGAGCGATACCGTGTCATGCTCAACGAGTTTTTGATCCTAAAAGTTGAAGCGGAGTACATGGACGACATTCAGTTTCAAAAGCCGGCGCTTCGTGCCACACCGCCAACATTACAATCGATCTTTGGGGCACTGCCTTTGAAAGCCGCATAATCAGCCGAAGCTCATTGGTCATGTGGCCGCCTCGCAACTGCGATTTAACCCCATTAGACCATTGTTACTGGGGCGCCGTAAATGATAAGTGTTACGCAAATAATCTTGAATCCTATGAGGCCTTAAGACACGAAACCGACGCTGTAGTTCACGAAATATACGCCCAAACAACCGAAAATACACTGCAAAATTATATAGATCGAATGATGTACTGTATACACTCAAAATAAAGGGTACATATTTTAAATGGAAAAGTACATCTTCCTAATGAACTTTTTCGTGAAAAAGCAAACAAAAAATTAATGTACAAATATTATGAATCATGTTCCATTAAACATCACTTTTATGAAAACTATTCATTAGGAAACAAAAAACAATTCTATGAAACTTTCATAAATTTTAATGGAATCATTCATATAACTATTTAACGAAACTCTTCTTTGGCTGCCTTTTCATGAAATCGTACATAAACGGCAACGAAACTGTTCACAAACTTAACGAATTCTTTTGTTCGTTTTTCTTTATATGGAAACGTTCAAAAACTATGAAGTGTTTACAATAGAATTAACCATTTCTTAAACAAGTTCTTCATGATCCATTTCAATTTAGGATCTAATTGCAAACTCTCATCAGCGGTTGTTTGGAGTGATGCTATTGAAATAATCATTAAAGCTATATTTACGGAAAACTCTAAATGCAATTCGAATTCTTTAGTACGGAAATGATAGAAAACATTTACAAATCCAGGGAAAATCTGAAAAAGAAACTGTTGTGTTTGTCTAGACAAATTTATGAAAAAAATAAAGGACTTATGAATTGTTTCCATGAATCGATAATTATAAAGTTGTGAACATATTCATTAAATTTACACAACTATTCAGAAGTTTATGAAATTTGTTCATAAAATCAGTGGAAAAAAAGTTTATGGCCAGATAATATGAACTTTATTTTTTCAGTGTAGCAAGTCGTGGAAGCAATTTAAACGATGTTGAGTTTCATTCATAAACGTCAATGGGAGAGCCTTACCAATAACATCATAATTTTGGAAAAATTTTAAAATATTAGTATATTTTTTAATGCCAAATAAAATTCCAAATTGTATAACGCCCACCCTTTGCCAGCAGAAATAAAGGGTGTCTCAGTAAGAATGTACTTTTTCATTTTAAAATAAAAATTCGTATTTTTTGACATAGTTGTAACTTTTGTGTTGAATTGTAAAGAAGACATGTTCCGATTAAGTATAAAATAAAATTTCCGTCATATGGTTCCATCATATGGCCATTACTCTCTTCAAGAAATTTTCCTTGACTATTCACAGACATGAGGCTCAGGAATTGTTTCTGGTTCATTCACAGAAACCCGAGATTTCACAAAACCCCTAAGAATGAAATCGCACCGAGTTAAATGGCATGATCTTAGTGGCCAGTTTACATTAGAATTTCTTGAGATAATTTGTTGTGAAAATCGTTGCTACAATAAATCGATTGGTTCAAGCGCGATGTGGCAAATGGCGCCTTCTTTTTGAAACCGCTTGTCGTCCAGATCCATGCCTTCCAGTTGAGGCCACACCAATTCCGCTATCATGTTCCTGTAACGAATGCTGTTCCCAGTCACTGCAATTTCGGTTTCAGTCACTGCAATTTCGGTTTCATCTTCAAAAAAGTAAGGCGTAATCACGCCGCCTTACCATAATCCGCACCAGCCAGTTGTTCGTTCTGGGTGCATTTGTATCTCCTGGATTGTATGAGGATTTTCTGAGCCCCAAATTCGAAAATTGTGTGTATTCACGAAGCCATTCAGATGGAAATGAGCTTCATCGGAGAAGATGAGTTTTTTTTTGAAAAATTTCACTTCACTTTGCTCCATTACCCATTGAACGAATTACCGGTGCTTTCTATGGTCTGCTGGCTTGAGCTCCTGAGGAAGCAGAACTTTGTAAGCATGAAGGTGGAGGTCTTTTGTCAAAATTCGCTGCGTAGTGCTTCGTGAAATTTGAAGTTGTTGAAAACGTTGCCGAATTTATGTTTTCGGGTTTTCGGCGACACTCATATTTATAACAGCAATGTTTTCAAGACGCCCACCGGTACTTTGATACACAGGATCCTTACTGTCCATAACCGACACTGTTTCTTCAAATTTGTTGACCTGTCTTCAAATGGTTGGCACATTAGGCGCACTTTCTCGACTGAAATTTCTTCGAAATTTTCGAGCGGTCTCAGCTTAACTGTCCAAATATTTGTATTAAAGTTTCAGAATTATAAGCCGTTGTTCGTACGTAAAGCGCTCAATTTTTAGTAATCGGAATAAACCATAGAGTAATGTCATATAGAGTTGCCATCTTTCTCATCTGACATTTCGTTTCACACTATTCGTGGTGCGGTCGGTGCGATAGAAAGTTATTTGACGTAAATTAACCAGGTGGAATTACAAGAAGTTTTGTCTTATATTTTTCATGTCGTTTTGATGAAAAACTGTGAAATTTAAACATATTTTGGAATTTTTCTTATCTGTTTTCGTTAGTAAATACATATTTATGGTGTATTTACACAAAAATTTTAACGCACAGAACAAAATGCCTTTGCTATTTTCTTATTGGTTGGTTTGAGGCATTGCCTCTATCTGGTATCATTATAGCAATGCTTTTAAACCTGCAACGCCCATGTGTAACACACCAAACTTCGTAAATTTACTAAGTCAAATCGTTTCTCTGTACGTCATTTCTCTATGGAATAAACATGTGTGACAGCTGCCCACTTGCACACAAAAATTACTCTAAATTTAAAATGTGAAATCTAACTGAGACACCCTTTTGTTTGGGTCAAATAATTTTGTCCCTGCGTGTATATCGTAAACTAGTACCCCGTGGACAGGATGGTTATTTCTCTAGTTGAGGAACTAGTTGTTTTTTTTTCCTACTGGGAATAATTGATACAAGTGAAAATATGTTATCGAAAACGTTGTACAAATATAAAAATAGTCGAAAAATGCGTAGAAATAGCGAATAATATACAAATTGTATACATCAGGTCAAAGTAGTGTACTGGTGTATACAATAATAATAGGCGTGTTTTGGTAATATCGCTTGCTTAAATTATCACTTGTTAAGGGGCATATGAAGTTACCGCCTCCATTTCAGTTTTAAGCAGGCATAAAGTTACGCGTCTGAGAAAAATCAGGAAAACAGTGTTGGATGTCGATATGGTGAGTTCAAAGATAAGGACACTACGGTAGACATTTGCAAGAATAACTACAAACCATGAGTTAGACAGACACAAAGTTGCCAGTATGAAAAATCTGAAAAACAGTGTTGTATAGCGTTATTGTGAGCTCAAAGAGAAGGACAAAAATATACACATATGCCAGAATAGCCACAAACCCCGCGTTAGAGCAAGACGGTACACTGAAAGAAATGGCTTTATCAAATTTATGAAATCATTCATCAATTTGATAAAACATTTCCTCATATTCCAAGCTACGACACAATTCATTGAATTGATGAAGAACCTTTTTATCAATCTTTCATCCATATTTCATCAATAGTATATGTCGATTCAACGACAACGTTACATTGAGTTAATGTAAATTTTTCATCAATTTGATGTAAGTTTGGTATCAAGTTAAAGTAAATTTTGAGGTAAATTATTCATCAATTTGCTGTACATTTGTCGTCAATTAGATGTAAAGTTGTCATCAATTTGATGTAAGTTAGTCATCCAATTGCTGTAAATTATTTATCATTTTGATATAAATTGTTTGTTAATGTGCAGCCAAACTCTTTGGTTTATTTTCCATTGTAAAAAAATCGCAAGAACAGTGTGTAAGAGCACACAGATAATGCTCATAGCGTGCATATTGTCTTCTGTCCATTGCACTATTTTCTATTATGCATTTATTTTCAATGTTCTCGTAGCTTTTTTTCTTTTCTCCTAACACTACGTAAATATTTTGAATCGATGCCACTAATTATTTCTAAATTCCAATGACGAAAATTGATGTAAAAAAGATCTTAAATTCAATGAAGCTGAAAAATCTGAAGAAACGCACAATCTTCAAACTGATGAAACTTTTCATTAATTTGACACCAATCTAATGAAGAACAATTGATGAATATTAATCATCGATTTGATGTACAGCTTTTCTTTCAGTGTAACCATAACGCAACGAATATCATTAAAATTGGGATTAATGAACTACCGACACTGACTATTCGCCCCTATAGTTATACATAATCTCAGTTTTTTCCACTAAATTACAATGGCATGTTTTTTAACTCATGCGAAACTAGTTTTTCTCCCTTTTTCTATGAGAACCCGCTTACAATCGCTTAATATCCTTATACGAAGTGGTCGAAAACTTAGTTTACCAGGGGATAAAAAACAGGCCTAGTCATTGCTGAATTAACCACACATAAATACTAAAATAGTTTATATTCTGTAATACTTAAGTCAGCAACCAATCACAATCTTGTTATGAATTTTATAAATTATTTATACATTTCGACACTTCTTCCAGCTTGTATTTAGTAATTGAATAAAGTAAACATGAAATGATAATCGAAACATTTCAAAAACTGGATATTTTTTCAAATAATGATGTTGTGTATGCATTTCATCAAACTGCATTTTCCAACTAATGATCCATAAACTAAAGTCAGTGCCACCCCTTTTGCGTACTGGTAAATCGAAAAAAAGTCGTTGGCTATAATTTCAATATAATGGAAAAATGTTTGAAAGAGTTTTTTCTTAACAGAAACCTAGGGACAAATGCAAAAGATGAAACCATTGCTCAAACAACTTGGGTGAACGCGGTACTCATTTGCATATAAATTAAAAGTTGCGTTAACAAATAAACCCAAAAAAAATCGAAAAATAGTTTGAAATATAAATAAATTGCAGAGACACAAATTATAGACTATAACTATGAATTGGAAAATGAAGCAAAATCATTTTTTTTTAAATAGAAATCAATTATTTTTTAATGTTTTTATTTTGTCTTCGCAGATAAGGATATTTCTATCAACTGTTTGTTCAATTTAGGAATACAATTATTTCTAATACATATCAATCATAATCCCGAAATGAAAACATTCATACGAGTATATCTGACAACGAGAATGCCAATTGTTAACATTCCAAACATAACTTCATAAATTCATAGTAAAGTGTATGCGAACGTATACAAGTATAAGACCAAAATACCTAATACCGCCCTCATGTGTCTACTTTTTGAGGAATGATGGGATGGTTTGAAACCATAGCTGGAAAAGATGGAATACACATGGTTTGGTGGTTGACAAAACAAAGAAGCATAAGTGTCCTAAAAGAGAATCTATTGACATTCTTTTGGTATGTCTCTATGTTATTTCTCTTACCATTGGAATTGCTATGTTAAAAGAACCCAGTCAAACATTTATCGGCTTATTCATAAAAAGTTATGAGAGGTTTGAGAGAGGATTTTTGTATGATAAATCATCTGTAAAACCCTTCGTAACTTTTATGAATAAAGCCGTTAGATGTTATTTTTACATTAATAGAATACGAAATTCTAATATGATCTTAGTAAAACCTATTAGTCCACATCATACTAACCTAACCTAACATAAATTTTATGGAATTTTATTGTATTTTGTTTCACACCCAAATCTTATTAGAACACAATTTATTACCATTAAATACTCTTGGAAGTCATCCTACTTGCCACCAAACACTTATGTGATCTTATAAGAACTGTTGTCACTTCTTCCTTGGCCGTGTGTCGAATGCGTAGAATCTTTTAAGTGAGGATAATTTTGACTTTTGGTTGGAGAATTTAGTCTTCAAAATTTTAAAATTTTCCCTGCACTGGAATTCTGTAAAGGGAACCACAGAGTTGCCATTCACGAACATGAGCATGAGCTATCGTTGATGTTTATTGTTGGTTTACCGCCCTTATTGATAGTGTTGTTTGGATGCAACTACAACTTGTTTTTGGAGGTTGCCGCAAATATAGTAGACTTGTGTTCAAACACATTGTGTTTGATATCAAATATAACATATTTGAGACACAAGGATTAGTATGTTATAATACATATGTTTGTGATATCAACATGATTGTGTTTGGTGCACGGCGTACTTCAGATTTATCACTTGCCACTCTGCTCTGTCGGTAACAAAATAATAAAAGAGGGACAAGGAGAGGTTGTTCTCAGACTAAGTTAATGTTAATGCAAGTGTATGACTGTATTTTTCATTATTCTTTCAGTTAGTGGTTCAGAGGGTAAGAAGATCGAATAACGGGCCTAAAAACGGGTTGCCCCCCTGCAAGGAAGTGAGTGGGAAACTGGTGACTGATAAGATGTGTGTGACCACTTTTCGGCACTGCCCCGCTCAGATTCTCCCACCGAAGATCAGGAGGTAATGATAGTGGAAGATAGACGACATAAAAGACGACATTAGAATTGCAATATCGGTCTTAGGAATAAGAAAGACGCTGGCGCGGATGGGCCACCCGCTGAACTTTATAGGGCAGGTTGCGAAGGACCGCTAGCCCACATGCATCGACTTATATGCGGTACATGGCTGGGGGAATCTATGCCTGATGATTGGAGTCTCAGTGTATTATGCCCTGTATTCAAAAACGGTGATCCGTGTGTCTGTTCCGACTATCGCGGCATCAGTCTTTTATCCATCGCGTATAAGGTCTTGTAGAGCGTATTATGTGAAAGACTAAAATCAATTATTGAAAACCTGATTGGACCTTATCGGTGTGATTTTAGACCAGGCATGTCCACGACTGACCAAATATTCACGCTACGCCAAATCCTGAAAAAGACCCACGAAAAGCAAATCGATACATACCATCTTTTTATCGATTTCAAACCGCTTTCGATTGCCACATATGGGAAAAACTGTACGAAGATATATCTGAACTTGGGATTCCGGCAAAACTGATCAGCCTCTGTAGAATGACGCTGACCAACACCAAATCGGCAGTGAAATTGGGGAAAGACCTCACTGAAACATTCTGTACCAAACGAGGACTGAGACAGGGCGACACACTTTTGGGCAATCTCTTCATCATCTTAATGGCGATAATAATGAGAAAAGCTGCAGTAAATATGAACAAGACCATTAACACGAAAAGCCATACGTTGCTGGCGTATGCTGGCGACATAGACATCCTTGGGCGAAGGTGGGTCTTGCTGTAAATGAGAGGAAGCCATAACTGATGGTGTCAACGACTAGAGAAACTTCTCGACTTAGTCTGCACTTGAACGTTGCCAACCGATTTAATATTGAAGTGGTAGATGAATTTGTATACCTTGGATCCGCCGTTGAAAAGGACAACAGCGTCAGCCTGAAGATAAATAGGAGAATTGCGCTTGCAAATAGATGATATTTTGGGCTCGGCAAGCATTTTAGGAACAAAGGTCTCTCTCGACGGACAAAATTCCAGCTATCATTTTACCTGTTTTGATATATGGCTCCGAAACTTGGGTCATATCGCAAGCGGAGTATTCGAGAGAAAAATTCTCCGTAAAATATATGGTCCTGTTAGGGAAAACGGCGAGTACCGACTTCGCTGGAACCAAGAGCTATATAATTTATATTCTGACGTGAACATAGCTAGGTGGATCAAATTAAGCCAAATGCGTTGGATAGGCCGTGTTGTCAGAATGAATGAAGATGAACCAGCGCGAAAGGTTTTAGATAATATGAAAGCAGAAAAAGAGGACGGCCAAGACTCCGCTGGAAAGACCAGGCAGAATAATCCCTCCATATCCTTGGTGTTACCAACTGGCGAGCAAAGGCGAAGGATGGAGCGAGTTTGAAGAATATGTTGAAATTTGTTTAATTTAATTATTTAATTAATATGTGTCAGACGTCTGACCTCAGCAGGTTGTAAAATAGTCATTAAAATTTGCGTGTTTGCGTGTTTCTTACAAGCTGAAAAAACGGCCTCTGTAACATGTTCTCCTAAACATAGTCTACAGGAACTATGTATCTATTTGGAATACCTTCCAAATTGATATGATTGCAAGTCATAAACTCACTTATTTTAAAAGCAACCATTAACATGTTTACTTGCAAAGATGCAATCTTTTACGTGGGTCCATAACTTAGGCTGAGAACAATCATTGTTTGTCCGACTGCTAGTATTTTGCTCTCGACAGGGCATAGCGAAAAACGAAGTAAACTGTGCACCAGCTGTATTTTTATCACAAACAACCCCATAGTTGGGTAACAAACACACATATTATTACATATTGATCATTGTATCTCAAACATGTAATATTGAATAGCAAACACAATGTGTTTGGGCACAAGTCTACCATATTTGCGACACCTTATATTTGCATCCAAACAAAAAATAAATCCAGATTTTCAGCGTGTATATTGACTGATCTATTGCGTTTTAGTTTCGTGTAATCAGTCCACAATCGTGGCGTATTTCAGCGACACCAAATTTGTTGATAATATTTTTTCAAATTCGTCAATCATTGATAAACGTTATAATTTCGAGGTAGTGAAATAATTTATTTACCTCGAATCTGTCGTGGACAGAAGCAATAACGTCAACCTGGAAATCAAACGGAGAATTATGCTTGCAAACAGGTATTATTTCGGGCTAAGCAGCACTTCAGAGATAAGGCTCTCCGTTACTACCATACTACCTGTATTGCTTTATGAAGCAGAATCCTGGGTCATATCATATGCTGATGAAACATCACTAGAAGTCTTCGAGAAAAAATGCTCCGAAAAATAGATGGTTTTATATAGAAAACGGCGAGTATCCACGACGGAGCTGTATAATCTGTATGCCGACATCGCCCTAATTATGCGTATCAAAATAGTGCGAAAGGTGTCCGAAGACGTACTCAAAGGATATCGAAAAAAAGGAAGACAAATATTTCGCGGGAAAGGCAAGGTCGAATATTGCCTCGGAGAGCTTTTTGTTACCAACTAGGGGAGAAACGCTGAAGATCGAGCCGGTTGGACAAATACTGTATCCTCATTTTTTAAGGCCCTTGACCCCTCTGGGTTGTTTCAGGTCACCTAAGTAAGTACGTAAGTAGTTTATCATTAAAATCGCTTAGAATACTCTTAATGTTGTGATCAGGGCAGCGTTCATATATTTCCTCTAGACGCTCATAAAACTGTTCTTTGACCTTATCGTCGTTATCCTCAGTCGGTGCGTGACTAGAATTTAAAGACGTATAGTCTTCGCATTGATGCGAATTGTGGCTACGCGGTTACTCACTGGGTTGAACCTTGAAACTAGATATTGCCGTTTCCTGTTAACTATAAATCCGCACACAAATTCGTGCTTCCGCTAGTGGCAGCTGTATTAAATATCGCAGTTTTCTTTTCACGTGCAACCATAGCCTGTCCATCCACATTTCTGGATTGCTGTGATGTCAGCATTATATTATGAGAGAATATCCGCCAGTTGAAAACAGGCACACTTCCTGTATAGTGTTCTTACATTCCAGGTAACTCCTTAAATCGTCTACCTTATATCGTTCGCGACGGTGTCAACACATATGGGGTTTGTTCGTTAAATTTCCTTGTTTATAGTCAACTACTTTATAGTCACTACAACGGTGGCGGGAGCCAAGCCCAAACCACCGTGGTTTGCAGTTTAACTACTGCCAGGATCATCATGTTTCAGCTGCCCATTATCGATCAGACGCTGATCAGAATGCAGTGTGTCAAAAATGAATTTTTGTTTCTTTAGAATTGATCCGCTGTTGGCAACTCATGGCACCTGTGACAGGATCAGGCTGCTCATTCATCTCGTCTTCTCACCCTAGCTATCTAATGGAGGGCTTAGATAAATCCAATGCCCGGTACATACTTAGTCTAAGACTGGAAGTTCTGACTGGTTGGACTGTATTGGACTGTATTGGCTGTAGTGTATATTGGCTTTAATTTGACATTAAAACAGTGATGCCCACATTTTGAATTCCTCGGCACATGTGCCGGAAAGCACAATGCTGTTCCAGCGCTGTGGACACACATATAGTATGTATAAGCTTCTTCGTGTGATTTCGATCGGGGGTGGTCGGTTCTTGCTTTGTTTACATTTTTTCAATGCAAATCTAATCAGTTGCTGGTCAGCATTTGCTAGAGAGGGGTCACGCTGCGAAATTATTTAAAATACATCAAATTTAACTTCGGTTTACCCTGCTTCACACAGTGTTGCCAGTTTAGGGGATTTATCCCCAAATTGGGGTTTTTTTTAAAAACAGGGGATTGTTTTTTTGGTTTGGGGATCTGGGGATTTTTTGTCGATGAAAATTTAAGCTGCATTAAAAGCGAATCTTTTGTATCATTCCTTGAAAGTTTTGATCTGGTACTACTTAAATCAAAGCAAGCATAAACACACAAATAATATTTGGCATAGAGTAAATATAACTAGAGAGAATATTTAACTCATCTGACGTTTCCTTTGACACTCTTCGTGATGTGGTCGGTGTGATAGAGAGATGTTTGACGAAAAGTGACATACACCATGTGGAATTACAATAACCTCTGACTTTAATTTTTCATGTCGTTTTGGTGAAAACTGTGAAATTTAAAAGTGTTTTTACACTTTTTTATTGACTGTTATTGTTAGCCAACTCGTTTGTGTTGTATTTAACACAATAATTTTAACACACAAACCGAAATGCCGTTGTTGTTATTTTGGTCGTTGTTTTGAACCATTGCCTCTATCTGGTATTAGTAAAGCAGTTCTTTTCAACATCGAATGTAAATATAACGCCAGGCCAAATGTTATAAATTTGCTGAGGTATTGCTAAATGTTGTCAGCAAAAAGAACTGCATACACTTGTCAGTTCCTGAAAATATCAAATTGTTTTACTGGCAAGGCTGTACGTGATGACAAGAATAAAACAAGTGAAAAAATATTTTTGATATTTGGTGTTACTGAAAAGAATAGAAGCAGTGGATAAGAAATAACGAGAAATACTAAAACTATATACAAAACAAATAATTAAGTAGATGAATCTGAATATTATGAGACTGAAGTATTTGATATATATACTAAGCCTTAATGACTTTTAACCAATGTGCACATAAAATAAAGCCAGATCTCATGTCATAATCGTTTTGTTATTACTATTTTTAAATTAATAATTTAATAATAATTTATTTACGTTTAAATTTGTCAATATTTAAGCTTTCGTTTTGGTAAACTGAATTCTAAATAAATTTTAGTTTTATAACTTAAAACTTTCTCGAACTACCTTTAAAACAATAGGGATTTTAGCTTTTTTTTGGGGATTTTCGGGGATTAAAAATAACAATTCGGGGATTTCGCCTAAAAAAAATTGCCGAAGCGCAATATGTTATAATATGTGTGTGGGCATCACTGCATTAAAATCATGAAAAATAGATTTTAGATCTTTTTTGTTTTGGTTGGAACGTACCCAGGAGATGTGTTGAGTTATATTAGGCTGGATGCCCTAGTTTAGCCATTACGTCTTCTATAGAGCTACCAACATGTCTGAGCCATGTCCATGAGTCATATATGTCGAAAGTAGTTTCCGATCGCGAATAACTACCAAATATTTCATACTGATAATAAAAAATATAAACAAAAATTGTTTCCCATTACATCTCATGAAGGGATTGGGGAGAGCTTCTCACAACCTACTGGGATCCTACAGATTAACGCCGGTTCCGAATGGAATTCTGAGAACTTTTTCATTTCTAAGTATTCGATAGCGTCGTCATAACTAAGCGAGGTTACCGTCGTCGAAAGAAATGTAAGGTGGTCTGAACAGGAAGCGTACCCACGTTCTCATGTGCAAGAGCCACGCATACTAACCATTGCACTACCGACGACCATGTTCATACAAGCGTTTCATACTGATAGTATTATTTTTGTCTTTCACAAGAAGAAAACAAATTTCGACAACAACGGAGCACACACTAATAAGATTCGTATCTCGAATGTTTTACTGGGACACTCCTGTAAATACCTTTTGATGCGACATTATTTGGTATGCGATATACAACTTTTTCTTCCTTCTCCCGCTGAACAATTCAAGTGGTTGAGTATAGACGAAAAACCACAAAATATTTAAATGTTTTTGCTACTGTTCATATTTCATTCAGTCTTGCACACAGAGGGTATAGTGGCAGGAACTTTGATGACACATGCTGTCTGACTATAGCGCTGACCCATCCTTTGTCCGCTCGTCACTTGGTTGTTTCTATGTTTAAAATAGGGTTGCCAAATATTTTCGTCAAAAGAAAATTACTTGTCAAGCCAACAGCCTCACGACTATTATACTCGCCATTAACTGTACGTCGGCGGAACGAAATTCCCCCATAGAAATATACACATGGGAATCACATGATGGTTAAACCTTCAATGAAATTGACCTAATATTTACTTGTCAGCAATATTTTTCAAACTAGATGTGGTGCTGATATTGATAGCGATCACCAACTCTTAGTGGTCTCTATCCAGCGGCTGCAACGGCAATAGGGGGGAAATCGTAGAATGCAATACCGGCTGGCTGCAGGATATCAAAGATGTACCATAAAACTACGCTATAATTTGGCACAGGTCTATCAACATACGTGGTTATGCATTCTTCTAACGCTGACGGAAACTGGCATGGAGGTCTTTGGTGAGAAATGATGTGTAAATTACCCTTGCAGTAGTGCTGAATGTTGGATCGAAATTACGCCCCCACAATATGCGTACACGCTGAAAAATAACGGCCCCAGCAACGTATTGCCGGAACCATGTACATGTTTGCAAGCATTGTTACTGTGAATTGATAATCTGCGGCTTTTGTTTTCCAGACAGCAGTGTTATCAGCAGTTTTCCAGATTTGGGTCACAAATACATATACTATAATCTATTAAACATTGTGTCTCAAACATGTTACATTGAATAGCAAACACAATGTGTTTGGACACAAGTATACTATATTTGCGACAATCTATATTTGAATCCAAACAACAACAAAATACAAATTTTCAGCGTGTAGACAATCAAAGACACCATCATGAAGAGGTAGTTAAAATCAGACCGTAGAATGGGTTAGATGGTCCGTTCAGATTACGACAATTATTTGATCAATATAGCGGAAGACACCGAAGAAGTTGCAAGTACAGGAAACCTCCGTAGTGTGTACTCTTTAATTAAAAAGCTGAGCAGCAACAACATCAGGAGTACAGCCTCGTTAAATGCTTACAATAGCTCGGAGATATCACCACCAGATCCGCAAGTGGAGAGATGGCATGAATACTTTACGACACCATCTAGACTTCCGGATGTTGAAGATCAGTGTATCTCTTCGGCAGCATACTCACGTCAGAGCCCGAGAGGGGATGTTTCAACAGAAACCCGTAGCGAGTAGTGATCAAGGGAGGACTGGGTAAAATGAAGGATAATATTCCAGCGAAGCTGTTGAAATACGGTGCAGCTGCGTTAGCAGTGCATGGGAAGACAACCGAAATTCCTATGGAGTGGAAACAGGCAGTGGTTCGCACTATCCCGGAAAAAGGTGATCTAACTCTGAACGTTCTGGACGGCCAATACACCCGTAAATGTTAAAAAAAATCAACGATATGGTGTTGGCCGATCGAAGAGTAAAAGTGCGTGAGATTGTTGATGAAATAGGCATTTCATATGGCAGTGTGGTTTCGATTTTAAATGATCAGTTGGGCTTAAGAACGCTGTCTGCAAGATGGGTGACACATTTGCTCTCAATTGACCATAAACGTACGGGTGCACACGTGTGTAGTCTCAAAAAAATTCCATGAATTGGGCTACGAATAGGTACCTCATCCGCCCTATTCTCCGGGTTTAGCCGCCAGTGAGTATTTCCTATTTTCAAACCTAAAGAAATGGGTCGGTGGAAACAGATTTAGCTCCAATGCAGAACTTATTTATCAACCAAATGCCTATTTTATGGACGTCGAAAAATCTTATTTTTTGGAAGGGATACAAAAATTGGAGAAACGTTGGACAAAGTGTTTGCAAAAAAAACTGTGTTTCATTCAAAAAGTCACGCACCTATTTCTGCGCCTTCGTATCTTCAGTTAAAAACTAAATACAATATTAAACTACAATAAATAAAAAGAAAAAACAGGAACTGTGATGAAACATCAATCGGGAACAAGATTCACCAAGAAATAGTAATGAATTCATGCAGGGGATAATAGTTTTAACGGTGGTATTGATTGTATATTAACGGGATTATCATACATAAAAACTAATTAGGAAGATGGGAATGGAATGAATGGAATAGAATAGATAAAACAGGAACAAATTAAGCTGCAACAGATGCATCAGGATAGATAAAGCAGGAAATGAAGAAGTAGGTGGAGCAGGAACAGATAAATCAAGAACAGATGACACGGGAACAGATAAAACTGGAACAGATGACGAAGGACTGATGAAGCAGGAACTGATGACGCAGGAACATATGAAGTCGGAGTAGATAAAGTAGGAACAAATGAAGCATGAGAAGCAGGAACAGATAAAGCAGGAACATGTGTCACAGGAACAAATGCAGCAGGAAGAGAATGAAGCAGGAACAGATGAAGTAGGACGTATGAAGCAAGAACTGATGTAGCTCGAACAGATGAAGCAGGAACATATGGCACAGTGCCAGATTAAGCAGGAACAGATGAAGTCGGAATAGATAAAGTACGAACAAATGAAGCAGGAACTGATGATGTAGGAGAGGCAGGAACAGGTAAAGCAAGAACAGGTGTCACAGGAACAGATGCAGCACGAAGAAAATGAAGCAGGAACAGATGAAGAAGGACTGATGTAGCTGGAACTGATGTAGCTGGAACTGATGTAGCTGGAACTGATGTAGCTGGAACAGATGAAGTCGGAATAGATAGAGTAGGGACAAATGAAGTAGGAACTGATGATGCTGGAGAAGCAGGAACAGATAAAGCAAGAGTAGGTGTCACAGGAACAGATGCAATAGGAACAGATGAAGCAGGTCGTTTGAAGCAGGAACTGACGAAACAGGTATAGATGAAGCAAGAAAAGAAAACAGAAGAAGCAGGAACAGATGAAGTAAAAACTGATGAAATAAATGCAACTTGTTTTATACAATTTTAGCAGCTACACGTCCCCATTGGAATACCCTTTGTAAAGCATAAAGGCAAAGCCCGGAAATAAAAGCGCCGAAGCGTAAGTCCTCCCTCCAAAACAATTAATTGAATTACACACCACTACGTGATAAAAGACAAAACAAAAAAAGATCCATGTCTCCCAGTTTACCCAAAGTCATGCACTGTAATTTTTGAAAAAAAGTGATAATTTTGTCAGACTCATATCTTGCAAACCGTTTGAAATTTGGATTTACTCTTTGAGGGAAAGGTCAAAATCGCAAAAACCTTTCCCCTATTCAAAACCATAGGTAGCAAACCGCTCCAGATTCAAGGAAACCATCAACTACAAAAATGTACCTAAGATCTCAATAAACAACTTTGAGGAACATATAAACTTCCTAGGAATGATTCTTAACACCGTTTACTTCTACATTAAGAGACAATGCTATCTCACCGACCGCACCAGCACAGGGAAAGCAGTAAGCTCAGCACACGCAACAAGGAACGCAGCACACAATATAAGTTCTTTATGACCAGAGCTACAACTTTCCCTCAGAGAGTAAACCAAAATTCCGAACTATTTGCAAGATATGAGCCTGACAAAATGATCACTTTTTTGCAAGAATGACACCGAGGCCCAAAATCTTTAGGGGCCCATAAAAAATAAGCCCATGACTTTGGGCAAAACTGGAAGACACGGGTCTTTTTTTTTGTCTTCTATCAAGTAGTGGTGTCCGTATATGGTTATATTTCCATGACTTCAAAAATTACACACAGTATTATTATCGTATTAAACATTTACACCAATTCCGAGCAAGGTTTACAAAATATTTACATGGTTAATTTCTGTATAGTATCGCCGTAATCAAGGGGGTGACTGTCTCCAGAAGTATTTAAAGGTGGTTAATGCGGGAATTAAATTAGCGTTCTTATATACAATAGATAGTTATATCCATTTGAGTTAATAAAATATTTGGCAACCTTCGTCAAAGGGGATATTCCAACTATTTCATATATATCCACACAACCAATAATATCGACATTATAACATCTCACAGCACACAAGTTTATATACCTTTGTAGACAATTTCTCCATCAGCGTCCGTGGTAGTGATATGGGACAGAAGAGGAATGGAAGCAAAAGATGTTCGCAGAAGAAAAAGATCAAAGTTGCTATTTTGTGGTTACGAATATATAACTGAAATATCAACCATATATAGTGTAACAGGATGGACAAAGATTGCATGAAACTATTCTCCTTTCTTGGAATAGTTGTTCGTTACACTTGTACACAGATGCCATAAGTTTGTCATGCTGGATAGCCGGGTATGCTAAGTTATTTCCTGTGAAGCAATTTGATTTTCTTCAAAAGTTTCCCACCGAAATGTGGCAACTTTCATATGCTTGGTTTTTTTTAAAGAACTAATCATAATCGACACAAACAAAAGCAGTTGCGTTAATTTAATTTATTTAATTTTTTTTATCTTTAATATGATTAACTTGACTGTGTTAAGAGGCTATAAATCGTGTTCTATTTCATTCTTTCATTCTTAAAATGGTGCTAAGTTAAATTTTAAGCTGCCATCGAAGTTGGTGTCGATGATGATGATAATGATTGACACATCGGAGATCATTAATTATTTGATTTTCGTATTATTTTTTTTGGCGTTAACGGCGCCACCTTTTAACCATTCTCATACGATTTTTTGTATTTGTACAATTTCACGGTGTGAATCACTTTTTCCCTTCCCTCAAGTGTCTTGGGTTCTTGTGTCTAACATTCATCTTCGTTTTACAAATTCGTTTTGCTACTCATGTGGTTCTTCATTTGGAACTTTTCCCCATTGTTTTTGTTGGTCGAGTCCATAATTGTTCATTTAATAAAAATTTTATTTTAAATCATCATATAATGAATGTTGTTTAAATTAGATTTTTTTTTTCTAAATTTCTTTGATTCCTTTAAGCTGTATAATTTGTTCAATTTTTGAAGGTGTTTAATTAATCATTTATTAGTTTAAAGAGTTCATTGGTTTCTTCTCGTTTAGAGTGATTTTTCACATTTTTGTTTTTGAATATGGTGAGAAGAACCTCCTCCAAATTAAGGAATTGATTTTTTCCTGGTTCATAGTTTTAGAAAAGTAACAGGTTTTACCCGTAAGGTTAAGTGATAAACATTGTGCTTTTTCTCTAACTTGAGCCTGGGAAGTTATGAAGAAGCTGCGACTTTGAGAACATTTTGTTAACAGCAGCAGAGTGTATCTACAAAAAACATGTTAGCAATTTTTTTTTAACAAGAATAATAATACTTTCGAAAAAAAATTGTGCTTATAGATATCACACCAATGACTGAGAATACTAGTACAAAAAATTTACACAATTTCTTGATTACCGTTAACTAATTTTCTGTTTAATAAAATACCGGTCATAATACCGTGTGGTCCTACGAGTAATACAGGTGTGATTTTAAAACGTATGTAATTTTGACACTGATAGAATTTTTCTATTCAAAATATTGAATGCCACTGATCGACTAAAAAATTATGCCAAGTGTCCTCAAGAATTGTATCGTTTGCAAAACCATTATACTAAAATTAACTTTTTAGTTTCTCCATTTTAGGTCCACAAGAATATTGAAATAATTTGGTCAAACCACCACCTAAATATAATTTTTGTTGATTAGAGTATTTAGAAAAGTTATCAAGAAATTTACAAACTACAATTATAGCTATTGCAATTTATTTACCATGAGGCAAGAAATGTCAAAACAAACAAAATATGTGATATTTTTAATTACGCTTCGTGAAACTTTTCCTTTACTTTTCCTTTAAAATATATTAGAGGGAATTGTGAAATAGGAAAACAGCTACAATATTGTCAAAGTTTGTAATGCAATATTGCAAGCTGTTTAGGATTTATTGAAGTAAAATCTAAAATAGGGCCCTGAAACACCTCCGAAATTTTCTTCGGCTTGTAAAAAGGTTTAGGGCCTAACGGACCCTCTTCTCCACTTCAGCTCAACTTTAATTCAAGGGATCAACGAGATGACCATCAATTTAACTCACTTAATTACTATGTTTCTTACCATATGTAGATTTCTGGATGCCAATATCCGAGATCTGCATTATTTCGCCTTAAATAATAAAATCTTCTTATTAAGAGAATAAACAACTTTTTTTTTGCCTTTTGTTACGATTTATTTTGTACACCGATTCCTATTTGTATTCGCACAAAAATACTATTCGCAATTTCGCGGTATAACAATCTGTAGCACCAACGTCACAGCTGCTAACAGCGTCGCCATAAGAGCTGCTTTCTTTTTTACAGTTCCGTAACGAAATGTAATTGTTGTTTATGGACCATTCATTTTACACCGTTTGCATCAAACTAGAGTGACAACTTATTACATCATCACCATACTGACAGCCCTATTCTGGCAGGGTTACAAAAGTCACCACGGTTACTATTTGACAGTATTGTGACAATTGTCACAAAATGGTATTCTTATACTTTGTTTGGTGACAAAAGTATAAAAAACTGTTACCTGTCAAAGGGTTGGTAACAGCGCATAACAGCTGTTTTGTTTGCCTGTAAGTTGATACAAAAACATTTTATAAATTCTACAAGTAAACAATGAAAGTGTATACAGGAAAAATCACATGAGGTGTCAGGGAACACTCTGTAGGAATGAAATTCCTTTCGCTATATATTATATAGTAGTTAGTTCCAACACGCCTAAGGCGACCGTTGAAAAATACGATAATTTAAATGGAGCTTTAAGAAAACATACTTTGTATAAAATGATACACTTTTTGTAAGAAATTTTTTTTTTCAAATAATGTATTTTTAAAAAACAAAATGGATATTTTTAGGGCCTTTTTGTAAGAATATGTCTATTTAGGACCTTTATGTAGGAATATATTTTCCCCAAAAGTCCTATTTTAAAGCGAAGTTCTTCTTTTATTAAGAGCTAATGTTTTTTTTAAGAAAAGGTGCTATATTAAAAAGAAGACATACCTTCTGTAAGAAAAAGCCATAAGATTGATTTTTTTTACAAAGAAGTACTTTTTTAAGAACGGTTACTTTTTAAAGAAGTGGTACTCGCTTCAGAAAGGCCACTTCTATCAAGAAAGGAAAACATAAGGAGTTATTTTATTTTTAGGAAAAGGTACATTTAAGAGAAGGAATTTTTTTAAGAAAAGGTGTTTTAAGAGAAGGTATTTTTTGAAGAAAAGGTCTGTTTTTAAATGGAATTTTTTTTAGAAATGGTCCTGTTTTCAAGAATACTTATCTCAAGAAAAGTATTTTGTTTCGCAAAAACAGTTTCGCAAAAGGTACTGTACTTATCTCGAGAAAAGTATTTTGTTTCGCAACAAAGGTACTGTTTAAAGAAAAGGTAGTTTTTTAAAAACAAGGCAATCTGTTTTAAGAAAATGTACTTTTTTAAGGAAAGGTACTTATTTTAAGAAAAATTACTTTTTTTTTAAGAAAAGGTACTTTTTGTAAAAAAATTTACTTTCTTTAAGATAACGTATTTTGTTTAAGAATAGGAATAGGTGTTTTTTTTTTGAGAAAATTTTAATTTTTTACGAAAAGGCATTTATTTAAAAAAATGTTCCTTTTTAAACTTCTTTCACTTCGGCTTTTCAAAATTGACTATTTATTGGGTTCAAAACTACAATATGTACTAAATATTGGTTACAGGTTCCATCTCGAAAACATCCCCTTAAACAAGAAATATGCCGACATTTGTGAGACATCTAGTTAGTCTAGACACAAACCAAAGCAAAGGTAAACAGTATAGTTGATAATAGTGGTGTATAGCATAATAGTGATAAAACAAAATTTGCGATAAGGAACTTCGTTTCAAAAATACATACTATGTTTGGTACCAAAACGACAAGAGGGCAAAATTAAATTGAGGAAAGACTTTTGTTACTTCGTGTTATGGAAATGGAGCAGAAACAAGAAAGGACTTGTTTTTTGGTTAGAAAGATTGAAAAAGCCCCAAATACGTCAAACTTGGAATGTAAATATCTCCGGTCTTTGAAGGTATATTGGTGATAATTAGAGGGGAAAAGGGGTAAACCGTCTATTTAGGCGTGGGAAACGGCAGTGGGGAAAGTGCGAGAGTGAGAAAATTGAGTCATACAGAAGGAAGAACGAGGCCCGAAAATTCTTCCGAAAAGTCGAAAACGGAACTAATGGACATGGTTCAAGGCCCCCCTTCTGTAAAGACAGGGACGGAAATCTCATCCCAGATGTGCAGAGTATGTTGGAAATATGGAGAGATCATTTCTCCGTGTTACTGGTACCTGAGATATCCAATGACGAGACAATCGATCAAAATTTGGGCGACGACGTCGATTGCCCCGGTCCTAACCAAGACGAGGTCAGAACAGCTATTCCCGGGCTTGAGAACAATAAAGCCGCAGGAGCCGATGGAATACCGGCGGAGCTGTTTAAGGCTGGCGGCGATGAGCTGATAAGGTGCATGCATCAGCTCATTAGCAAAATTTGGTTAGATGAATGCATGCCCTGCGATTGGAGTCTCAGTGTACTATGTCCCACAATTGGAAAAGGGGACCCGAGTCTCTGTGCCGACTACCGAGGAATAAGCCTTTTAGCCATAGCATATAAGTTTCTATCAAGCATAATGTTCGAAGGACTGGAACCGATTATCGCTGACCTGATTGGACCATACCAGTGTGGCTTTAGGCCTGTAAAATCGACAACCGATCAGATTTTCACGCTACGCCAAATCCTGTAGAAGACACGCGAAAAACAAATCGACACCTATCATCTATTTGTCAATTATATAGTCTTCGATATCCCGATACGGGGGAAACTCTACGAAGCAATGTCTGAGCTTGGTATTCCTGCAAAACTCATACGCCTTTGCAGGATGGCCCTGACGAACACCAAATGCGCAGTGAAAGTTGGTAAGGATCTTACCGACCGTTTGGAAACTAAGCGAGGCCTCAGACAAGGTGACACCCTATCGTGCGATCTCTTTAACATCTTAATGGAGATCGTTATGAGAAAAGCTGCAGTCAACATGAATAAAACCATCAGCATCAAAAGTCGCATGCTGCTCGCGTATGCTGATGATATAGATATCATTGGGCCACAATTAGAGAAGTTACGGCGGTGTTTCCGAGAATTGAGAACGAGTCAGGAAAAGTGGGTCTGAAGGTAAATGAGGACAAGACAAAATTAATGGTTTCATCGAGCAGGGCCTCCACGCGATGAGACCAAAGCGTGAACGTTGATAACCGTTATAATTTCGAGGTGGTAGACGAATTTATATACCTCGGATCTGCCGTAAACAAAAACAACAACGTCAGCCTTGAGATCAAGCGGATAATTGTGCTTGCGAATATTTGTTATTTTGGGCTAAGCAAGCACTTTACAGATAAAGCCCTCTCTCGAGTAACAAAAGTCCAATTATATCAGGCTCTCATACAACCTGTCTTGCTTTATGGCGCAGAATCCTGGGCATTATCCCAAGCAGACGAAACATCTGTAGGAGTCTTCGAGAGAAAAATACCCCGAAAAATGTATGACCCTATAGTGCACAACGGCGAGTATCGGCGACGCATGAACCATGAGCTGTATGAGCTACATCCCGACATTGACATATTTAACCGGATCAAGATAACTCGACTGCGCTGGCTGGGCCATGTCAGTAGAATAGATGAAGACGAACCAGTACGAAGGGTTTTCGAAACCGAACTCGAAGGAAGACGATAAATAGGAATGACCAAGACTCCGCTGGAAGGATCAGGTTGACGAATCCCTGCGTACACTTGGTATTGCCAACTGGAGAGATAAGGCAAAAAAGATCGAACTGGTTGGCGAAATATGTTATCTTCGTTTTGTAAGGTCCCCTACCCCTCGGGGTTGTTCGTGACCGGATAAGTAAGTAAGTATACATTAAAAAATGGCTAAGGTTTTGTCTATTATCGGAGTCTACCAAAAAATAAGTATAAAAGGATAAATAAATTTTTATCAGAAAAGTGAGGTTAAAAATCGTTTTCTAATTAGCTTCATATTTATTAAAAATAAATATGTCTATACACTGGTTTATAGAATTTAGAAAGACCTTTGTAATGATACTCATTTCAATCATATCGGATTTTGAATACCTGATATATGAGCGATTATATACACAAGCTTTAAAGGCTTATAGCACAGAAGCTTTTGTCGGTGGTAAAATGTTGGTATAGATCAGAGAGTAGGTGCTAAAGTAAATTTCTTCTTCTATTTGCCGCGAATGCGCACGTGTATTTTTTCCGTTTAGCATCTCTGGATGTTCCTTGAGGGAGGCAATATAGCATTACAACTGTACCTTTGCGGTGCCCTCAAATTTCACGAGTAATAATGTATTAATTTTAATTCAATAAAACATGAATATATTACATACTTACTTTTTGTCGCTTTCATTTTTGCAGAAGACCATATGTTTTTGCTTTGTTTCCCCTGCCTTTGACAACCTTTTTTTATGAGGTGAATTATTTGTTGCGAGGTGAATTTTTCGTTGTCACCGTATTGCCAGAATACCGGATACAAACAATGGTGACAACTTTGAACCATTTTGTGTTTAGAATTTGATTGTTACCGCCTACACAGAATAAAGGTGTTAGAGTGGCATTTATTTCAATTGTGCCTTTGTTTTCTTGGACTAGTGATGTAGAGCAACCCTACCATTTTAATTGTTGATTTAATCATGAAAATGATTAGCAATAATGGTAGTAGTAATTTAATGCTATCAGTTTCTAATCTACAACGAATCCCAATAAGATTTTTCAGTGATTTCATTGTCTCAAAACTTTTGGCTTATTTTGGTCGTCTCTGCATCATTCTGCATCTTATTTCATTAATCCCGAAGTATTGTCTACTTTATGTGTATACTTTATTATATAATTAAAATTCCGGGCTCATTCAGCTACGCAGCAATAAATGTGTAAAATATTTGACATATTGACCATCACCTCCGCCCAAGGACTAAGAGAATTCAGCTCATTATCATTATGTATCAGGTGTTAAAATCAAATTCCTTTACAACACCAGCTCGACAAGGTGGTTGAAAATAACTGGCACTATATTAAATTGAGAGTGGGTGAATGTGAAGCTGAGACTGACATTTCAAAGTAGTCCCACGCACTGTACACGACGGATGGACTGGTAAGACTGACCATGCACACTGTCCTACAAACACATACATATACATGAAACCACGTATCGACCATCTATTCAAAATCATTATCATTATCAACCCAAGAAGGTGTAAAATTCTTTTGATGAATGGAACACACAGAAATGTTTGTGTTTATTAATACTTACACACTCAAACAATATTTACGCATAAATAGCCACAGGACATAATTTTACACTTCACTAAAGACCAAAACAATTTTAACCGTTCAACGCACTTTAGCACTCACTCACCTGTTTTATCAATAAACTAAAGTAATTATACGCTAGAACAGTTGTAAGCAATTGCCTTACAAAATTATGTAAAGAATCTACCCCCACCCAGCCCCCCGCACCCCGTAAGACCCCTGAACTCCACCTAAACTCACACGTTCTGAGTGTGAACTCCCCCCTTGATAGCCTTTCGCACAGTCAAAGACATCAATGCTACACTTCAAACGATGGACTATTAATCAGTCATAGAGGAATACCTTGTAGTATGTACTGCATAAATATCCCCTAGTGAGCGTGGGAATCCCTCCTGCTACATAATATAACTTTCCGTTGGTACCGTTGCCTTTGCCCGATTACTGCGTTAATTACATGCCACAAAGTATGAAATCCATACGTGCAATGCCTGTGAAGCATAACGCATCCTGTTGAAGGATTTCTGCCTTTTTTCCAATTCACACTTTCAGTCATCATCAGCATCATCGCCGTCGCCGGTTCTATCGTCATCCTTTGGATCAGCATCAGTTCACCACATCAAAAGGAATTTAAGTTATTTTTGTTACATTCTCAACTTTATGGAATGTGCTGGACTTCAATATCTGCCTGTACTACTGGCGTCCATCTGGGCTAATGGACAACATCCATTGTATGCATATTAATATGCCTATATATATGTATAGGCCGTTGAAAACGTCCTATTGTGTGGAATGGTTTCTCCATTCTTGGCTGGTCAGTTGTTAAATATTTTGCTTAATTAAGTTTGAAACTTAAAGCGCTGACAGTTTGGCCTAAAATTAACAATATCGAGCCCTTAGCGCCAAAATATCGTAAGCGAAATTTTTAGAATTTTTTTTTTTTTTATTAGAATTAAAATAGTTTTAATCGATTCATACTCAAAAATTCTCAAAATATTAAAATTGCTAATAACTTTCAGAGTAAATAAAAATTCCGCTCGCTAGCCGAAAAATTCAGTTCCTCCTCAATATAAAGCTCTCACTCCCAGTTTAAAAAATTTAAATCTCGAGCGAATTTAATTATTAAAATTGTTGTTTATTTAAATCGCTCCCGAGCGAATCAAATATAAAAAATAAAAATTCGATTTGATGTTTAATTTTTATTTCACTGGGTCTGAGATCTTTATAGTGAAGAGGAGCTGAATTTTTCGAATCGCGGGTGGAATTTTTTTGAATTTGGATATACATAAGAGGCAACTGCGACAAAATTCGATTGGTTGTGAAAGGTGCAGCAAATAATAAACGTCTATCAGAAAGGGCAGAATAAAATCGGATGAAATTTTTCCGAAGGATTGGAAAAAGTCTAAAGTTGTACCTATATTGAAACCAGGCAAAGAGAAAAAGAGTCCGGAGTCATATAGACCAATTAGCGTCTTAAATACAATAGGAAAAATATTTGAAAAGATTATTAAGAACGAGCTCGAGAGCTTCATTGACGATCATAACATCTTACCCCCAGAACAATTTGGATTCAGACCTGAACACAACACTATACACCCACTGGTCAGAATTAAAAAAATGATTCGCAGTAACTTGTCTTGTAAAAAATCCACAGGCATGCTTCTTTTCGATATTAAAGCAGCCTTCGACTCGGTCTGGCATGATGGGCTTGTCCACAAGATGAAAGCGGCAGGTTTTCCAATATATTTAGTCAAAATAATCAGGAGTTTCCTATCTGAGCGTAGTTTTCAAGTGTGTGTTGATAAGCAATTCTCTAGCGAGTATATCATCGAAGCAGGCTGTCCGCAAGGCTCATGTCTCTCACCCATTTTATACAACATTTTCACATCCGACTTTCCGACTCTGCCAGAGTGCAAGGCTTCAATCTTTGCCGACGACACGGCTATTCTGACTGCAGATACTTCGCAATACAATATTTTGATAAACTTACAACAAGCTGCCAATTCCGTGAATAGCTACTTTAACCGGTGGAAAATACAAATTAACCCTGCTAAAACGCAGGCAATTTTCTTCTCCAAGAGAAGAAGCATTAATTTTCTCCCACAGTCAAATATTATAATACTAAATCAGGAAATTAGTTGGGAAGTCATGTCAGATACTTAGGAGTCTAATAACCTTAAAGTTTTACGAAAAATGTCAAACCTCTTGTTTTGATCATATAAATATATTAGGCAGTGGATAGTAGTCCTGTAGTTTTAGTGTAATTAGTTGTAAGTTTTAAAATTCTCTAGACCTAGTTTTTAGTTTAAGAACCTAAAGGGTTAAATTTTTTCCCTTCATAAATATCAAAAATTGAATATAATCAATAATACTACCAAGAATGTTGTAGTGGCAAAACGCCATGTGCGTTGATCCCTATAGGCAATTATTCGTAGTTAGCTCTAAGTCAAAAATGTTAGTTTTAAGGGCAAATAAATAAATTGAATTGAATTGAAATCGGATGAAACAATGGGCAATGTACCTATATTAAGTAAATAGAATATGTGGTGAAAAACTACAAATAACGAAATCATTAGTATGGAATGATTGGGTCTAGAGGTCGACTAATACTAATAACACGAGTCTACAAATTTGAAAAGAAAATTAGACTGCAGAAGCGAAGCATGGTTTTTAGCTAATCGAATATGTTGGGCTATCACATCTTGTTCATTTTGTATCGCATGCTGGCAATTCTGTAAAACAGCCAACACTGACACTACAATTTTACAATTATTAATTTGACAGAAGTCCACATTCATTCTAAATCTTCAACGGCATGTAATGAATTACATTAAACAACACGGCCTAAAATTACATAAAACAACACTGCCTGTTACGATTAGCTGCGGCGGTGTTCATTACATTATGTTTGCTTCATTGTGTTTTTATATATTTATGTTTGACGTTTATGTTGTAAGCCGCGTTTTAAATTCTCCTTTGTTCTCTTTCGTTTGGCGCACTAAATTCGGTGACAAGATCGCCATTAGTTTTAATTATATTTCGGTCGCCATAGAAGGAGGTGCAAAATTGCGGTGAGTATTGTGTGCTATTTTATTTTGTTATTTAATTTATATGTTTTTTGTATTTAGAAATAACTGATCGTGCAAGTTTTCGTATTGTTAACAGCGTTTCAGCATGTCAGGGAGATCGTGTGTTACTAATTCAAGCTATTTTTGCTTTGTGTGTGGTAAATATTTGGTTCGAAAAAAAAAGGATATGCAATATCACAATCATGAAAATATGCATATTTACATTATTTTGGTTTTGCTGTCAGAAACTTGGACAAACCGTGACAACCGACAATGTTTTGCAATAAATGCAGAACTGTTTTATATAAGTGGTCATATGGCGAGAAGATCTATTTAGATTTTTCAATACCAGTACTTTGGAGAGAGTCAAGTAATCACCAAACCGATTGTTATTTCTGTTTAACAAAAGTTGCTGGATTCAATATGAAAAATCGAAAAAATATTACTTACGCGAATGTCTCATCGGTTTCCAAACCAGTTCAACGTCCACCAAATGATCCATTACCAGTCATTCCCAATGCTACGACCAGTGAGTCCGAAACATCTTTCACCAGCATTGGTAGTATTTTTTACGAGGCTGATGATGAACGCCATTTAGTGACTCACGCTGAGCTGAATGATCTAATTCGGGATTTACATTTAACAAGGGAAAACGCAGAATTACTAGCTTCACGCATGCAGCAGTGGAACCATCTTGCAGTTGGGACAAAAGTAACAATCTATAGAGATAGAAGCTTGGAATTGGCTGCATATTTTGAAAAGAAACACTCTATTCTATACTGTACTGATGTTAATGGTTGATTTCAAAAAATTCACCAGCCATATGACAACACTGAATGGACATTATTTATTGATGGTTCTAAGTACAGTTTAAAGGCTCTTCTTTTGCATAATGGGAATAAAAAACCATCCATACCAATTGCTCATGCAATTACTACAAAGGAAAATTACGAATCAATGACTGAAATTTTGATATTACTCAAATACAACGACAATAAATGGAAGTTCTGTGGTGACCTTAAGGTGTGTGATTTAATTTTCTTTATATATCTGTGGTCACAAACAATAACAGCCTAAGTCGATTCTAAAATATTTCAGGTAGAGCAGTTTAAAGTTTAATATCTTTACTGGAAATCAGGAGTCGGAGTTTTTGTGATAACTTATATCAAGGAATCGAGTTCTTTTACTTCCTTCTTAACAAAAAAGAGTTCCTTTTTGGAGCACGGTGACTTCTCGAAAATTATTTTTAAATTTTGTCCTACCTCGAATTAGGCTGTTATTGTTCATGACCACAGATATATTGTATAGACCATCGTAAATAACTTTTAATTAATCTATATTGTTGTTTCCTTTGTCTGTGGGATAGTTGCGCTACATGTCACCATTACGTCAGAACAGAGTGGCCAAAAATAACTGAGTATTCACCAGGAAAACAAAACATTTCAAATAAACCATTAATTGATCCAAATGACGTTCTTCTTCCGAACTTTGTCAAGGCTCTGGACAAAGATGGTGCAGCATTTAAATATTTGTTAGCGGTTTTTCCTAAAATTTCATATGCTAAAATCAAAGAAGGCATATTTGTTGGCCCTCAGATCAGGAAGTTATTGAATGATGAAAATTTTTCACAATGTTTATTGGAGAAAGAATATGCAGCCTGGAAATCTTTCAAGAGCATCGTGGACAGTTTTCTTGGAAACAACAAGAATGAAAACTATAGAACAGATTGTTGCTGAGTTATTGAAAATTTATCAGTAATTAGGTGCACGAATGTCACTCAAAATGGATATCCTTCATTCACATTTAAATTTTTTTCCATAAAACCTAGGTGCGGTGAGCGACGAACAAGGGAGCGTGCTCACCAAGATTTAATGAGAATTGAAAGAAATTATCAAGGATTTTGGGACAAAAGCATGCTGGGGGACTATTGCTGGACTTTAATTCGTGAAACCGAACCAACAAAATACTGACGACGTTCAAAAAACGCCATTCACTTTTGAAAATTCATTAATTTTTAAATAAAACGTATGTAAAAAACGAATAAAAACATTTTTTTTCTCGAAAACCATATGTTAAATATAGTGTACGTGGGCAAAACACGTAACAAGGGGTAAAAAGAGCAAAATAAACATAAAACTTGAAAGTGCAAAATAATTGGCATCATTGGGAATGTATATGTATATCAAAGACACTATATGGGTGAAAAGGGCAGAAAAGGTTAAAAGTTAAAAGTTGAAAACATTACTCTGGAATGATTGGGAGGAAATGTGTTAATAAGAGTCTCTGCGGAAAGGGTAACAATCGAAACAACGAGAAATTTAGTTTGTAATGATTGGGAATTTATTCAAAATAGTGCACTCTCTAAAAATTGGTTGAACTTCGAAAAGAGTTAAATTAGGGAAGCTTAAAAAAGCAAAAAAAAATAATATAATTCATGACATGAATTGAATTTGTTAAAAGTTGTAAAAAGAGAAAACTATGAATATGCGAGAAATTAAAGATAGAATACTATGTGGATTAAAAAGGATAAAGGGGTGAAAAAGACATTCCTAAATTTCCAAACGATTTTGCTCGAATTTCGATTTGCCCCCTTTTTATCCACATTCACAAATTTTGTCACACTCCTAACCCAAATTTTTTCTCACATTTTAAGGTTTTTTAAACTCCTTCCCCTCCTTTCAAACAATTTTCCCGTACCATCAAATTTCCACTATTTATTGTCCGCTTTTCTATTTTCCACCCATATATGCATTTTGCCTATACATTTAATATTTAAAAAATTTTATGAAATTTGACCCGCGAGTCATTCTTTTTGAATTAAATCGGGAGCGAGCAATATTTTAAAAACTTTGAAAATAAAAATTCGGCTACCGAGCTAAAAATATAACTCGGCAGTTTAAAAGATTAAAATCTTCAAAGAATTAAATATTTAACTCACTTGACGATTTAATTTTTTTGAGCTAATCGAAAATGAATGGCTCTCCTTTCTCTGATAACTTTTATAAAAAATTATAAGCGACTAACGATTTTATTGTTTATATTAAGCAATTTTATCGTAAGCGACAATGCGTAAACAAAGAAGCAGCCCCGAATGTCATATGTTCGAAACGAAACGCATTATAATACCATTTATGTTCTAAACGTAATGAGTGATTTTTTTGCTATTTGGTTTTGGAAAATTGAAGAAAACACAGGAATGGTTATTTTGAATCAATACCTGCCGTTTACTTTTTGAAGATTATTTCACGCAAATGTTGCCCACGACTACTCTTCGCGTGGTCCATTCTGAAACTACAATTTTGGTACACTTTCTCCAACATTTTGCCCAATATCTCACCAGTGACACATGTAATGTTGTCTTCCAGGGCAGCAATCATGGTTACATTGTGCGTATAGAGTATATAGACTATACTATAGACGAAAGACTTCACGTGCCTGCACAAAAGATAGTCCAGCGGGCAAATCGCACGAACGAGACGGTCAATTGACAGCGCCACAACATTCGATTATTTGCTCACCAAACTCACCTGTCAAGTGGTTCACGGTATCGCGTGCAGTGTGGCATGTGGCACTGTCCTGTTGAAGCCTCATGTCAGCCAAGCCCAATTCATCCATTTTGGGCGAAAAAAGTAAGTGATTCACGAACGGTACCTTGCTCCATTGACCGTAACTTGCGGCCCATAAACCGCAGCAGACAGTACATTTTTCAGGGTGCATTGACAGGTTTTGAACAGCCTCTGGCTACTCCTCGGACCAAGTTCGAAAATTCTTTTTTTCTTTCAATTCCAAAAATGAGCCACGTCGCTGAAGGCCCTAAATGGTACGTACATAGCCTGCGAATCACATTTTTCACATACCACGAATTTTGATGGTATGTGATGTGATCAAAATTCGTGGTATTAAAAACTAAATGCTTTTCAACCGATGGCTGTTTGTAAGTATATTCATAAAGAATTGAAGCTAAACATTTTTGACTTTGACACATGTTATCACTGGAAACATCAAATAAACACAAAATTTGAAAAAGTACCCAATTTTTTAATCAGTTACAATAACTATATATTTTCTTGATGTGTTAACATCTATAGGCACGGCTAGGGCAATCAATCATCAAAGTGAACACATGCAAACAACATACAGCGTTAGCATTACATACGTGGTTGTTGTACAACATAAGTCTCTGCCTGAAAAGAGTATGATGGTATTGATGTAGCGGCAGCTCGTCGTCGCCAATGAGTATTGAATAGCATAGATAAAGTAAACTAATAGATGAAGTATAAGTTTTGGAAAAATTTTAGTGTAACGTGTAACTTTCTAGATGTCGTTGAAAGCTATAAATGCGATCTTTTTGTTCCCAAAAAAGGTAATAAAAAATATGACATTAAAATTCAAAAATTCCATATCAAAAGAAAAAATAATTTTCAACCAAAATATCACTTCGAATAAAGAATACAACACCTTACTTAAAGTAGAACATCTAATAACATATATTGGTTTTGTGTCCAAGACGATGCTGCAATTATAAATTTCTGCTGCTACTGAATGTTACAGATCTCGTTGGGTACAAAATCGACTTAGGAATAAAAATGGAACGTATGAAAACGTAATTCAGAAATGATGAAAAACAAGTATTGCCCTTTGGTCCCAATATTTAGCTTTAACTCTGCAATCGTTCTTGGGTTTCATTAAGGCATTCACTCCCCATGGACAGCATACATTCTTTTCGGGAATTTGATATATTCTTCGGAATCTGGAAAGCGTTCTTCAACATTATGCATATTCTCTAAAACCATTGATTTACATTTCAAAACTTACATTATTCGTAGTCTCGATATATATTTTCCAATGTACTTTATTAATTAGAAAATATTGTAACACTTGGGAACGATATATATTTCTATATTTCTATTATTCTGCATACTTTTAGGTTTTGGTAATTATTACTAAACTTTTAGAGTCAGGGACCTATATGAGGGTTGTGTTCTTTCATGTTGGCTTTGTGATAGTCATCCCATTGAGAAGTGTGCTGGCTTCAATGGAAGACATTATGACATAATTACGGCTAAGGAAAGCGGGCTTCGCTGAACATGTTGGATGTGTAAGGACTTCGCTGTTGACTTTTTTAGGTTATTGCCTTTTGCGTTATTAACCGTATTACCCCATTCTGTGTCCTTGCAGTTCAAGTCTCCCGCTAGTACATAGTAGTTATTTGAATTTTGAAGATTCATAAAATCAAATAGTTTTTGCAGGTCTGCTCGAATTGAATTTATAATGCCGGCCGGATAGTACGCACAGGTAATAACTAAAAAGTTGTCGCAGTTAACATGTATCTTTATGGCGCATGTCTCTAAAGCATCTAGCGAATATCTACTTCTGTTACCGTGACTGTAGTATTGTATGTTATTCTTGATTAATACAGCAGTTCCCCCACCCCTTGTTCCATCAATTCGATATTTCCTTATGATTTTATAATTTTTAAATATTACATTGTGTCTATGGTTTAATTTAGTCGCATTTACTAGGACAATATCTACTATCTACCAACTCTTAAAAATTTACCTATTGTTGAAAAAAGGACAAATTCTAAAAAAATTACCATTTCTTAAAAAAAGCCTTTTCTTCAAAAAAATATCTTGTTATAAAAAATGCCTTTGCTTTCAAAAATTCCTCTTCTTAAAAATAAAATATTACCTTTTTTATTGAGGTAAGTAGGATTTCTGAAAATAAGTAAATTGTGTTAAAAAATAACCTTTTCCTAAAAAGAGTACCACTTCTTTAATAAGTACCTGTTCTTACAAAAGTACTTCTTTGTAAAAAAAAGCCATCCTCGTACTCTTATGGTTTTTTCTTACAGAAAGTACTTCTTCTTTCAAATAGTACATTTAAAAAAACATTATCTTTTAATAAAAGAAGGACCTATATAATACATATTATGGAAAATATAATACATATTCTTACAAAAAGGACCTAAAAATAAAATTTTCTTAACATTTTTTTTATTTTATAAAAAGTACCTCTTCTTAAAGATCCATTTAAATGATCGTACTTTTCAAGGGCGCTTTATTAGAACAATTAGTACATAATATATAGAGACCGAATCTTCGTTCCAACAGGGTGTCCCATGACACCTCATGTGATTTTTGTATTATTTTGTGTTATAACATTGTCGAAATGGTGCATTTATATTGAAATATCCTATAAAGAGAATAGGACTCGTTTATGCTCCTTAATCAGACTCACTAAAATTATTATTATATTTTCCAATGTAACATTTACTAATGTGTTCATAAAAATCGAACAGGTACCGTGTAACAAAAAGGTGTTAACACATCGCCCGTGTGTTCGAAAACTCATTGGTTTTATTTAAAGACATTTTGGGGCTAACCACTGAACGATCCATATAAACGTGTTGATTTAAACCAGCATTTAAAAATGAGATACAATAACCGGTTTGGAACCAGTTTTAAAACCCGCTTTAAGATACTAGTTGATAAATTTGAGATAATACCATTAAAACCAGTTCTTGGTATTTAATCTGGGTTTGTCGAACGAAAACGGATCTAATTGTCGGTATTTGAAACCAGTGTGGCTCTTGAAGTCGGTCTTTAAAGCCGGTTTCTAACACCGGTTATTGTATCCCATCGTCAAATACAAATTTTTTAAACTGGTTGCCATTAGAGTGTGCAAAAACCCGGTAACTTGTAGAACCCGCCATGCGGTTTGTTTGAGATATAAATTTTTCAGGATATCGGTTTTCGTTTTCAATTTTGACAAAAACCGGTGGCACCGGCTTTTTTTGGTATTTTGTTTTAAACTAAATTACACATGTAGCACTTACAATACATTTGCTTATTCGATTACTTATTTCTTATTACTTTTATTCCTTGGCTTATTAGTGTTTAAAACTCGACATTTCACAGCTCTATTCACATTAGGCAACCACATTTTAATTTTATATTAAAATTTGAAACGTATTCCAATTTAAAATGCGTGCCTATTTCAGAAATTTTAAGGGCTTTATTCAAATGCACATTAAAATGATTTAAATGTGAAAATCCAATTCAAATTTGAAACAGACTTTTATGCACAAAACTCTTATTAAGTTCATAACATTTAGCCATAAAATGATTTACATTTTGAAATTTGAAAACAAATGATAAATTTGTAATTTTGAAAACATATTACAAAAATTTGGAAAGTTATGCTGAGACCGCTCGCAAACTTTGAAGAATTTGCAGTTGAGATAGTGCAACCTAAGATCCCTAGGCGTCAACCTACCAGTCGGTCTCTTGAAAACATTGCTGCTGTAAACGGAAGTGTCGCCGAAATCCCGAAAACATCAATTCGTCTTCGCTCTCAACAACTTCAAATTTCAGGAAGCACTACGCAGCAAATTTTGAGAAAAGACTTCCTCCACCTTCATGTGTACAAAATTCAGCTTACTCAGGAGTCCAAGCCAGGAGTCCATGGAAAACGCCCGCAATTCGTTCAATGGGTAATGGAGCAAAACGAAATCAATGCCAATTTTTCAAAAAAAAATCTTTTTCTTCGATGAAGCGCATTTCCATCTGAATGGCTTCGTGAATACACCAAATTTTTTTAAACTTGGGGCTCACAAAATCCTCATGCAATCCATTAGAAACTAATGCAACCATAACGAGTAACTTCCTTGTGCGTGTTTTGATCCGGCGGCGTACTTTTTTGAAGATGAGGCCGAAATTGCAGTGACTGTGAACGGCATTCGTTAGAGGAACATGATAACGCAGTTCTTGGGACCTCAACTGGACGGCATAGATCTGGATGACATGCGGTTTCAGCAAGACGGCGCCACCTAGCACACCGCTCATGAAACAATCGATTTATTGCAGCAACAATTTCCAGAACAAATTATCTCAAGAAATTCTGATTTCAACTGGCCACCACGATCATGCGATTTAACGCCGTGCGATTTCTATCTTTGGGGTTTTGTGGAATCTCAGGATTATGCGAATAAACCAGAAATAGTTCTGTAAAAAAATCAATGAGAGTTCGAACTAACGGGCGATGTGTTAACACCTTTTTGTAACACGGTACCTTATCGATTCCTATGAACACATTAGTAAATGTTATATTGGAAAATTGAAAAAAGGATAGTTTTTGTGCTGAAGGCTCTTTTGCTATTGCACTTTCTTTTTTCTTACATCTGTTTTAACATTAGATGTAATATTGTTAAAATAACAAAAGCAATAGTTAACTCGGTGAAATAATTGGTTTTGTTTTGTCATAAACGGAGCGACGACAAAATGTATTCAATACTATAGTGGTACAAACAAATGGTAGAAGCACTAGCCCAGTTGATTTGAACTTTTTTCTGGAGTGAGTTTTTCTCTTATGTCAAAGTTTGTTTACTTTTGTTTGTATACAACCACCATACGCCTCCAATTGCTATTTTTTAAATGTTTTCTCTGTAAAAATCACATAGAAACGTTTTAATTTTCATACTTAAAAACTTTCAAAATATCAAATAAAACACACGCATTTTGTAAATGACACTTTTTCCAATTTTGTAGACATTTTCTGATCAAAAACAAAATGCCTGTTGCTTTTGGCTTGTTGTCGTACTGCATCTACCATTATATTTCTACCATGAATAGTATAGAGAATTTGTTGGACTCTTATTCCGCTCTCATGTAGAGAGTGTGAGTAAAAGAGCATAACCGAGTCTTATTCTCTTTATAGACTATTTCAATATAAATGCATTATTTCGACAATGTTATTACATAAAACAATACAATAAGCGTAACTGGTTCAAAAGGCATCAATGTTTCACATTAAAATTATTAATTGACCAAGTTATGACAAAAATAGAGTAATACGTTTTAAATCATTCGCCAGATGTCGCCAGTGCTTTTGAGTCATACAATTCGTTCCAGTAGTTCTCTATACTATTCAATACTCTTTAGCGACGACGACCTACTTGTTTGTTCTCTGCCGCGACATCAATACCATCATATTTATTTTCAGGCAGAGACTATTGTTGTACAACAACCACGTATGTGATGCTAACGCTGTGTGTTGTTTGTATGTGTAGATGTTAACACATCAAAAAAAAATATATAAAATCCTCAAAAATTTACAATCTCTATTATTTTTGTAATTAGGGGGCCAAAATACATTAAAAAGTGTAGTGATCGCAGAATTATTTTTTAATTTTCTTACAAAGTTATATCAAAAATGTTGTCTACATTCGAGAAGGCGACATTATTTTAGTTCAAATTTCATTTAAAATCTCTTGGTTACAATATAAAAACATTTGTCACAAAAGGGAAAATATCAATAATTTTGCAAAATATGATTCATTAAAAGACACTCCTTAATGTTTAAGAAATTTATCACGAACACACTTGCATTTTGAGTGATTTTCCCATGTTCAAACTTACTATTTTCTGCTATGCCAACTTCAATTTCTTTGAAACCCTTTTGCAAATTAAATTCAATTCATTTCAAATTACAAGCCATGTTTATAACCCATAATTTGTTTAGGATATTACATTTTGTTGTTGAGTTTTTAGATTCAGCTAAATTATATGGCTCAGATAAAACACCAAATGCTTCGCAAATCTACACGTCAACACTTTAAACAAAATGTAGAGTCGCGTCGTCGCACTCAGTAAATTTAACTTTAGAGCATTGAAGACAAGAACAATTGATGGAACAAGTCTTGCAGCCTAGTAGGGCAAGGGGATTACATGTACGTCTTAGGGAAAAGTGGAAAAGCAAATGACCATAACATTAAATTCAGTTTTATTATAACAACAAAAAACCATATCGTTATATATATATCTTATGGAACTGGTACTATGATTGTTTGTCTGTCTGACCTGTGCTGTTTTTCTCTGCGTTCTTTCCGACTCCTTTGGTGTTCTTTCTGAGATTCCATCCACCACTGTTTGTGGGTCCGTCTGTGCCGTTTGCATTGCACGATGTAATTGAAGTTCACTGGTGCACTCATCGTTGACGTCGCCGTCATCTTGATTGCACTGTTTCTGTATTTTTCTTTTTGATTGCTGACTCCAACTCCTTCGCAGTCATGATCATTTGTCCGTCTTTGATTTGGTACATAATTTTTATTGCAATTTCTCACAGACAATTCAATGGCTCTTACTCACATCGTGCCAATTCAATCCAATTCAATTCGAATCCAAGCCCCTAAAATTATTGTTAAATTTGTTTTACTCTTCTTTACATCCATTTTGAAATTTCTGTTTGGCTGAGCTTTTGCGCCAACCAACGCAGCTATTGAAATCTTCAATAGGTACAACTTAATTACACATTTGTACCTATACTATATATAGAGACACCTTACAAAAATAGGTCGGCAATATTTGTCAAAAGTTACGTTCGTATTATAATCGTTTTTTGAGTATAGCGATGTTTTACGCAAAGAAAAAACAATATTTACTTGACATTATTTCAATCTAAGGTAGACCTAGTTAAAATCTTTAAAAATTAATATACGAGGCGGATCAATAAGTCCGTGACTTTTTGAATGAAACAAAGTTTTTTTTCCAAAAAAAAATTATTTTTCAACGTAATCTTCAATACACTTAGTCCAACGTTACTCCAATTTTTGTATCCCTTCCAAAAAATATGATTTTTCGAGGTCCATAAAATGGACATTTGTTTGATCAACAATTTCATCGTTGGAGCTAAATCTGTTTCCACCGAGCCATTTCTTTAGGTTAGGAAATAGGAAATAGTCACTTGGAGCTAAATCCGGAGAACAAAATGCCGCATAAACTCCTTCCAATTACGGTTAAGCAACTCCAAATAATCCCTTGAAGTTGTCACACGATTACGTTCATGGTCAATTGAGAGCAAACGCGGCACCCATCTTGCAGACAACTTTCTTAAACCCAACTGCTCATTTAAAATCGAAACCACACTTCCAAATGAAATTCCTATGGCATCAATAATCTCACGCACTTTTACTCTTCGATCGGCCAACACCACATCGTGGATTTTTCGACATTTTCGGGTGAATTGACCTCAATTGGTCGTCCAGAACTTTCAGCGTCATTTGTACTTGTACGACCACAACGAAAGTCAGTATTCCACTTTTGTACCATTGAAATCGAAGGTGCAGAGTCCCCATAAAATTGCTCAAGCGATTCCTTCGTTTGATTGAAGGTTTTTTCCAAAAAAAAATAATGTTAAATGAGTACTCGAAATTCACTTTCTCCCATTTTTAAAAAATTAATTGTATTGTAAAAAATTGTATGTATTGAACAGCTGTTAAACGCAAAGTAAATGACGGAACTTGCTCAAAATTTGACAGTAGTCTTTTAACAGGTGGTGGTACAGGAGACAAGTTCGAAAAGTCACGGACTTATTGATCCGCCCTTATATACATTTCCATACCTATAACGGCAACAAAACAGTAACGGGAGCAAAATATAATCCTACAGAAGGAAGACAGAGGCCCGTAAATTCTACCGACAAGTACAAAGCCAACCAAAGGAACTGGATCAGGACCCCCTTTTTTAGAAATAATGGCAAGAATCTTGTCATACATGTGCAGAGTATGTTGGGAATATGGAGAGATCACTTCACTTCTTTACTTGTCCCAGGAGTCCTAAATATAGATGAGGGCGAGTAGCACATACAGGACGATGGCGTCCACTCCCCCTCTTAGCTAAAGCCAGGTTAAAACTGCAATTTCCCGGCTTAAGAACAAAAAAGCCGCTGGTGGTTATGGACTACCGGCTGAGCTGTCTAAGGCTGTCGGCTACGAGTTGGAAAGGTGCATGCATCAGGTCATATTCAAGGACTGGGTAAACGATTGAATACCCGACTATTGGAGCCCTAGCGTACTGCGTCCTGGTTCCAAAAACAGCGACCCACATATATGCTCGAACTATCGTGGACTACGTCTTTTATCCATCGCACACAAGGTCTTCTCGAGCGTAATTTGCGTAAGACTAAAGCCGTTGGTTGCAGTCCTGATCGGACCTTATCAGTGTGGCTTTTTGCTTTGAAAGTGAACTATAGACTAGCTAATCACTCTACGACAAATCCGGAATAAAACCCACGAAAGGCAAATATACACCTACCACCTCTTTGTGGATTATAACTCTGACTACTATAGCCCGTTACGGGGAAAACTGAACCAAGCTATGCCGGTGATTGGTCTTCTTGCTAAGCTGACACGTATTTGGAAAATGGCACTGACTGACACTAAATCCTCGGTAAAGATTATTAAAGATCTCACCTAATCATTTAGTACGAGGCGAGGCTTCAGGCAGGGCGACACCCTACCATGCGATCTCTTCAACATATTAATTGAAACCATCGCAATAAAAGATCCAGTCAACACGAACAAAACGATCAGCAGCAAAAGCCACATGATGCTCGCGTATGCTGATGATTAGACATCAATTGGCAAAATTGCTGCAATATTTTCAAGAATTGAGAAGGAGTCAGCAAAATTAGGTTTGGTAGTGAACGAGTACAAGACAAAATTAATGGTTTCGACAAGGAAAACATCCAGCCGATTGAATGAAATGGAGAACGTTGATAACCATTATAATTTCGAGTAATGGACGAATTTATTTACCTTGGATCTGCGTGAACAGCATAGAAATCAAACGGAATTGTGCTTGCAAACAGGTGTTATTTCGGGCTAAGCAAGCACTTCAGAGATAAGACTCTCTATCGAGAAACGAAGATCCAACTATATCAGATCCTCATACTACCTGTCTTGCCTTAAGGCGCAGAATCCGGGATCATACCACATGCTGATGAAACATCACTCGTAGTCTTCGACTGCAAAATATTCCGAAAAATATATGGTCCTATAATAGAAAATGGCGAGTATCGACGACGGATGAACCACGAGCTGTATAACCGTCGTGTTAGACTGTTAGGGAAATCGTTGGCTGTGTCAAAATGATCATTTGGTGAGAGAATATGGAATAGTGTAAACTTGAGGGGAAGGATTTGCAGACCAAATTTGGACAGATCTGTTGCTCATGCGATCAGGGTTGTATTTGGAATAAAACGAATCACAACAAAGAAAACGGCAATAAACGCGATTACTTCGTCACTTTTTATGAAAGTTTAGTCTTTGTTTAAAAATGGCGGGTTTTTGTTTTCTATTTTTATTTTGTAACTGCTGTATTTTGATTGTCACTTTGTAGACAGATGTTCTTGCAATATTCAAAACTGATAGTGTAAATCGCAAACAGAATGATAGAACAATTTCTTTCAAATGGGAGAGGGTTTCATTCTATTTCTCCATCCACGAATCGTTCCATTTGCACTAATAGTCTAACACGGACTTAATCTGTATCCCGACATCGACGTAGTTATGAGTATCAAAATAGCGCGTTTATGCTGGCTATGTCATGTCAGTAGAATGGATCAGAATAAACCAGTGCAAAAGGTATTCGAAGACGTACTCGAAGGACATCGACAAATAGGGCGACCAACTCTTCGCTGGAAAGACCTGGTGAAATATTACCTGCGAGAGCTTGGTGTTACCACCTGAAGGAGAAAAGGTGAAGATCGAGCCGGTGGGAGAAACATGTTATCCTCATTTCATAAGGCCCTTGATCTCTCTGGGTTGTTTAAGGCCACCTTGATCAGAAAGTAAGACATCGAGATTTATTAAAATTATATTTTGACTTGTAATATTTCGATGACCATTGGTGGACAGAATTTGTTGGTTAGTTTCATCAGAAAACATATTGAGTTACCTTTAAAATGATTCCAAAATCGTATGAGTGCTGTACTCCATTGAGAAGATATTTCATTTTATATAGAAACATGCTCCAGACGAATCTATTATTACATTTTTAATACTGTCAAATTCGAGTCTGAACAAAGGTTTCCGAGCTCGCAGTAGTTGGAAGACATAGTATATTGAAAACATTATGACAAGCAAATTTAAAAAACATCACTTTTTACAGTCGCTTATTCAGTGCGCCGATCACAGTCAGTCACACGCTTACAAATCTGTCTCGTTTTGTTGTTTGGATGCAAATATAACGATTTGTTGCTTGACCCATTGTGCTCGCTTTTCCATATAACGTGTTGGAGGCACAATGATTAATAGGTTATAATATATGTCTTAGTGACTCAAATGTGTCTTTGTTTGTTGAAAACTAAACCGTGACAGGCAACAAATAATCAAAAAGCAGCAGATCTTCAATACATAAAAACAATGCCTGCAAACATATACACGGTCCCTGAAATATGTTTCTGGCCGTTTTTATCAACATACAGCCACCAAGGAATTGTGTCTGTTCAAGTGCTGTGTTCAATACCACTGTTAGCATTAAAATTTGAAACGAAATATTACACAACCAACACATTTGACGATGTGCCTACACGCTGAAAAAAATGGCGCCAGCAACATATTGCAGGAACCATGTATATGTTTGTAAGGATTGCTTTCATGAACTAAAGATCTGCTGCTTTTTGTTTCTTTGTTGTCTGTCACATTTTTGTTTTCAATAGTTTTCAACAAATAATTCCACAGTTGCTTCACAAAAACATATATTATAGTCATTGTTTCTCCAGCATATAATATTAAAGAGCAAACACAATGTGTTTGGACACAAGTATACTATATTTGCAACAATATACAAATACGTAATTTTTCAATCCAAACAACAACAAAAAAAACAAAAAGAAAAAACAAAAATATAAAATAAAACTTATCCTCGACGTATCATTTTGGTTCCATTCGAAAGAGAATGATGCTTTCTGATGACGTGATCAATTAATGGTCATCGGAATATTACAAGTCAAAATTTAAATTTTCAAGACTCGGTATACGGTTAGAGATATGGCAAAAGTTGTATAATCATTTTGTAGATTCTGGCTTGGTCTACCTTAAGGTGAAATACTTCTACCACCGACCAGAAGGTAGCTCAATTTGAACTTTTGTTAGCATAATTTTGTGAAAAGTTACCCCACTTTCACACCAATTATCTAGAAATTTATGGGAGATATAAAATACACCATTCGTTACTATAATCATATACAGAGCGAAAATTTCTCTCAGCTGACGTTTCCTATCACACTCTTCGTGGTGAATTCAATATGATAGAGAGATATTTGACGAAAATTGACTTACACCAGGTGGAGTTCCAAGAACTTCTGACTTGAAATTTTCATGTCGTTTTGGTGAAAAACTGTGAAATTTTAATGTGTTTGACACTATTTGGGTAGTATACATTTTATTGGTAGTATACATTTATGTTGCATTGAACAAAATAATTTTAACACACAAAACGGAATGTCCTTTTTGTTTTGTTGTTACCCAATGTGCACAAACACGGATGCAGATGCGTTTCGAACTCGTAACGGGTCCGTAAAATCATAAAAAAACGAATTCGTTTCGAATCCGTTACGAGTCCGTAAAAATATAAAAAAGCGAATCAGTGAAATTGCGATTTGGCGGATCCGTCAAATGTTTGTTTTCAAAAAACGAATCCGAAACGGATTCGAATATGAAGTTCGTTACGAGTTCGAGACGGATCCGAAAAAGTACAAAAAACGATTCGCTGTTTCGAGAGGAATTTCGTAAGAAAACGAATTCGTTATGACTTCGTAATGGATGTCCGTTTCGGCCAAAATGTCCGCTGAAACGGATCCGTCTCGAATTCGTAACGGATTCATATGGCACTTTGGGTAGTTGTTTTGAACAATTGCGTCTATATAGTATTATCAAAGCAATTCTTTTCAACATCCAACGCTCATATCCCACCAGGCCAAATGTCATCAATTTGTTCAGAGAAACATCCATTCTAGATATGGAATTACACTATGAGTATAATACCTCACCCACCTAAAAGCAAATCTGAACTTTGAAGTCTTTGAGGCAGGATAAATTGTCAATTTTTTAATGTTAAATATAGTACATTTTACATTGCTGATGAAGTCAAAAACAAATATCTGAATGTTCCTGAGATCCCAGAAAGCATTTGGTATAATTTTTTAACGAAAATTAAACATAAACTACCATATAAAGAAGGGGCTGGTGCCCGCCAATTAGAGATATTTTGACATTATATTTTTGATATTTCGTGTCCGCGGCCAGTTATGAGAGCGTCCGCTAATTGTAATGTATTTTGCTTCGCACCCATGATTAGTTGTCCATGAGAAACACAATTTGTTTGTTTAAGTGAGATGGTAAAATTTTCACCTACTTGCTGATTTGGTTGCAGTCCATAAAGATATTTACCATAAAAATCTGAACGATCGAATCAATCGGTCAAAAAAAAAAAGAAATAAATAGGATTTCATGGGTCAAATGAGCCATAATGGGCCATCTGAATCAACATCTGCCGTTTGGTGCAGAAATTCTAAGAAACTGGGTCGATGCAAAACCTGACGTCTTCATATAGGTTGTCCTGCCGAAAATATTGCTGCTGTGGAACAAAGTGTGGTCAAGGCCTCTATAACCTCAATTCGTTGTCGTGCACAGCAATCGTAAACAGAAAAAATTACCAACCGTAAAATTTTAACAAAAAAATTGGTATGTGAAAAATGTTAACACTCAATTACATTTTTCATTAATAATACTAAAATATTAATCAAATATTGAAATAAATACAGATAAATGGTACCAATAAAAAATTTCTTAGGATACCATAATATTTGATGAAAATTTTTTTTGGTTTCAAAAATTCCATTATTCACACTCAATTAACCTGGTTTGGTAACAATTCTAATAAACGTTTTGGTTAAATCAAAAAAAAAAATAAAAACAAAATAATATTTATTTTCATTCATTTAAATACATACGACACAAACAACCAAATAACTTCGATTAGTCATAAGTTTTGACAGATAGCCGGTGGCGTAACTGGCTAGACGGTGGTGAAAATGATGCTTCACCAATGTCGAAAGGATCGTCCAACGAATGTGACTTCAAATTCTACAGCGGCGGTTTCAATTTTTTTTACGAAACAAAATTTCTAAAAAAAAAAAAAGCTCGGATTGATGACAAAATGAAAACTGAAATATAATTTAGTTTGTTAATATGTTGTTTTAATATACTTGTAATTGTTGTTAATATATAATATTAATATTTATTCATCGACTGAAAACGAAAATATTTTTGATAAACATGTAAAAGAAATTTCTTAGATGGGTGAAATTTTACATCGATTTAAATATAATATTATTCTTACGAACAACCTACAAATATTGTTGCTGATATGTCAATGTTGTTATCACCGGATTTTAACTAATATTTCGTTTGAAGATCCGCATTTTTTAATTAAATCGAAAATAATTTTTTCCTTGGTACATTTAAGAGAACCGTACATCGGATTTTAACAACAGACTTATTGTTACACGTCTACAAAATTGAATTGACACAGCAACAGAAGCCTTGAGGCCAGTAGTCGAGCCATATATTTACCAATGGGATAATTCAACAACAAGCAGTGAATGCCGATATTTAAAAAAAAATCATGAGCGAATAGGCATATTTTCTAGTTAATGTATAAGAAATTCATACTACAAGCTTACAAGGTCAGGAACATTATTCTAATTGAAAAATGGTTGAGTTTTGTTGGAATAATGAGTGGACAATTCAGTTAAGCACACTCACTGGCATTACTAGTTTCGAACTCAGTGACAAGTCCATCAACAGATGCCTAACTACTGTGCCTGAATTGATATCATCGGTTGATCATCAATCGTATATGTATATACATATAAACTGAATTATGCAATTTACATAGGCGAATTGGTATTGATCGAAGATCTTTAAGTATCAACAATACACACTGAAAGGTCCATAATTCCAACACAAGAATAGACGGCTCTTTTCCACCAAGTTCTTCGTTTCGTCCTGCATACTCACATTGTTGCAGTGCATTGAGGTGAGCTTTTACAATTTCACAGAGTTGCATTTTTCTGAGGTATAGATTTTTTGATAACCGGGCTAGTGTCACATTGTCACCTAAACGGTTTCGTCAACAAGCATACTGCCGTATTTGGGGTACTGAAAATCCACATGTCATTCAAATAAAATATGTGCCCTCACAACGAGTCACTATTTGATGTGGTATTTGGGCTGGCGGAATCATCGGACCGTACTTCTTCGAAATGATGCCGGTAAATCCCCGTATTGAATTCTTGCGAAATTGTCCTAAGAAATGTTGTCATTTATCTCTAAACGGAAAATGTTGTTACAGAGAGTTGCCACATACCTCTGATTTACCTTGCAAATATTTCATTAATTATTCATCTTTGCACTCCATTTTATTTTTAACGCGCGTGTTTACTAAAATAATCGTAGTGCCAAAATTCCGGTCCCAAACAATTATCAAACAATTGTTTTCGTACGAAATAACTTTGGCGTATCAACCCTGTAATTGATTTCGCCTTTTAAATTTTCGCAAAGAGCTGAGTACCAAGCAAATGAAAAGTGAGCCAAATTTTCGATTCATGCGATTTTCGTTATTTGTTTCTTCTTATGACAACGAAAATTTCATAAAAACTGAATACCGGAATGAAGGTTGTAATGGTGAACTGTATATATTAATCTTACATGTTAACAAACTTGTTATGGCCTGAATCACTTTCCACACAGCGCATGAAACAATAGCCTTATTGCGAACGAAGTTCCCTGGACGCTTTTTCTCAGAAAAACAACTTGGTCAAATGGCCGCCGAGATCTTGCAATTTGACACCATTGGCGTTCTTTGTCTGGGCCTACATGAAAAGAATGTTCTATGCCAATAAGCCCGAGACGATTCCACATGCTGAAAATGCAGACTTTTTTGTTTGGATGCAATTATAACATGTTTTATAAATTGTCGCAAATATAGTATACTTGTGTCCAAACACATTGTGTTTGCTATTCAATATTAAGTGTTAGAGACACAATGATTAATATGTCGTAACGTAAGTTTTTTGTTACCCAAATATGTCTTTGTTTGTTGAAAACAACTGAAAACAACAGCGTGACAGACAACAAAGGAAAAAAATTGCAACAGATCTTAAATTCAAGAAAACAATGATTTCAAACATATACATGGTTCCTGCAGTATGTTGCTGGGGACGTTTTTTTCAGCCTGCAAAACTGAAGAACGAAATCATACGCGTTATAAACTATGCACAACCTATGCAAAAAAAAGTCATGGAAAAATTTGATACGCACATCCCTCGATGCCAGAGGTGGGTGTCTGGTTTGGGCATTTAGCGGATGTTGTGTTTCACCCATAAATGCCAAAGACTAAAAAACATGATGATATACAAAAAAAAATCATATCGACAATTTTTTTGTGTATTTTGATTTTAAAAGAAATATTGAATCACGTTTAAATTTTGGACGATTGATGAGATGAGTCTTAAACTTCGAAAAGATATCCGTCAACGGAAGTTCAAATCCAAGATTCGACTGTTTACATTTTAGATAACCCCTCTCTCTGATATGTCAGGTTATAAGAAATTAAAAATAGTCAGCTAGAATAGTTCAAATCAGTCAAACAAATTAATTTTATACCAAAAAAACTGATTTTTAAGCTGAGAATTTTTACTACTTTGTACGAGTTTAGCAAGACTTAGTTGTAACAGTTTGACAACTCACAAATCTACTTGAAACCTTAACATTGATATAGGAACCATGCAGTTAAAATGTTTTTACAGTTAAAGGTCAAGGAAGAAGACGGCACATTGTAATTATTTTAATCCATATTTTGTTGTCCGAATTTCAGGGAAATTCTAAACACGTATATTTGTAGTTAACCACACTTTGGTGCAAAATAAACTTTATATTCGATATACAACATAAGATTATTTGGAAAACCTTTTCAGATTTTATAAAACTGTGTCTGCTGCTGTGTGCCTATATTTTACTGTAAGGCAACTCGGAGGAAATCTTTATAAATTTTCACAAATTCCATTGCATAAGCATTTATTTGCTTTAACTTGTTTGTAATTTCCTTTCCAGATATCCATTCATTCATCCGTTGGTCCGTCCTTTTGTGCGGCCAGAGCAGACAATTACGTACTTGCATCGCCGCACACTGTATGGCGCATGCAATTGCGACGGCAACACCCATAAGGAACAACAGTGCCGGCAGATTCATCCATCTGTAAATACAAGTATTGTGGAAATCCACTTTACGTTTCTCAGCTACGAGTGCGAGTATTTATTGTCATTCCATTTCAACTTTAACTTTGATTCTTTTGTGAAATAAATCGTTTATTTGTGCGATTTACTTGTGTTTTTCTATGAATGTGTGCGTCATCTCAAAGCTACAACACTGCACTGAATTCAATATCGTTCTCCTTCATTATCCATAACTGTGTTAGCACCGGCGCTGTCAATGGCTCACACAATGTTGCCCGTTCTATGGGTGTTTGAGTGAATATTTCGTTTTGCATGTGTTCCCCTCACAAACGGAATGATTGACTCCGCCCCTTTTCACTGCGGTGTTTCATATTCACCTCACATAATTTTACTTGCCATATCGTTCCGTTTCATTCCATAGCGTTCATTTCAAATCATAATTTTTTTGTTTACGCTCTCTGGCATCAGTGTTGAATTGCGCCTGCTCTCTTGCTGTTGGTTGAAGTATATAGGTTGTTGTCCTGACTCCTTATATATCATAGCAAATGTATTCGCTGCATATAAATGTAGAGACAGTGTACGATTGCTATGTATATACGATTCCGTTCGTTTTGTATTCCCATTTTATTTGTTATGTACAACTGTATGTACAACTTGTGTATCTTCTACCAATCCTCTTCTCTTTTTAATCTTTTCCATTTATTTATATATTTATCTTCGTTTTGTTTTTGTACCATTTACATATATGTATATACACACAGTTGTATATAAATACACAAACACACAGAGAAGAAATGTATTTATTCAACGTAGTATCTCTTTTATAAATGTATACATATTGATACACATATATCATATACATCCATAACTGCGTACATACTACATTTCTTTGTATTTGTTCAAGTACTATTATGTACATACACAATACATGCAAACGTATTTTTGTTAGTTTTAATTTAAAACATCCTGCAGGATATTGAATTATCAGTTTTGAATAAATATTTTTGTTTCTGTCTAAAATACTACATATGATTGATTGACTAAACTCAAGGTAAAAATAAAATTTCTTTGAGATTTTGTAAGGAACCATGTTCGAATTGATAACAGGACTTTAACGATTTGGCAGGATTTGGGAAAATACTTTAAAGTCAAATGTAAAGATTAAATCATATAAATAAAACATTGCCTAGTTCGTTACATACATATGTATGTAATACAGTGAAAATAAGAAACAATACAATACCAATTATTATCTATTATTTACCACCATCATCACGAGATCAAGCTATCCTACAGTTAATACTAACTAAAAGATTTGACTGCCAGTTTGTATGGTATTTAAAAATTATAACTGTGAGTTAGCTCCAACCAAACATTGTGATAATGATCCTTAACCTATCAAAGAGGATAAATTGTTCTATATATTAAAAGAAAAAAAACGTAACGTATATTAAAAGGAAAAAAACGTAATCGCAAATATTATACCTAAGAATGTGGGTTCAACTCCCATAGAAAGACGAGAGTAGGCAAGAAAACAAAAATTTCAAATTAGTGATCATTTTGAACAGGCAGTTACTGGCCTACAACTTAAGAGGCGCTGATGAGGAGAGTCCCAAACTTCGATACAATCGCGAGTTCCGACTGTCTAAATTTTTCCATTAATTGGGGGAAACCCCCGATCTGTTGCCATAATAAATAAAAAAATCAATGCAGATCAAATCATATATAAATGAACTTTTAACACTGTTCGCAGACCGCAAACCTGTCTTTTTGTTGTTGTTTAGATGCAACTACAACGTGTTTGTAGCTTGTCGCAAATATAGTACAGTTGTGTCCAAAAACATTGTGTTTGCTATTCAATATTACATGTCGGAGACACAATGATTAGTAGGTTGTAATACATGTTTTTGTAACCGGAATATGGTTTTGTTTGTTAGAAACTGCGGGAAAAAAAACGTGACAGACAACAAAAAAATAAATAAATGGTTTCCCATTACATCCCTAGAAGGAATCGGGGAGAGCTTCTCACAACCAGTGAGCTGTGTGCTTTTTAGTTTTATACTCACTGATTGGGACGTTCAGGTTTGTACCGGTTCCAAACGGTATATTGAGAAGATTTTTCATGGCTAAATACTCGATAGTGTCGCCGTCAGTACCGCCGTCGAAAGAAATTTTAAGGTGGTCAGAGCAGGGATCAAACCCAGGATCTCAATTACAAGAGGGGCGCACACTACCCATTGCACCACCGACGGCCGACATTATTATACTCTGAAAAAATTGTCTTTCTTGTTGTTTGGGTGCAAATATAACGAGTTTGTTTTTTTTTGTAAATAATTGTGTTTGCTGTTCAATATTTATAACATATTTTCGGGAGTTGAGAGGGAATCAGCAAAAGTGGGTCTGAAAGTAAATGAGGACAGGGCGAAATTAATGGTTTCAACGAGCGTGAACGTTGATAACCGATATAATTTCGAGGTAGTGGACGAATTTATATACCTCGGATCTGCCGTAAACAAAAACAACAACGTCAGCCTTGAGATCAAGCTGTAAGCGAATAGATGTAAACAAAAGTCCAGTTGTACCGGACTCTCATTCAACCTGTCTTGCTGTATGGCGCAGAATCATGGATCCAATCGCAAGCAGACGAAACATCTGTAGGAGTCTTCGAGAGAAAAATAATTCGAAAAATATATGGCCCTATAGTGAACAACGGCGAATATCGGGGACGCATGAATCATGAGCTGTATGAGGTATATCCTGACATTGACATAGTTAAGTGAATCAAAATAAAGCGGTTGCGCTGGCTATGCCATGTCAGTAGAGTGGATGAAGACAAACCAGCACGAAGGGTTTTCGAAATCGAACTTGAAGGAAGGCGAAAATTAAGAAGACCAAGACTCCGCTGGAGGGATCAAGTTGACGAATCCCTAGGTACACTTGGTATTACCAACTGGAGAGTTAAAGTAAAAGATCGAACTGATTGGCGAAATATGTTATCTTCGTTTTGTAAGGTCCCTGGCCCCCCGGGGTTGTTCGAGGTCGGATAAACAAGTATGTAAGTTCAATATAACATGTTTGATTAATGGTTATAATATATGTATTTGTAACCAAAATGTAGTTTTGTTTCTTGAAAACTGCTGAAAACAATAACATGACAGACACTAGAAAAAAACACCAGGTCTTCAATTCGCGAAAATGTTGCTTGCATCCATGTAAATGGTCCCTGCAATATGATGCTGTAGCCGTTATTTTTCGCGTGTAGCTATACAAATGCTTTTCAAAGCATAACCGCTCGTAGTCGGTATAAAAGTACATACACTGATCAAGGAACAGGGGTGTGGAGACAGAGTTGAAAAAAGAAGTTTTCCCGGAGTATTAAAAGTAGTACCAATTTAATACATATTGCAAATTGGAAGCAGATGAAGGCATACCTTGCATGTCCTCTATTTATTTAAACAAAATAATAGACTTTGTATGAGGAGCCGCTTAAAATCGCTGAATTTCGCTTAACTCCCCATATAAAGTGGTTGAAAAATTAGTTTAGCAGGTATTTAAAAAAACAGACTTAATATAAAAATTAAAGGTTCACGAAGAACACACAGCATCAACAAATTCTCCACATTGCTTTCTGTCTGTGGCAAGGGATTTAATTTGGTTCCATGATTTTCGAATTTGTTTATATTCCTTTTCCAGGCAACGCTTCCATGTATTTGGTAGTCTTCCTGGTCTTGGATACCCCTCAGGGCTTCATTTAAGTGCAGCCCTAGCAATATCTGAGTATATGGCCGATGCAAGTCCATTTTCTTGTACATGCATACAAATGTCCAATGCAATAGGTCTGTTACATGTAAAGGGGTTTTCAATAAGAGCGCTACAAAAGTCTTTTTAAATAAATCAAAACCGGTTTTAGATACCATTGAAATTCTTTATTCATGTGAAAATACGTTCGTTGCCATTATGTATGGAACTCGATTTCTCTTGCATGGCCACCACGGGCACGCTTGCAGAAGTCCAGACGCTGAACCCAATTTTCGACGGTTTTCAAGCATAAATCGGCCGATACTGCTGCAATTTCACGTTCGATATTCGTACGACGTTCATCAATCGTCGCTGGCTTGTTGGCATAGACCATAGACTTGACGTAGCCCCACGGGAAATAATCTAACGGCGTCAAATCGCACGACAGAGGCGGCCAATCGACTGCGCCATTTCGTGAGATAACACATTCACCAAACTTTGTTTCCAATAAATTGATTGTGGCATTCGCTGTGTGGCTTGTGGCGCCGTCCAGTTGGAACCACATATCCTCCAAGTCCATATTATCCAATTGGGGCCAAAAATATTCGGTTATCATTGAACAGTAGCGATTCGAATTCACAGTAATGTGCCGGCCTTAATCATCACGGAAGAAGTACGGCGCAGTGACGCCGCCGGCCCATAAACCGCACCAAACCGTAATTTTTTCGGGATGCAATGATGACTGATGGATAACGTGTGGATTGCTGTCTGACCAATAACGCATATATTGCTTATTGATGAAGCCATTCAGCCAGAAATCAGCCTCAACGCTGATTGGACGTAGCGCTCTTAAAGTTGAGGCCACTGACTCCAAATTTCGGTAGTAAATTTTAATAATTTCGACTCGTTGTTGGCTCGTATATCTTTCCATGATAAAATGGCAAACCTTACTGAAGAGAAATGTCAAAAGAGCGGGAAAAAATATGGCGTCGTTTGCTGTCCCTATCGATTTACTTTTGTAGCGTATCTGTTGAAAAACCCGATACGTTGCCACAGTACTTCATTAGAAATTGTCTTGGGCCGGTAGATACCTACGGAGTATTTGTCTCATACAACGATTGTCAAACGTTTGGACCTACTTTATTATCAACTACGTCAGTACAACCGTACAACAGTACAGACCTCACACCGCATTTTAATATTGGCAATTTCGTCCTTCCGATATTCTCTTACTGGGCCAGATTTTGTGCAGGTTTTGAAATGCATCACGGGCCTTATTTATACGATCACCTACTTCCGCCGCGGTGCTACCATCCTTGGTAATATGGCATCCTAAATAGTTTATCGAATCCACGCCTTCAATCAACGAAACATCAAATGTTAGTGGAGTATTCAGTTTCTTATATTTAGTCTCAATCCTACTTTTTTCACAATTTCGTTGAGTCTGCTAACTTTGCTTCGATTCCATCAAGTTTTTAGGCCATATCGCATATGCCATCTGCGTAGTCGATATAATGAATGCCGAACAGTACGTCTGAATTATTTGCCTCAATTACCTCGTCCATATGTAGAGAAAATAACGTGGGGACAAGACACATCTTTGTCTAATTCCCGCAGATGTGATGAAAGTTTGGCTTTCCTTTCCATTTAAACTAAATTTATACGTTCCTTCTCATGTCTCTATTGGGTGAAGGTGGGCCACATTAAATTACGGTGTACTCACTAGACATCGGCACAAGTCGTCTTGAATGGCCATTCAAAACATTTGCATTTTTTCAAGACATTTACTGTAGGAAAGTTGCGACAACCAAGTACTTCGGGGTACTGTCAACAAAGCATTCGAATATTGGTGTGTAAACAAAAACACAAGGAAGACGTAGTAGTATAATCTTCCCAGTTGGCCGAGTCTTAACGACATCTTAAACGATGAGTGCACGATCATATTAAATCGCTGACGACATATAAATGACAGTCCATGGCAATCGTTGACGGAATTTTCATTCAAGTGACCAACAAGTCGCACACGATTAAATAAACGACACTTCGATTTTTGCGTCGTTGATGAAACTGTGGGCGACATATTGGGAATCTTATTAATAACAAGATGGTGACATTAGTTTTCTTCCCTTTTTTGTACAATTAATTTTGTCCCGTTAGTTTTTGACCGAAATACCGTTTACTGTTTTTCCTCACATCGCTTTTGACCGCAACATCAAATTGTTTTTGATGGGTGACAACATAAACAGATTGTCGCTCACTATTTCGTCTATAGATTTTGACGGTATTTTGTACGCGACGAGCAAAATATTTGGTAATGCAGTTGGTCGATAATTAAAATTTCCCTTCCAACTTCATCAAAGAAAGTTTATGCGACAATTGTCGGCAGAGACTAAATTCAAAATTTCAAAAAACAAGAAAAGTTAATAAAATTTTTGCTGAAATTAACAAAAACTTTTTACAAATTTTTTGTCAACTATAATTATAGCGCTCCCATAGACAAGAGATGAATGCATGGTGGTATGACTTGTTCGTAGTGTAAGGGAAAATGCAAAAATGCATCAGACTTTATGTCGGTCATGCAGATCTGCTAGTGTAGGATTCAGTTGTTGCCAGAGAATTGCGGTTGCCACAACTTCATTTCAAACAATTAGTACTCCGAGAGTATCTAGCATATTTTTACATTCATAGGGAAACAGCAGAAAGTTGCACTTTCAAATTTAGTGTAATTTTTTTTGCAAGTGGCAACTCTGAAATTTGGCAGCTGCCACCAGAGTTCGTATTTACCCCCCCATGTGTAACCCATACACATCGTCGTGGGGAATGTATAATGAACGTTTACCCATTACCCACAGGGTATGGGGAAAATAATGTGTAGCTTCCCACAAAAATAGGGAATTACCCATTACCCTCAGGGTAATGGGGAAAATAATGGGTAGCTACCCACGACAATGGGGAATTACTCATCACGATTACCCATTAAAAAAAATGATTTCCCATGAAGGGACAGGGGAGAACTCTCCACAATCACTGAGCTGTGCGCTTTCCAGTTTTTCACTCACCGATTGGGACCTACAGTTTCACACCGATACCGAACGGTAGTTTTGAGAAGCTTTCTCATGGCTATATACTCGATAGTGTCGCCGTCACTATGCGAGGTGACCGCCGCCGAAAGAAATTTTAAGGTGGTCAGAACAGGGTTCTAACCCAGGATCTCATGTACATGAGCCGCCCACACTAACCATTACTCTCAGGAAATTGGGAAAATTAATGGGTAGCTGCCCACGACAATGGGTAATTGGTTAGCCAGGGTAACCCATCCCCATTTTTGACCGAAAATATGATAAAGTTAGAAACAATTTCTATATCTCGGAAGCGTCCAATCGAAAAAATAACCAATTTTTGCAGGGTTTTAAGGGTTTTTCATAAAGTGGTCCAATTCGTATGGAAGAACTATTTTTTTTTCGAAAAATCGTCAAAATAATAAAATCGCTAAAATAAAAAGTGGCTATAAAGCGAAAAAAGTGATGCCATATTGAAGAAACTGGCTTTAGGAAAAACAACGTGATATAATTGTGAAAACTTATTACAAAAATTGGGAAAGTTATACTGAGAAGGCTCGTAAACTCCTTTACGTCAACGTACCGGTCGGTCTCTTGAAAACATTGTTGCTGTAAACGAGAATGTCGCTGAAAACCCAAAATCATCAACTCGATCAACAACTTTTACAAAAGATCTTCACCTTAATGCGTAGAAAATTCAGCTTACTCAGTAGCTCAAACCAAATGACCATGGAAAGCGCCGGCAATTGTTCCAATGGGTAATGGAGCAAAGTGAAGTCAATGCTAATTCTTCAAAAAAAAGTAATCTTCGCCCAAGAAGAGCATTTTCATCTAAATGGCTTCGTGAATAAACAAAATTGTCAAATTGGGGGCTCAGAAATCCTCATTCAATCCATAAGAAACAAATGCACCCACAACGAGCAACTGTCTGGGGGGCGGTTTTGGTCAAGTGGCGTGATTGGACCTTCATGTTTTGAAGACGAGACCGAAATTTCAGTAACTGTGAACGGCATTCGTTACATGATAACGGAGTTCTTGTGGTCTTAACTGGGCGGCATTGGTCTGGACGATATGAGATTTTAGCAGGACAGTGCCATCTGTCACACCGCTCATGAAACGATTGATTTATTGCAGCAACAATTTTCAGAACAAATTATCTCAAGACATTCTGATGTCAACTGGTCACCAAGATCATTCGATTTAACGCCGTGCAATTTCTTTCTTTGCGGTTTTGTGAAATTTAGAGTTTATGCGAATAAACCGCAAACAATTTCTGAGATCAAATCCGAGATCAAACGCGTCATCGGTGAGATACAGCCACATATCTGTCATAAATTCATGGAAAAATGCATGAAAAGATTAATGACCCGTCATCAGATTTTATTTATTTTATTTTTTCCGTACTTAATCGGAACATGTCGTCTTTACAATCCAATAGACAAAATTACTACTGTCTCAAAAAATAAGTGTCTGTATTTTAAAATTATAAAGTGCATTTTTACTGAGACACCCTTTGCCATAAAACCAAAACAGTGGCAATAGTACCAAAACTGGTACCACGTTTCCCCACACTGATATCAATAACTGACGAAATTTGGCTGTCTGATCATTTGTTAAATATTGACTGAAAGAATAAATGCAGTGTTTAATTTCAAATTAATTTTAACACGAAGATAATCTATCGCCTAAGTATTGACCCTTAGTAGGTCATCTGGTTTGTCTCAAGACACTAATTGATGCTAAATAGTATATTTAGCAACGACGTGAACCAACTAATCAACCATGTCATCTGCTTTACAGTCCAGATTCATCACATAATAATTGTGTTTCCAGTCATGTGAAAACATGAAAATCAGATCAGGGGTTTTATGGGCCTGAAGAAAGGGTTGATTCGTTCAAAATTCTTATTGAAAAGAATCAAAATTCTAATTTCTAACTTCGCCCCATCTAATCTCAATACCAAAATTGAAGAAAAAAGGTTGATTGTATGTATGGATGTAGCGGAGAAACAATTTAATACCGTCAAAAATTCAGTGGCAAAAAATGGCTCTCGCAAACAGTGTCCTGTAATTCAGCACTTTAAATTTGTAATATTACAACAGCAACTCATATTGTTTAAATATAACTCCATGACTAGAACTATTACCATATCCCAATAAAGTGTATTTTACCCTTCGAACAACTCTAACCATAATTTTCGACTACTATTCATTTCATCCCTATACTACGGAAACACTTTATACCATGCGATAAGATTATGGCCATTTGAAAATAATAATCCATTTTAAAGTAAGAAATCTATTCAAAAATAAATTACACCTCTTTGCATTTGCAACAAAAGACAAGCGAACGACCACATTTTATGGCCAAACATTTGGGGGCTATCGCCTTCATCCTTATTTATTTGTACAATATCCCAATATTTTATGTTGAAATTTGACCATAACTCAGGAGTCACAAGTGAACTTTGGGTACATATTGTTTTTTATAAGTTTACCTTTATTGAAATTGGAAATGACACATGTTATGAAATACAACACAACAAAAGATGGAAAAACCATTGAAAACTTTTTTTTACAACTTCTGATTCCATTCACATTGATGTTTCTTTTTTGTGTTGGTTTGGCCTGGCCACATAAAAGAAAGGAATTTCTCTGTATCTTATGGGCCAGGGATGGGGAGTTATGGGTTCCGAAGCATATTTATAAAAAAGTGAACCATAAATTTTTCTCCGATAATACTTTTTAAGGTTTTCCGTAACAACACCACACAAAAATCAGTAGATATTTTTCTCATAGCCGGCATAAAATTGCTACTGTCCCATAGATTAGTTTTAGAAATATGTGTGCAGAAGAGTCCGGTACTTATTTTATAGTTTCCGAAAGTCATAGAAATAAGGGAGAATTTTTTCAAACAAAGGGAGGTGAGGGCTTCTTTGAATTTGCGTAATGTTAGCTAACAAAAAAAATTGCAGAATGTTCATAAATAAAAAGTGTTTATGGAAATTTTCATATAAAAATGTGGAGAATTTTCCACACATACATATACACTGGCCAAAGGAAAATTCTCACATTAGGTTTTGTGTTAAAAAGTTAACTGGCAAAAGGTTTTGACATTTTATATGATGGATGACAGTGTTGAGCAGTAGACAAAAAAAACTGAATGCATTTACATTTTTGTGTGAAGTTGTTGGACAAAAAGGAAATGTTAATTATTACAAAAGAGATGAGAATTTAGGGAATAAAATATGTTTTTTTTTGTTAAAAACAGAAAGTGATGGTTAATTTTCCAGAGAGTAACCAGAGGCGGGAGCACAGGATGGGACTAGAGGTTTAGGCCGATTGTTTTTGCTTCAGCGGCGACGTAGGGACCTGGGAAAGCCGGCGGCGGCGGCTTGGTCGGATGTTGCTGTGCTGAGTTCAATTCTTACGAAATTTGACCTGCTGCTGTTATAGTTGTAAGGTGTGCTGTAACCTGTTAGGGAATGGGACTGCCTGTATGTGTCGTAGCGTGTGGTATTACATCTGGTGGTTTTTATACAAAATTCAAATTGTCGTTTAACTCCATTCGTTAATTCTTGTGAAGTTAAACTGAATGTTATTAGGAAATATTCTGATTGTGGTTGGTTGTAGGTTATAGTTTGTTTCTTGTTGTGGTTGCAACGTGTTGTAAATCAGGACAATGCCATTAATTGATCGATTACATGGAAGTTTAAACCAAAGTTACACGCCGCCGAATCACGCCGCGACGCCGATTTCTACGTAACTAGGCAGCGGCGTAGGCGTGGCTCGGCAGCGTAAAGGTCTGGGTGGCACCCGCAAAATCAAAACAATAATTGGAACGAAATTCCCTGAAAAAAAAATTGTAAACAACTTTTTTTAACTACTTTATTACAACCCGTTATTATCAACTTTATTGAGTACTGTTAGTATGGTTTGGTTTAAAGGGAAGTTTTCTGGGTGGAGCCTGTTTATTACATATTGTAGTTTTCAACCCAACAAAAATAAATTTGGAAAAGCCAAAGTGCAAGACTGGCAAATCCATGAAATACAACCCTGAGCATGGAATTACATTTGGCAGCACACTTACTCTTAAGCTGGGATCACACGATTTGTACATTTGGCTAAAAATTTGTCTTATTCATAGACAACTCGTGTGATCTCTAAATAGCATTTGTCATTTATCAGAAATGCCAAATATTTGGTTTCTTGTGACAAATCAAAAACAACCATAAATGCCAAATCGTTGGAACGTAATGCTTCCACAGAAGCCAAATCAAATTTATGAAAATGGCCAAATTTCTGATTTGCCACTTGAAGACAAATGCAAGTGCCAAATAGACAGATATTGTTGCCAATATGTTGATTTTTTCGTACTTGTTATGGTTTCAATTTCTTTGCCATTTTGATTAATAATTTGGCATAACTACACTTCAGTTGCTCCTCACCGATTTCATAGAATTTTTTAAACGATTAAAAATGACCGACAATTTTTTTGGCGGTCGGTCCAACTTTTTCATATATAGGCCTTCAGAGCTTGAGTATATAATCGGCTATATCTCAGATATTTATAGTTCGCTCTGGGTCAAGTGAGTATCATTAGAAAGCTTATACAAAATTCTATAAATTACATTATGTAAATTTTTTCATTTTTATTAACCCATTGGCGGAAAATTAACAAAAATAATTTTTTATCCTCACTTTTTTAATAGAAACCTATTTTTTCTCAAAAAATGGACGTGGTAAAGTTACAACACTTCAAGCTTTTTTTAAGGTATAATACTCTGCAGTAACCCTTTAAACACCACAGATCAGGGTCAAGAGATATCAAAGTTATAAAACTGAAACAAATGCACCATGTCACAGTGATCAGTAACATAATAACATTGGACATTGAAAATAGGGGATCCCCGACTTGAGACTCCCTCGTTATTAATTTACTTTGTAATCAAACCGAAAAACCCCTTCCGGTCCGAATTTTGCTATGAAACGTTCTCTCTGGGCATTTTAGGCTTTTTGAACGTGAATATCTACGGTCTTTGAAAGGTTAATATCCTATCCGAACTACTAAATATTCCTCAAAAAAGTGTTACAAATACTAAACACTGATCAAATAATCGAAAAATGTCAACAATTTGTCTCACAGTGAAAATCGTCCACTTATATTGAAATAATAATTAATATAGAAACATTTCTTTTTATGATGAACTAAAGGGTGGGCCATGTAAAATTTTGAATTTTATTTCGCTTTAACAAAAGTACGAACAAACAATTTATCTTAATTACAACACAACATCGTTCAGGCGGTTTCCACGACTTGTTTTGTACCAATTTTTCAGTACATTTTCGATTGTTTGGGTCCGTATCTCGTGCACGACAGCGTCGATTTCGTGTTTCATAGCCTCAATGAACTTGGGATTATTTGCGTAACACTTCTCTTTCACGGCCTTGCAGAGATAATAGTCTAATGGGGTGAAATCGCAGCTGCGAGGCGGTCAATGGACTTCTGAGTTTCGGCTGATTTTACAGTTTTCTAACACGGTGCGCAAAGGCCCATTGCACACAGAGATTAGATTCGTTGTTACAACTATATTTACAGCCAACTAAAATTTGGCGGTTCCTTGGACTATCACATTACGCAGTTGTGATTACACATAATTTTGTTCCCTGTCACCAAACATTGTGCATATCAATTGATTTGTAATTCAGTTTTGGTTGCAAGAACTGAAATATTTTATTATTTTATAAAAAAAAAACTAAAAAAAAAATATTTTTTATTAAAATTGTGTATTTAACATTAGAATATAAACAAAATAAAGTTGTATTTATAGTTGGCCTGTCCTATTATTATGTTTTTCAATTTTAGTATCGGCTTGAAGTCAAAGGTATGAAACAAGAAAACGAAGTTGTATAAATTACCTTATACTCCAATTTATTTAATTTTCAATATTTCGATCAACTTCGTTAAGCATTTTCAAGGATGTAATATGAGAATAACCCAACGATTTTATAAAACATTTGTAAAAACAGTAACCCAAAATTTTACTTTCAAGTACAATATTGTCTGTTATAGATTACTGAGTAGGAGATCACAATAATATTTATGCATAACATTGTGAGGTAAAAAAAAATTTAATTATTATTATGTATATGTAACCATGTTTCGCACTTCGTGTGTAATGGGTTACCCTGGGTACGGTACGTCGAATCGCAAAAATAATAATTTTTTTACCAATGGATGCCTTTACTACTTCGTTTGTATTAAAACTGTTTTTTAAACAAATCGCTGAAATTAACAATTTTCGAAAAAAAAATCGCTAAAGCGCCATTATAACTATATTTCGGCAACGTAGCGTTCAATCGAAATATAACCAATTTTTCCGGGGTTCTAAGGGTTTTTCTTAAAGTAGTTCAATTCGTTTGTACGATTTTTATACCCCCAACCATTGGATATACCATTTATATATATTTTATATATTTTAGGAGCCATATTAGACCCTCAGTATCTTTGGACGAAATTCGTTTTGGGACTTTTTAAGACGATTGAGCCGTGTCCATCTAAAATGGGTAAACGCCAGTCACCGCTTAAGACCAAGGTGGTTTTGGCCACTCCTCTTCTGACACTTCCCATACTAATCAACACATTTAGTACAAAATCAAGTTTCTTCTAAAACTTTTTTCTGGTAGATGTGAATAGCTTCTACTCACACACCGGTTAATAATCTGTAAATGCCTACTTAACTGGAGGACATGGGCGAGATTGTCACGCCCATTCTGGTACCTCCCACATAAAAGCTTTGGGGTCGTCCGGGTTGTCAATGCGATCAGCCGCGTGAAACACTTCCGATCTTAATAAATTTAGGTTATAGGCTTTATGCCATCAAAGCGAGTCATCAAGTAAGCCAAGGGTGATTTTCCCAAGCCCATGTTGGTGTCTCCCATATATAAATTGTTCGCTTAGATATCTCCCGCAAAACCGAACCAATCTTGATGAAATTTGGTACTAGAAACAAATTTAGTCAAATGTCACTCCTCTATAGAAAATGAGTAATTTTGCCAATCCCATTCTGGTACCTCCCATTGAAAAACTTGGTGGTCGTCCAGGTTTTCAATTTGATAAGTCGCGTGAAACACTTCCGATCTTAATGAAATTTGGTTATAGGCTTCATGTCATCAAATGCGAGTCACCAATTAAGACAAGAGTGATTTTGCTACGCCCTACCAAGATAGGTTGTCCGACCGGCCGACAAAATTTGGGCGGACGACCGGTTGATCGACACGATAACTCTCGTAGACTACAAGCGATCTTAATGTTATTCGGTATTCGGCAATATTTTCCTAAAAATTAAATATTAACACTACTACTGTCCACGCTCATTTTCTGACCTCCCATACAAAAGTTTGGCAGCTCTCCGGCTGGCCGAATCGATATCTCCTGTATACCATAACCGATCTTAACAGAATTTGGTACTGATCAATATTTTGTGTAATACTGTGTAAAACAGATGAACAATTTCGCCAAGCCCATTTTTGTTTCTCCCATATAAATATTGGGCGGACAATTGGCTGGTACTCACGATAACTGCCCATATTTACCAATATGCAATAGAACTCGGTCGCATTGGATGACTTCGTGTGAGGGTATGTTTAAATCAGTCCACCCGATTGAAATTTATGTACTGGTTTTTTTGAAATAGCCGCAATACGAAAATCGGTAAAATAAAAAATAAATATAACTCGGAAACGGCGGGTCCAAGAGCAAAAATAATAATTTCTTTAATATGACATCTTCTTTTTTAAATCCGTTACATTTTAACATTATTTCAAATAAAAGTGAAAATAAGATATCCCTTGGTCAAAGCCTCTGACAGAGGTAACAAAGTTATTATTTTTGCGATTGGACGATTTGCGAATAGAATTTCTGAAAAATCCTCGTGTAACATTCAAATATACGTAGTTTCTCTTTGACAGCAAAACCTCTTATGAAAAATTGAATATATTACTTTGTAACAAGTGCTTTTGTAACAGAAACTAAATTATGATTACAGTGACTAACATTTGAACACGAATTATAATATTGTACTTTTTATGAGCTGTATTTTCCATTTCCGATGAATGAGGTTTTAGAAATTTTCAAATTGGTTAATTCAACTTAATTTCTGTGGAAACAACTTATACTTACTAAGGCCTATTTTTAATTTATCAATAACATTGACAAATAAAACTGCAGTATGATAATTATGAATTCTGATCAATATATAGACTTTGTCATGGAATTCCTAAAGCTTGAATTGATTTTCAACTAATCTTTTCCCTGTGTATGTAATGTTGGCTATCTGGCACGTAGCGCCATGCTTTTGAAACCAAAAGTCGTCCATTTCAAATTTTGAGAACGAGAAATCGCTGAGCATGGTGATCGAATCGATCGCGGTTGACGGTAACAGCGGCTTCTTGCTCATGTTCGAAGCAAATGCGACAATTTTGTTTGTTGCGACAATTTTGTTTGTTAACGTAGCCCCTGAGGTGAAAATGAGCTTCATTGGATAATATGATTTTTCTGTAAAAATTCTCATCTTCAGCCAAGCGACCCTTAGCCCATACAGCGAAGCGAAAACGCATCGAATGGTCACGAGGCTTCAGTTTTTGGACTAATTGGACTTCATAAGGGTTCATATCAGGTCGGTATGCAAAATTCTGTACAAAGAAGTGCGGGCAATGATCAATTTCTGTGACCGGTGGCGAGTTGATGTTAATAGCTTTTCAAATACACTTTCAGCTACAGCTGCAATGCTTCTACTGAACGAACTGGACGACCACGTGCACGAGTTTTTATGTCCAATAGGGCCCCGGATTGACGAACTCGATTCACAAATTGATCCAGAAACTGCGTTGATGGCACTCTATTTTTATTGCAATTATTTCCTAGAGTTCTTATAGTTTGAGTTGAAGACTCAGAACTTTGGAAGGAAGGTTTTTAAAATTTCCCTTATTTCCTCAAGTGTAAAGCGGTCCATTTCATAAATTTCTAACCTCTAACTGATAATTTGTCAAAGTAGCCACCTGCTTCGAAATAATGGGGGCTTAAATTTCTAAGTTTACTTGGCCCACCCTTTAGAAACAATTTTTTTTATTATGGTTCTTATGGTTGTTTGCATTTAAGATACATGTAGACAGCCAGTGATTAGCAATGGATATAATCATCTTAAGTGCCAACCTTGCTTATATAGATATTTTATTTAGACAACAATGAATGAAATCATAAATTTGAAGCATTTAAAAAAAAAGTCTTATAAGGATAATGGAGAGATTCTCACAATCAGTGAGATGTGCTCTTTATAGTTTTACACCCACTGATTGGGTCCTAAAGTTTAGTTAAAGTGGATCAAATAGGTCCAAATATATATATAGCCCCCGTCCTACCAATATCGGATTCATAATTTACATATCGTGGCCAATCTGAAAAATTCGTGGCTAGTTTCCTTAGATCAGGGATGATAATTTTTGAAAATTTTCCATATCATTCGATACATTGATTTAGCCATAACTAGACTAATGATGCTAGAAGGCTGAGCCGGGTACATATTCTCCCTTAACAGATGAGTCCATTCACAAATGCCTCTCAGATTTCATAGACTAAAGATTCAAATATTAATTTTTCTAAGTTTGTTGCAGCAATATCGGACTAGTCCTACTTAAGTTATGTCAAACAAAAGAGCCCGCAACGTGATAAATTCAGCTATATGATACTTACTAACTTATTTCCATATGATTATTCCCATTCAGGCTGAAAAATCTGTCTTTTTATATTGTTTGGATGCAAATATAAACGTGTTATGCTTGTTTGGATGCAAATATAAACGTGTTATGCTTGTCCCAAATATAGTATACTTGTGTCCAAACACATTGTGTTTGCTCTTCAATATAACGTGTTCGAAATCTGCGTAAAATAAAAAGGTCACCGACAACAAAGGAACTAGAAAGCAACAGATATTCATTTCATAAAAATAATGCTTGCAAATATATACAATATGTTGCTGGGGCCATATTTTGTTTAGTGTGTACTTGTATTATAATTCTGTATTTCTCAAGGTACCGTGTTGTCTATGATGTTTGAAGATCTGTTCATTTCACCTGCCCAATTTTGTTTCTCTCCAAATTTCTGGTTCATTAGTTTATGTTTATGTTCATTAGTTTATGTTTCAACACGCGTTAATCTTTCCGTACCATACCATTTTTTAATAATGATGAAAATTAATTCACTCTAATGATACCAACATTTTCCGTCTTTTGATGGCTACATCTTTATTGAACATATTTTATCTGTACCAACTTTTTACACCTACTAATTTTCGGAAACCAGTCTACTGTACGATGAAATTTAAAATAATTCTTTTAGGCTGAATTTGTTTAAGCTAATGCTGCATACTTTTAGGAGATCAAGTTTCATGACGTGTAGATATAGTTTTGTAAATTTGATTTGTTGTTGAAAAAAAACAGTTTTAACCTAAAAAATTCCAAGTTAATCCTTAACGCGACAACAAGAACAACAATAACAAAGATAAATTGTAGTACATAGGAGTAGAATGTCGATTAACTGCCAACTGAACAATCACAACAGATTCATTCAGGTTCAGTGATTTGAGCTGTTGTTTGTTATTCATTGTATTGGCATTGTAAGAGCGATACCGAAACTAAGCACTAAAGCTAAAACCCGCAAAATCAACGCCCTCTCCCGGCTCTTATGTCATCTCCCTAGCCACCACAACAATCGCACGCTCACTCCCCTCTTCAAATTGACACTTGTAAAAGCATGTCTGTTAAACGGAGGTACAGAAAAACAGTTCATTGTTAAATATATCACATTTAACGTCCCTGCCTCGACCACTGGAACTCTCACACTCACCCACGCAAGTCCAATGGACAAATCACAATCCATGCAGATAGTTAAGGTTCTTGTCTGAATTTTCTGACCACCTCATCATTCATCGTTTCACGGACATTCAATCACGGCATTGCAGAGTTCGCTATTTCGTGTCTTCTTTTTGGGTTTCATTCGATCAAACCCGGGTAAGCAAACCATATATTTATTGTGAAAAAGGGAGCTGTAAAAGCTCGTGAATGTTGTTAAATGGAAATAGGAGTGCACAGTGGGCATAAAGTTGAATATAATTAAAAGGAAATATAATGAAAAACAATTAATCATTTGGAATTTAATATTAATTACTGAAATCTCTTAAAGCAGTAACAATTAGCTTAAACATGCCATTTCCTTTTCTGATATATAAATAAAATCGTTTACTAGAACCGAATAACGTTGACAACAGACGAAAACACGTTTAGGAGAAACGAAATGCTCTTCTATTAACTCTTGATTTGAGTAACGCGAACGAGTTATAATAACCCCAAACTTCATAAACATTCAGTCGAAAAGTAAAATGTTTGCCACAAACTGTTTTTTCGTTTAATGCAAACGAGTTATAAATTTATTTGAGTTGTAAATACAAATTTGTATTTGATCTCACGTTATCCCTGAAATGGAGAACAAATAAAACTAAATTGTGTTATACTGGCAACCCTGTTACCGAAACCCCACCGTCAGAAAAAACTAACTTCAAGTTTGGCAAAAAGTATGTACAAGCAGAAAAGAAAACACCGGCGCAATTTGGCAACCCTAGTACAAGAGAACCAAAAAAGTCGACGTGATTCACTCAAACGCATTTCTTTCCCGCGTCTTAACTTAATTATTTCATACTTTTTACATATTTTATGTAATTTTATTTAAATATGTTTGGAATTTCAATAGTTAGATACAATAACATTATCAGAAAACTACTCGTGTATTGAAATATTCAACGAAGAGAGTAAATGAAACAGCAGAGAAACGACACGCTTCACTCGCGTTCTTTGTTCGCATTCCACTCCATGAGTAAATTTTCTTCTCTATACCATAGTTGCTTTATGAGTTTGGTCATAATGGGTGATTTTTTGCTATTTGATTTTTGAAAATTGTAAGAAACACAGAAAATTTGTACAAGTGAATGAAGTATTTATTTGGATCGACATATCAATGCCTGCCATTTATATTTTAAATATTATTTCATGCAAATGTTGCCCACGTCTACGATTCACGTGGCCCATTTTGAAAGTCCAACTTTCTAACACTTTCTCCAACATTTCGGCATGTATCTCACCAATGCAATGGCACGTGTAGTGATGTCTTCCAAGGCAGCAATCGTGGTTGGCTTGTCTCTAGACGAGACACGGGAGACTTATCGTTGCACCATAAAAAATACTTTAGCCGGGTCTAATCGCACCGACGAGGCGGCCAGGCAGCGCAACAACTGGAGATTAATTTCTCACCAAACTTGCCGCTCCATTGGTTCCTGGGATTGCGTGCAGTGTGCCATGTTACACGGTCCTGTTGAAAGCACATAGCAAGCAAATCCAATTCTTCCAATTTCGGCAAATGTTAGTATGTGATCATCGAACGGTACCTTAATCCATTGACAGTAACGTTGCGGCCATCATCATCTTTGAAGAAGTACGGTCCAATGATCCACACCGCACCAAATTAGTTTTTTATTCAGTGCGCAATGACAGCTCTTAAACAGCCTCTCGGACCAATTTGGGTAATTCTGTTAATTAGCGCACCCACTGAGTCAAAAATGAGCTTCGTCGCTGAAGGCCATAAAATGGACGGGACCGCCGAATACAGATTCTTCATAAGGCACAAATTTTGATATAAAACTCAAAGGTTTCCAAGTGTTGTTCGTCTGTAAGCCTAGTTATGAAGAAATGGCAAGGCAAACTGAACATTTTTGACTTCGACACATGTCACGAATCACGCGTGAACTGGCAAAAACGTAACACTGAAAACCCAAATATCAAAAAAGTCACTCTTATTGTCATTACAGGTACCAAAAGTAAGGTTGGTTTCCATGCCTGATTTCAGTATATACGAGGGCGGTCCCAAAATTAGCGGACCTGACTTGAGATGGTGTCACTAGTTTCAAAAAAAAAATATGCTGGTGAAAAGTGGCAACCTTATAAAACATATGTTTTAAGTTGCATGACGCCACGTTGTTTAGCATTTTTATTTGAGCCATCAAAAGTAAACGATATCTGAGAATTTGGAAAGGTCTCTGTCCAAGCAATATTAAAGCCGAGTCACATTCTACTCTGGGGAAGCTGCTCCTTCGTTTATGACTGTAAAATATTGGGTAACAAGGCCGTACCAGCTGTCAAGACGAACACCGTAGTGGTCGACTAATTAAGGTGCCCACGCCAGACACGATTAAGAAATCCCCAAAATTGTATTGGATGATGGTCGGCTGAAGGTGCGTGAGCCAACTGAAATGATAGGCATTTCAAAAAGTGCTATACATCGTATATTAACCGAAGATTTGAAGATGAGATAGCTGTGGGCAAGAATTGGAACAATATCAGCTGTACTTTGTCAAAATATTATGCAAAATATGGTTAAACGAGCACACATTTGTGCAGCGGCCAGAGGCAGCCATTTAGCCGATATTATATTTCAGACATAATTATCATAACCCAAACTTTCATGTAATAAAATATGATTAAAAAATATTCTACCGTTTAAGATTTATTCAAAAAAACATCGGCCTGGAATATAAAAACACCCTGTATTTGCAACCTCTGGACCCGATGGTATAAAACTTTGGAAGGATTCTGAAGCACATTCTGAATTGAGCGGTGTATATTAAGATAGGGGTACGAGCCGCATCAATAAGTGACTTTTCGAACTTCACCCGTAGTTATACGAAATGCAACACTGCTCCCATTAAGTGCAGCCTGTTAATAGACTACTGTCAAATTTTTAGCAAGTTCTGTCATTTACTTTGCGTTTAACAGTGGCTTAAAATATACAACCTCGCGCATTTTTTTAAAAATGCAAAATAGTGAATTTCGAGTGCTCATTAAACATTAAATTTTGCGAAAAAAAAACCGTCAATCAAACCAAGAAAAAGCTTGATAAATACTATGGGGAGTCTGCATCATCGATTTCAGTGGCAAAAAAAAATGGTTTATTGACTTTCGTTCTCGTCGCACAAGTACAAATGACACTGAATGTTCCGGACGGCCAATTGACGTCAATACACCCGAAAATGTCGAAAAAATCCAAGATATGGTATTGGCCGATCGAAGAGTAAAAGTGCGTGAGACTGTTGATGCCATAGGCATTTCATGTGGCAGTGTGGTTTCGATTTTAAATGATCAGTTGGGTTGAAGAAAGCTATCTGCAAGATGGGTGCCGCGTTTGCTTTCAATTAACCACGAACGTACGGGTGCACACGTGTGTAGTCTCAGTGGCAAAAATTCCATGAATTGAGCTATGAGTTGGTACCTCATCCGCCATATTCTCCGGATTTATCCCCCAGTGACTATTTCCTATTTCCAAACCTAAAGAAATGGCTCGGTGGAAAGAGATTTAGGTCCAACGATGAAATTATTGATCAACCAAATGCATATTTTATGGACCTCGAAAAATCCTATTTTTTTGGAAGGGATACACAAATTGGAGAAACGTTGGACTAAGTGTATTGAGCTAAAAGGAGATTTGCAAAAAAATATGTGTTTCATTCAAGAAGTCACGGATTTATTGATCCGCCCTCGTATGTGGCCTATTTAAGAAAGTTACAAACATCAGCTTTAACTCATAATGCGTTGTTACAACAGTGTAAGATCGGGTATAAACTGTTTAGTTTCATATTCTAGGTAGGGGCAATTGCCTGTCTTGCCACTCTCTGTCTACACCCATGGACAGATTACGAATTTATCTATCTAGGATTATAAAGTATTGCCAGTATTGAAATCGAAAAATAAACCAACATGCCAATATGGTAATACTGGTATTAATACACATATATTTTTGTTTATGTGTTAACAGCTATAGGCACTGGTAAGGCAATCTATCAAAGTGAACACATGCAAACAACACACAGCGTTAGCATCACATACGTGGTTGTTGTACCACTATAGTCTCCGCCTGAAAATAAGTATGATGGTACTGATGTAGTGGCAGCGAACAAACAAGCAGGTCGTCGTCACCAAAGAGTATTGAATAATATGGTGTAGAATAGAGACGTTGATGCCTTTTGAAACATTTATGCTTTTTGTATTGTTTTACGTAATAATATTGTCGACGTGGTGCATTTATTATTCTATAAAGAGAATAAGACTCGGTTATTCTCTTTTACTCAGACTGTCTAAATTAGAGCGGAAAAGAGTGCAATAAGATCTCTATACTATTTATGGTAGAAATATGATGGTAGATGAAGTAAGACAACAGGCCAAAAACACAAGGCATTTTGTTTTTGCTCAATGTCTGTATTGTGTCTATTTCTATTTTCTATATCCGTTTGGTGGTGCAATGGTTAGTGTGCGCGGCTGTTGTACATGAAATCCTGGGTTCGAACCCTGCTCTGACCACCTTCTAAAAAAATTTTCTTTCGGCGGCGGTCACCTCGCATAGTGACGGCGACACTATCGAGTCTATAGCCATGAAACAGCTTCTCAAAATACCGTTCGGAATCGGTGTAAAACTGTAGGTCCCAATCAGTGAGTGAAAACTGGAAAGTGCACAGCGCAGTGATTGTGAGAAGTTCTCCCCGGTCCCTTCATGGGATGTAATGGGAAGCCATGTATGTATGTATGTATATCCGTTTAAGTTATTTTCTATGTAATTTTTACGGAGAAAACATTTCAGAAACAGCAATTGTAGGGGAACGGTGGTTTTATACAAACAAAAGTAAACAAACTTTTACATAAGAGAAAAACTCACTCCAGAAAAAAGTTCAAATCAGCTGGGCTTGTGGTTCTACCATTTGTTTGTACCACGATACTATTTAATACTTTTTGTCATCGCTCTATTTATGACAAAGGAAAAACAATTATTTCAGTGAGCTAAATATTGATTTTTATTCAGTTGTATCATAACATTCAAACTAGTAGGTTGTCGTCGCTCTGTTTACGACAATATTACATATATTACATTCAGTGAGCTAAATATTGCTTTATTTATTTTAACAATATTAAATAAAATAAATAAATGGTTTCCAATTACATTCCACGAAGGAATCGGGGAGAGCTTCTCACAAGTGCGCTTTCTAGTTTTATTCTCACTGATTGGGACTTATAGTTTTACACCGGTTCCGAACGGTATTTTGAGAAGCCTTTTCATGGCTAACAATATTACATCTAATGTTAAAGCAGATGCAAGAAAAAAGAAAGTGCAATAGCAAAACTATTCTTTTCCAATGTAACATTTACTAATGTGTTCATAGAAATCGAACAGGTACCGTTTAACAAAAAGGTGTTAACACATCGGCCGTGAGTTTGAACACTCATTGATTTTTTTTTGAATTTATACTCTTGCTATGAATGTACAAGAATTTACCCACCGTGCATTGTCTATGCTCTCCTTTTCCACAATTGCAGCTACAATCCATCTATCCTTTCCACTTATTGAGCATGTGAATTGGGAAAATTCTGTTTGAAAACAATAAACCCCATGAACCTTTTAAGCGAAGACGAAGATGAGGGGGGCATTTTGGTGGTTACTTACTACCTTTTTAAAGAGTCCAAAAGTTGTTTTAAAAGGTTTATAGGCGATTGAACGCTCTACACGTATTTCAATACAAAAGTATCTGTTCCAGCTTATATTGCTTGGTTTGTGTTTCTGTTCTTTTTGGTAACATATGTCCAAATTACACATACTCATTTTGTAGTACTTTAGTTGGACACGCTTCTATTCGTATTCATACTATATTGACTGAAAATATCGTAACAACAGAATAAATAACGAAACGCGAATACGGACTTGCGAAATCAGGGACAGACTTTAAATACCCTACAATGTGTAAGATATAAGTGTGGTGTTTGTCGTATTTATACGATTTTAAATACACACTAAATTCTAAAAATGCCATAACACATAAATTAATACATTTGTTTAGACATACCACTCTTGACATGCGCGGCTCTTGTACGTGAGAACGGGGGTTCGATCCCTGCACTGACCACTTTACATTTCTTTCGACGACGGTCACCTCGCTTAGTGACGGTCGGTCGGACGGTCACCCTCCCAAACGAAATCTCAGATAACTGATGTTCGTTTGTGGACTGCAGTTGCGGGAAACGAACTTCTGTAAAGCCATACATGTCGATACATTTGGGAGAACCGAAAAATGTTTGCAGCAAACGAGTTATGAAAAACTTTAACTGAAAAAACGTTTGCGAGAAACGTAAAGCGGTTCCGCCAACGGTTATTTCAGTTACAGAAACCGAGTTCTAGTTACTTTGAAATAAAAAAACGTTTGCGAGAACTGAGAAATATTTGCAGTAAATGAGTTATGAGAAATGAGAGCTAAAAAAACATTTACGATAAACGAAAAACAGTTCCGCCAACTGTTACTTCGGTTACAGCAACCGAGTTCTAGTTACTCTACAGTTATCGAGTTATGAAAAATTAGAGCTAAAAAAACGTTTGCGAGAAACATTCCTTCTACATTATATTGTACATTATATCTTTTATTTATGGCTTCCATAAGCTCTTTTTTGTTTAAATTTTATGATTTGGTTTTACCCATAAAGTTTGTTTTAAAAAAAGTTGTAATTTTTTTCTATTTTTCACTGTCTCGTCTGTCTCGCCTTGCATTCAAATAACAACTAAAAGCGCAGCACACTACAGCGCGTCAATTGCCCATCCAAGATATATTAACAATATACGAGTGTGTGATCACTTTTATGTGTATGCGTGAGTGTGCATGCCAAACGAGTGGATAAGACTGTGTATACAGTCGACAGAATGAGAGAAATTTATGTTCTTCGTAATCTGCGCTCTCATTAGAAAAATGGCTAAATTCAGTTGTCGCAAAAGTAATTTTGAACGCGTTTGATGCAAATGAGAACTCGTTTGCGACGATATTATATACATTTGAGATATACGAGTTTATTTGGGAAAACAACATGAAAGGCTGCAAATTATAAATTAATACAAATCAATGAAAGTATTGTTGCGGCAACCGAACAATAAATGTTTTTTTCTTTGCGTTTAAAACTGCAGGTCCCAATCAGGGAGAGTAAAATTATTATTTTAGACATGTGTAACATATTGGATGCAACTTTTGAACGGAGAGTCGTATTTACCTAATTGTGACATCGCATGAAAATGCTCCAAATACCAGGACTACATACAAAGTTACGTCTGAAAGACCAGCAAATGCTCGCTACTTCGTGCGTAGATATACAGTAATACATATATATAAAAGTGTGTAGTGCAATTTTACCGCATTACATTTTTATCTTCGAAAAATATAGTAGTATATATAATTGACTTTGAAAAGTTAATAGAATAATGCCATATAGAGCTGCCATTCTTCTCATCTGACATTTCCTTTCACACTACTCGTGGTACGGTCGATACGATAGAGAGTTATTTGACGTAAATTGATTTACAAAAATTTTTGACGTAAATTTTTCATGTCGTTTTGATGAAAAACTGTGAAATGTAAACGTATTTTGGACTTTTTTGTTAGTATATGTTTGTGGTGTATTTACACAATATTTGTAGCACACAAAACGAAATGCCGTTGCTGTTTTCTTGTTGGTTGGTTTGAGCCATTGCCTCTATCTGGTAATATTAAAGCAATACTTTCCAACACGCACCGTCCATATGCAACACACCAAACTTCGTAAATTTGCTGAGTCAAATCGTTTTTCTACTATATGTCATTTCTCTATGGAAAAGTTCTTGCTGATAAAGTGTCATATGTTGAAATCAAAAAACAACGTTACTTAGTTGACATTACTTTCATGCATCTACTTAAAAATGTTTGGTCAAAATAATTTCACCACGCGACTTTTCGATGCATACAAAAAATAGCTTCTTAGTTGACGTCTTAATCTACATACACTCAACATTTCAGCATTATAGCCCTTCGCCTCAAATTAGAGCGGTTAGTATTCCGCGATACGCCCTGTAAGCACCTCTCATAAACTCCAAATGCAAAAAAATGTCCAAATGGCTAAAATTTAGGTGGGTGGACAAATTTTGTGTGCCAAAAATGCCGGGACTACTTCTACTGCATCAATATTTGTTACACAGTGCAACACAAAGAATGTAGCCATGTACGGACACCACTACGTGATCAAAGACCAAAAAAAAAGACCCGTGTCTGACAGTTTTGCCCAAAGTCATGCACTTTTTTTTATGGGCCCCCAAAGATTTGGGGCCTCGGTGTCATTTTTGCAAAAAAGTGATAATTTTGTCAGGCTCATATCTTGCAAACCGTACGGAATTTTGATTTACTCTCTGAGGGAAAGCTCTTGTCATAGAAATTGTGATTATATAAAATCTACAAAATTCATCTCTAAGGTCAAAATCGCAAAAAAAATATGAAAAATTCGATTTTTTTTTAAATTTTCCATATCCATAGGTAGCAAGCCGTTCAAAATCCAAGGAAACACTTAACTACAACACCATGGTGTCCGTATATGGTTATATTTCCATGACTTAAAAAATTGCACACAGTGTTATTAAACTACTCCAAATTTCATAAGTCTAGGTTCTAGTATTTGATTGATGTCAGTGGACACCCGATTGGAACGAAGTTCCTTTCGCTCTATATTATGTACTAGTTAGTTCCAACATACCTAAGGCGCCCGTTGAGAAATACGATAATTTAAATGGATTTTTAAGAAAAGATACTTTCTGTAAAATTATAAACTGTTTTTAAGAATTTTTTTTATCGATTGTATTTTTTTCAGGTCCTTTTTGTAAGAATATGTATTATACTTTCCCGAAAAGGTCCTTTTTCAAAGAGAGGTACTTCTTTTGTTAAAAGCTAATTTTTCAGATAAGGAACTATTTGTACCAAAGCCATAAAAGTATGAATTTTAGACAAAGAAGTACTTTTTTAAGAACAGATACTTCTTAAAGAAGTGGTACTCTTTTTAGGAAAAGGTTATTTTTTTAAGAAAATGTACTTATTTCAGAAAAGCTACTTGTCTCAAGAAAAGAAAAGAAAAGTTATCATTTTATTTTTAAGAAAAGGTACTTTTAAGAAAAGAAATTTTTGAAAGAAAATTAATTTTTTTTTAAGAGCAGGAATTTTATTAAAGAAATAGGATTTTTTTTTAAATTGGTTCTCTTCTCAAGAATAGATACATTTTTGAGAGTAGGTGCTATTCTCAAGAAAAGTTATTTTGTTTCACAGATAGGTACTCTTTAAAGAAAAGGTATTTTTTTAACAAAAGGAAATTTGTTGTAAGAAAAAGTACTTTTATAAAAAGGTACTTATTTTAAAAAGAAATTTTTAAGAAAAGTACTTTGTGTAAGAAAATTTACTTTTTTAAGCAAAGGTATTTCTGGCCGTCGGTGGTGCAATGGTTAGTGTGCGCGGCTCTTGTACATGAGATCCTGGGTTCGAACCCTCCTCTGACCACCTTCAAATTTCTTTCGGCGGCGGCCACCTCGCATAGTGACGGCGACACTATCGAGTATATAGCCATGAAAAAGCTTCTCAAAATACCGTTCGGAATCGGTGTAAAACTGTAGGTCCCAATCAGTGAGTGAAAACTGGAAAGCGCACAGCTCAGTGATTGTGAGAAGTTCTCCCCGGTCCCTTCATGGGATGTAATGGGAAACCATTTATTTATTTATTTTTTATTTCTTTAAGATAAGGTATTTTTTTAACAAAAGGTACTTTGTTTAAGAATATGAATAGTTATTTTTTTTTGAGGAAATTTACTTTTTTTAAGAAAAGGCACTTACTTAAGAAAATGTTATTTTTGTAACCTTTTTTCTCTTTGACTTTTCTATATTTTTTTTATCCAAACAACAGTACAGATTTTGCAGCGTGTGTACGGCTTCAGTTAATTTGTAAATTGCATTCTTGTAGACGGGTAAAAATAGGTATTTTTTTAAAATCCACTGAACGGTGCTGTGGGATACGTTCAATTGCTGAGCAATACAACGGATTGTGGTTGTCGAAGCTTGGTTCAGAATTTGTTCCACAGCAGCATCATTATCAGCCGAACGGCCTGAAGGAAGACGCACAGATGTTGTCACATTTTCCACTGCCCCAGGTTGTTCGAATACACTGCTGCAGTCGGAAATTTTATCAACATTCTAGTAAATTGTAATTGGTTAGTGGCAAGTGTACTGAGTTGATCGTTACCCATGAAATGTCTGTATCAAGTCAGATGTTTACCCGGTATCCCCTTGTGGTCAAGGTGGACCACAAGGAGTTTCGGTGTACACAATCGAACGCTTGATCGAAATCTACTAAGAGTAGATACAGAGGCGAGTGCAGATCTACTGATTGTTCGTTGTCGGCACACCAACGAACAGGCGTGAACACACGCCTGCTCCTTCCGCACAAGTTGCTCCACTACCGGCGAGATACTGAAGAATAGTGGTCGCCATTACGTTGCCTATTGCATTGAGCAATGTTATAACTATTCTATTCCTGCACAGTGTTAGATCACCTTTTTGATGTGTTAACATCTATAGGCACGGGTAGTGCAATCTACCAAAGTGAACACATGCAAACCGCGTTAGCATCACATACGTGGTTGGTGGACAACAATAGTCCCTGCCTGAAAATAAGTATGATGGTATTGATGTAGCAGCAGCGAGCAAACAAGCGGGTCGTCGTCGCCAAGGGGTATTGAATAGTATAGAGAACTCATGGAAAGAATTGTATAAGTCAAAATCACTGGCGAAAGATTCAAAACGTATTACTCTCTTTTCATCATAACTTGGTCCATTCATAATGTTGACGTGAAACATTTAAGATTTTTTTATTGTATTATGTAATAACATTATCGAAATGGTGAATTTTTATTGAAATATTCTATAAAGAGAATAAGAGTCGTTTATGCTCTTTTACTCAGACTCTCTACATGAGAGCGGAAAAAGAGCGAAATAAGTTCTCTATACCAAGATTTGCTTTGTTTATATTTCAACGGTTAACATAAGTTGTCAAAAGTTGTTTACTTATTGTTTTGATTCAAAGAAATAAAGCGATGTGGTTTATAGTGGAAAAGTTTATTTTCAAACTGTAGGGAAAACGCAAGTTTAAATATAAATAAATTTAGGAGCCCGTTGCCTTGCCACTGTTTTGTTTTTGCTCAGCCCGGCCACATTGGGCTTTAGTGCAGCTTCCTTTTCTCCCACTATATGTATAAATTGTTCTTGCGTTTGCCCATATATACCATTGTTCAAAATACGTTTGCAATATTATTGAAAAATATTTTGCACTAAATATTGAAATGACTCAAGTCACAAATAAAACAATAATACGTTACTGATTTGCTTCTGCAGCCGATAAATTTCCACATTTTGTTACCAATTAAATCATTAAGCCATTGACAGCTTATGCAAACCAAAGCGAAATCAAAATGGCTACAAAATCTGCTGCTTATACCTTTTCAATATATCTTGCTCTATACTATTCAATACTTTTTGTCGCCGCTCTGAAAAAACAAAAACAATTATTTCAGTGGGCTAGATATTGCTTTACTTATTTTAACAATATTACATCTAATGTTAAGCAGATGAAAGAAAAAAGAAAGTGCAATAGCAAAAAAGCCTTCAGCACAAAAACTATTCTCTTTTTTTATTTTCCAATGTAACATTTACTAATGTGTTCGTAGCAATCGAAGAGGTACCGTGTAACAAAAAGGTGTTAACACATCGCCCGTGAGTTCGAAGACTCATTGATTTTCTTACTACATAGTGATACCCACTCGCTCTTTTCACTCCATAGAGATTTTGTTGTCTATCAATGCACTTCTGATGACCGGCATAATGGCGTTTGCTAACGTTAATGCACCATATTTCAAAAGTTCCACTGGAATATTATCAGGACCAGAAGATTTGTATTCCTCCACTTTACCCAGTGGCGCCTCGATCACTACTTGCGACGGGGGTTCCGTTGAAACATCTCTTCCTCTTCACCTATTGTGTTGTAAAGAATTCACTTCATTGCTCAACTTGCTGATCTGGTGATGATATCTCCGTGTCATCAGTAGCTTTAAACGATGCAGTACTCCTAGTATTTTTGCCGCTCAGGATTTTAATAAAAACACTACACAATACTGAGGTTACCAGCGTTTGCAGCTTTTTCGGTTTCCTCGGCTATTCTATTCAGACGCTCTACGTCCTGATTGCCGATAGTCTGATTTTAATTGCATATTCAAAGTTGAGGTCTTCAGTCGTATACGCATATTGTGTAGGCGATCACGATTCAGAATTTCGTTCCAGGATTCTACACTAAGCCAATGTTTATTCACACATATTTTCTCACCAAGGACCTCCATGGCAATTTCCTTCAGCGTTCGAAAAATGCCTGACCACGTATTTTGGCTGTCCTGTTGCCAATTAGAGCGTAGGGTTTGATCGTGCAGCATTGCTATGGATGGCTCCTGCAGTCGGTCTGTATTGTCCTTAACGATTTTGCCTGTAATACCGTTGATAGCAAGGTGCCCGCTAAGAGTTAGTCGTCGCTATCAATATCAGCACAACATCTAGATTTGACGTCCTTCAAGGAACCCAGAAACACCTTGCTGATAAGTATATTGTCAAATTGATTGAAGGTTTGACCTTAAGGCGGTTGCCATGTATACTTGTGAATATTTCTATGGGGGATTTTGTTCTGCCGATAAAAAGTGGATGGCGAGTACAGATATCTGTAAGCCTGTCACCATCACATTGAACAGTTTCTCACAATTCAAAGGCAATGCCTTCTTATCATTTCCTGCAGGCTGTTGTGCCCACTTTGGCATTGAAATCTCTTCGAAATGTTTAAATGTCACCAATTGACAATGAGCTTACATCAAAATCAACTTGCCTATAGAACTTGTCCTTAACACTGTCCTCATCAGGGTCAGTACGAGCGTTGTCCTGTACCACAGAAATCCTCCAGAATTTCGAATTAAAACTCGCTATGATGATGCGATCAGATATAGCCTTGTATGATATTAGAGCATTTCTAGCCCTAGATGAAAGAAGAAGATACGGTGCGTATCATTGACTTAGTATTATATGAAGCAGTGACCAGATGGTAATTGAGACTTGCAACTATTAAACCTCAAGCCCACATTGTAGCATTCCATAACTCATTTACCCTGTTCGAGCCTCGATTTTTCGGAGAGAGTTCTTACATTCCAGATACCAAACACAAACCGTTGTTTAAAGCCAAATGTCGTTAACGAGGTGGGATTTTGTTTCTCTGAATTTATTGACTTTTCTATAATGATTGAAGTTTGAGACCAGTGAGTCATTAGACCACCGCATCCGATACTAGTGGTGGGTCCGGTGCAACCTCTAGGCAGCCATACACCGTGTATTAGAGGGATATTTTTGTGAAATGTTGAAAAGTTTTGTGCCACAAAAACAAAAGATTTTCAATTTATCATTTCTAATATTTCTCAAAAAGATAAATATAACCTACAAATAACCTTTAGATCCAATAAAAGTGATGGTACATATTTGCACAAAGAAAATTATTTACAATGAAGTATTTAGCCGATTCGTCGATGGCCACCTAGAATTCGCCCTAACAGTTTTTGCTTTATTGTTCCCAACTCCGTTGCTGTCCACATATACTCGTATTTCATCCAACACCGGCGTCCACATAATAGGATATGGGTGTTTTGGATATGTTTTCCACATTTGCCGTACTTTTTCTACATTCATATATGATGATGTCGTTCTTGTTGTTGTTGCATGGACAATATTTCCCGTTCATCCAACAAAAATTTTCAATCGTTGCCTTTGTTTTTGCTATTGTATCTCAGTCTACCAGTTGTTGTTGTAGACATTAATAGACATGACGAAAAAATAACATTTAAGAGTCAATAAAACTTGTTAACGCCGTAATTGCCGGCAATTTATTTATTTCACTTCATATTGTTGTTGGTTATAGCCCAAACATGGGATCTGATGCTGGATGCTGCTGCTGTTGCTGCGTCTATGAAACGGCTGAGAGTGATGATTTTTTCTCTGCTCCATTTTCGTTTGCGACATGTAGCGAATAGACGGACATGCTTACAGTGTGACAGAATTTGTAAAATATTGGAAAGAAAATAAATGTGCAGAAAACGTAAGTTATATTTAAAATCTATCCAAAAATTTAACTAGACGAAAGGTATATTTTAAGAACCAAAACTCACTGCAGTTATATGTTTTGTGTCAAAGAATGTAGCTTGAGTCGGAGTTTTATAAGTCACCAGATTCGATATTTGGGTAATTGGTCCTCTAAGTTTTTAGACACTTGAAATTCCTGTCATGTTTATTCCGGTTAGATGAAAAAATTTAAATACCCCAGGTGAGATTTGACCTCACATTCACTGGGCGATCGTTTAAATTTGTGTGTATCATCATCCTCAGTATTGTCCAGCCCATTAGGCCACCACAGTTTGTATTCACACTTTTCACTTTCCGCTTTTTCGTTATCATGGGACTTCTCGGGTACTTCCTATATTTTTGATGTGCTAACATCTATAGGCACGGATAGGGCAATCTATCAAAGTGAACACATGCAAACAACACAGTGCGTTAGCATCACATACGTGATTGTTGTAGAACAAAGCCTCTGCTCGAAAATAAGAATGATGGTATTGATGTAGCGGCAGCGAACAAACAATCAGTTCGTCGTTGTTAAGTGTAGTGAATAGTATAGAGAACTCATGGAAAGAATTGTATGATTCAAAAGCACTCGTGACATCTGGCGAATGATTCAAAACGTATTACTCTCTTTTTGTCATAACTTGGTCCTTTCATAATTTTGATGTGAAACATTGACGGCTTTTGAAACATTTATGCATTTTGTATTGTTTTATGATCTTTTACTCAGACTATCTACATCAGAGTGGAAAAAGAGTGCAATAAGTTCTCTATACTATTCACTACTTTTTGTCGTCGCTCTGTTTATTACAAAACAAAAACAATTATTTCAGTGAGCTAAATATTGCTGTATTTATTTTAACCATTTTACATCTAATGTAAAAGCAGATGTAAGAAGAATGAATGGCCTTAGCAAAAAAGCCTCCAACACAAACAATATTCTCTTTTTTATTTTCCAATGTAACAATTACTAATGTGTTGATAGAAATCGAGCAGGTTCCGTGTAACAAAAACGTGTTAATATAAAGCCAGTGAGTTAGAACACTCGTTGATTTTTTCTTGTGTTTTTGTGCTTTCGAGTTGTTCTTATTTCCATATTAATCGTTAACTTAGCTAATTAAAAATAAACTACTTTAGGGTTTTGAAAATTGTTCAAGGATTTCATCGCGTCGAGGCAGTTATTAGATATACTCGATCTAGTTTAATTTTCGACATAAGTGTGCGATGAAAAACCACTGATTTAAATTTTTGTAGCAAGAATGCTGAAATTTATTAAGTTAAGGGCGAGTTTCACACTCGTCATTTAAAAGCTCACAGACATTTTTCATATTAAATGACATTTAAATGACAAGTGTCGGGCATTTAAACTACATTTAAATGGAGAATTTGCAACTGTGAAACTGGCCATAAGTATCATATATTTCCACAGTCTAGCCGATAGCTTCAACATGGTTGGTAAAACTGGTATTAAAATTATATCCAAACGTGAACCAATATGACGTACATATATCCAAAAATTATCATGCTGGCATACGAAAGCACTCATATTAGACATCGTTAAACTCGGTTGATATTTACACTCTATAGAACCGAAGTACTAATCGTTGGTAGAATTTGTTTGGGGGCTATGTCGGAACAAAGCCCACATGCTGAATAAAACGGCCTCTGTAAGATATTCTCCCAAACATATTCTGCACGAACCATGTATACGTTTGGAACACACTTCAAACATTTATATGTTTGCAAGTCCTAAACTCAGGAGTATTTAAATGCAAACATTAGCATGTTTACTGCCAAATATTCATGTTTTGACGTAGAAATATATGTGCGCTTCATCGCAAACATCCATATACTTACGTGGAAGCATTCGTGTGTTTCGCCCAAACCTCCATATTCTTACATAGCAACATGTGCGTATTTTCTCCCAAACATAATAATATTAAGAAACGAATTATTTTTTCTTTATTTATTATAATTAATTTTATCAATATATATCAACATTTACTTATATCAATTATTAATACAAAAAATTAAAAGATTTAATTGATTTCTACATTTACTTGCGTTGAATGCATTATTAGTTTTGTTTTGAATCTACTGCTCTGTTGTTTCTGCTTTCTTTGTTGTCTCTCACGTTTTTGTCTTCAGAAGGTTTCAACTATGCGTTGGTTATCACTTTGGGTTGGCAATATATTTATATGCAAATCTAGTTCAGGCAGCACAAGCGTGTATTAATTACTTGTGTTTTTGTAATTATATTTCACAAAACGTCCGCCATTCTGATTGTTGCACACATAAATATATATACGAAACACATACACAAAGCCCAAAGCAACTTTACAAACCATTTAACCATCCGAGCGTTTTCAGGAATTCAGACAGAAAAATGCAGATACACACTTACAAAATATAAACATGCGTTGCCCCTCTTTTATTCTCTTGCTCTCGAGAGAGCGTAAACAACAGACACGGCTCTATTTGTATCACAAACACAGATATATTTGGGTCGTAAACACATATGTTATAACGTATTAATCATTGTGTCTCAAACATGTAATATTGAATAGCAAACACAATGCGTTTGGGCACAAGTATATTATATTTGCAACAAGCTCCAAACACATGTTATATTTGAATCCAAACAACAATAAACGACAGATTTTTCAGCGTGCAATATGACCGAGTTTCATCATTAAGCAATCATCATTTTCCGTTGAAATCGGTTAGTGCAGGGGGTTTTTTATATTCCATGCCGATGTTTTTTACCACCATTTTTATTTGGTTGACATTTGTCAGTATGTATTTGACAGTTATGCAGAACAGCGTGCTGAAGTTATTAACACATTTTATCTAAATAATCGTTCAACTCTAAAAACACGAAGAATTTTGCGGGATTTTTTGATTTAAATAATGTGCCGAGCAGTGGCCGTCGGTGGTGCAATGGCTAGTGTGCGCGCCTCTTATACATGAGATACTGGGTTCGACCACTTCTCTAACCACCTTAAAGTTTGTGTCGGCGGCGGTCGTGTGTTTGGAGCTCGTAGCAAATATGGTATACTTGTGCCCAAACACATTGTGTTTGCTATTCAATATTAAATGTTTGAGACACAATGATTAATATGTAATAAAATTTGTGCTTGATTCCAAATATAGCTTTGTTTGTGATACAAATGCTGCTGTGTTTGGTGCAGAGTTTACTTTCTTTGCTTTAGTCTGTCGAGAGAAAAATTCTAAAGGCCAGACAAACATAGAGTGTCGTCACCCTAAGTGTCCTCACCCTAAGTGTCTTCACCCTAAGTTACTGTTGTTTTACAGTATACTGTATTTTTGCACTATTCTTTTAATCAGGAATTCATAAATATTCCTGAATATGTATACAAATGAATTGAGGGTTTATGTTGACTGATCTGTTGCGTTTTAGTTTCATGAATTAAGTCACCAATCGTTCGTTTGGAAGGTAACACACGAATGGCTCCACGTAAAAGTATGCATCTTTGCAAGTTAACATATTAGTGGTTGCATTTAAATATAAGTGAGTTTAGGACTTACAAACTTATGAATGTTTGAAAAATGTTCCAAACATATACAGAATGTGTTTGGGAGAATATGCTACAGATGTCGTTTTTTCTTAGGATGCATTCAGCGTATTGTAAAAAATTTTGAACCTTTGTATACACTGGGAGATAAACTAAAGTGTAACCGAACTCGGCACAAAAGCATTATTGTGCCGAAGAGCAATAGCTACCGTAAAATGCCAAAATTTTTTACAAAATTTGGTTAAATAAGCACACATTTGCGCAGTGACCAAAGGCGGCAATTTAGCCGATATTACATTTCATACATAATTGTTATAAACCAAACTTTCATGCAATAAAATATTATTAAAAAATGTCGTACCGTTTAAGATTTATTACAAAAACAACGTCGGTCGGGAACATAAAAAACAACGTGTAGATAATTCGGGTTTGCCGAGATCATTTCATTGAAATCCCAGGATTCGGGATTTATCACCCTCAAATTATTCCAGAACGACATCACTTGAGAATTAAAAACGTTTTTCTTTATGTGCCTTGCTAGTACTTCTGGATCGATCAAAGTTACTCACAATATGTAAGCTATGATCCTTCCCTTTTTCTTTCACATTCTGAAAGCCCTAGCTCAGGGAACAGAATGAATCTTCGGATACTTGAGCAATTTCAGCAAATATCTGCCTACTACGAGGTAAGAATGGATTAGGTATCGGCTAGGATCGTTATTAATTAACACAGATCCTGGATGTGCAGAATCGGCATTTGTTCACTTTGTGATCGGGATTCGATGGCTATCTCGAACATCCGACATTACCGGATAATGTCGACATTCCCGAAAATCCAAACATTCCCGAACATTCTTACCAAAGCGTATCCAGGCCACAGCTATTCGACATGGCAGATGGAATGTGATAGCGAACAGACTAGATGTGATAACAAGCAACCAGAAGCAAACTATAATTACTTATACTCTTTGTTTGCACTACTGAGAGCTAAGTTATATTGTACGTAGGTAGCATCGAACGAAAATACGCATTACCTTTTATTTCTATCCGTTTTACGTCCAAACGAAGACTAACATAAAATACACGCATAAAATACGGCCACAGCGACATTATGCAGGAACCATGTACATGTTTGCAATCATTGTTTTCGTGAATTGAAGATCTTCTGCGTTTTGTTTCTTTATTGTCTGTCACTTTTTTGTTTTCAGCAGTTTTCAACAAACAAAGTCTCATTTGGGTAACAAATACATATCACATATTACAACCTATTAATCATTGTGTCCCAAACATCTTATATTGAATAGCAAACGCAATGTGTTTAGACACAAGCATACTATATTTGTGACAAGTTACAAAGACAAATTTTCCAGTGTGTAGCAACTCAAACTCCACGAAATTTCCAACTACATCGGTGACCGCAGCAGAACGTTTGGGACGGAATGGAACTCTTAACTATTATTCTGATTTACTCATCGTTGACTAAATGGAGATATTTGGCAGCAGTTAAAAGAATACCTAGGCCAAATTATTGAGTTGCGAATCATCGTTGATCAACGATCAAACATAATTTAAACTCTGAATTAAGTTCTTAGTTTAAAAGTTGATTTCTGTTTAAACAGCAACATTTCGGCAGTTAAACTATGATCAAGCTCCTGTATGATTTTGACAGAAACAATAAAATCATATCATTTAACTCGTCATGCAGTTAACATAACATCTGTCAAATATCTTTAAATATTTTATATTTTATTGTGTTACTTTTCTTTTGAAAATAGCGTCAGCTTCGTGCCACTGTAACGATTAGACTCTAAATATATAAATTCCGGCAATTTTTCGTGACATTTGCCACGGTTGCCATATAAGAAGTAAGACTATTTGACAAAACACTGAAAAACTCTTTTCGTAGTTAAAGTCAGATTAAACATGAATCAAAATAAACTAATTACGAATTTAAACAACCACTCAAAAATTAGGCCTTAATGTTACAAATCAAGATCCAAGTGCGACAGTTAGTCTTTACTTCCCTGGGCTTTTCTGGGTGCTGAAGTTAAATTACAGCAGCATGAACAAGGTGATGTAGAATTACAAACTAATTATTACCCCATGCAAATATAAATATTCCATTTTATAAAAATTTATATTTGTCGACCATTGTCTTCAATTTTGACAAATATAATAAGTTAATCTCGAGGTTTAGTATTCCACTTTCTGACACGGTGCCTCCACCTACACGCTGAAAAAAAACAGTCCCAGTAATATATTTCCGGAACTATGTATATGTTTGCAAGCATTGTTTCCACGAATTAAAGATCTGCAGCTTTTTGGTTTCTTTGTTGTCTGTTCCGTTTTAGTTTTAAGCAGTTTTCAACAAGGTATACCACATTTGGTTCACAATAACATATAAATAGTATATTTTATTAATCATTGAGTCTCCATCATATAATATTGATCAGCAAACACAAACATGTTTGGGTACAAGTATACTACATTTGCGATAAGCTACAAATACGTAATCACTGCTTCAAAACCAAGTGTTTTATGTGCATCCAATGTTATTCGGTTCCAGGAAATACTCCCAAAGGAAATAACGCTCAAACGACAAATGAAATTATTATGTTTAAACCTTTGCTATACCACCGGTTAGCGAGTTTTAACAAAGTACTGTCTGTGGTACAATAGCAAGTGTGCGCGCCTCTTGTACATCAGATCCTGGTGTCTATCCCTGCTCTGACCACCTTAAATTTCTTTCGGCGGTAGTCACTTCGTTTAGTGAGGGCGACACTACCGAGTTTCTCAAAATACTGTTCGGATGCAGTATAAAACTGTAGTCCCTAATCAGTGAGTAGAGGGCGGATCAATAAGTCCGTGATTTTTCGAACTTCCCTCGTATCTAGATGAAATGCACCACTGCCCCCATCAAGTACCACCTGTTAATAGACTACTGTCAAATTTTGACTAAATTCCGTCATTTATTTTGCGTTTAACAGCTGTTGAAAACATACAAACTCGTGAATTTTTTTTAAAATGGAAAAGTGAATTTCGAGTGCTCATTAAACATAATTTTTTGCGAAAAAAACCCGTAAATCAAAGCAAGCAAAAGCTTGATAAATACTATGGTGACTCTGCACCATAGATTTCAATGGTAAAAAAGTGGTTTACTGACATTCGTTGTGGTCGCACAAGTACAAATGCTGCTAAACGTTCTGGATGGCCAATTGGGGTCAATACTCGTACACCCGAAAATGTCGAAAAAATCCACGATATGGTATTGGCCGATCGAAGTGCAAAAGTGCCTTAGATTGTTGATGCCATAGGCATTTCATATGGCAGTGTGGTTTTGATTTTAAATGATATTTTGGGTTTAAGAAAGCTTTCTGCAAGATGGGTGCCGCGTTTGCTCTCCATTGACCATAAACTTAATCGTGTATCAACTTCAAAGGATTGTTTGTGGTTGTTTAACCTCAATACGAAGGAGTTTATGCTGCGTTTTGTAACTGTGGATGAAACGCGGATCCACTACATCACTCCGGAGACCAAGCAGCAGTCTAAACAATGGGTGTTTCCGGGTGAACCATCTCCGAAGAAGGCCAAGGTAAGTTTGTCGGCCAATATGTTGATTGCAACAGTTTTTTTGGATGCACGCGGGATAATCCACATCGATTACCTTCAAAAGGAAAAAACAGTAAACGGCGAATGTTATGCCAACTTTTTGGATGGATTTAACGAGGATCTAAAAAAAAGTCCAAGAAAAAAATTATTTTTCGTCAAGATAATGCACGGGTGCACACGCGTATAGTATCAATGGCAAAATTCCATGAATTGGGCTACGATTTGGTACCTCATCCGCCATGTTCTCCCGATTTAGACCTCGAAAAATCCTATTTTTTAGAAGGGATACAAAAATTGGAGAAACGTTGGACTATGTCTATTGAGTTGAATGGAGATTATGTTGAAAAATAAATTATTATTTTTTTGCAAAAAAAAAAACTCTGTTTCATTCACAAAGTCACGGACTTATTGATCCGCCTCGTATAAAACTACAAATCGCATAGCTCACTGGTTGTGACAAAATTTCCCCAATTCCTTCATGGGATAGACTGGGAAACCATTTTGTTTTAACAAAGGACCTATTTTTATATGCCCACAAACTTTTACTGACACAATAACTGAAGCCTAGAGAACATTTGGAACGATAATAATACAGAGTGTTAAAATATAGTATTGAACAGCGCGATATGGCCTTCATGTTCACTGAACAGACGGCATTGTGGTACGTCGCACGGCTTCAATTCCCGCCCCAGCTGTATTTTGTATGATTTTATACCGAGGTGCTTACTTAAATTCCGCCAGTTGGTCGAGTAACACAAAGCCGTTTGCTGCGACGGATGGACATATCACGATCTTCATAAAACTGGCAGCAATAATCTCCTCTGTACGCACTTTACGGATTTGGGTTGGTGGAATAATGTCGAATAGAGTGAAAATAATGGTGTTCCATAACATCCAATGAAGGGATTGGGGAGAGCTTCTCAAAATCAGTAAGCTGTGCGCGTTCTAGTTTTACACTCACTCATTGGGACCAACAGTTTTAGACCGGTTCCGAACGGTATGTTTGAGAAGTTTTTCAAGGCTAAATAATCGATAGTGTCGTCATCACTATGCGAGGTGACCGTCGTCGAAAGAACTGTAAGGTGGTCTGAGCAGGGATCAAAGTCACGTTCTCATGTACAAGAACCGCGCACACTAGCCCTTGCACTACCGAAGGTGCGAAAATGGTGCCAAATTTTGGCACAATGTCTTGAATGAAATATGCTCGATAGGACGACCATAAAATGGACGTAACTTGCAAAACACAATTTTTCACAGAGCCCGAATTTTGATGATAAAACTCAATGAGCGAGCAAGCGTTGTTCGTCTACTCATGAGTTCATGACAAGGCAAACTGAACATTTTTGACTTTGACACGAACTGGCGGAAACTTAACAGTGAAAAACCAAATAGAAAAAATAATCACCCGTTATAAAGCGGATCAATAAGTCCGTGACTTTTTGAATGAAACACAGTTTTTATGGCACAAAAAAAATGTTTTTCAACATAATCTCCTTTTAGCTCAATACACTTAGTCCAACGTTTCTCCAGTTTTTGTGTCGCTTCCAAAAAATTGGATTTTTTGAGGTCCATAAAATAGGCATTTGTTTGATCAATAATTTCATCGTTGGAGCTAAATCTCCATTTCGTTAGGTTTGGAAATAGGAAATGGTCACTGCGGGCTAACTCCGGAGAATATGGCGGATGAGGTACCAACTCGTTGCCCAATTAAACAACTCCAAACAATCCTTTGAAGTTGTCACACGATTACGTTTATGGTCAATTGAGAGCAAACGCGGCACCCATCTTACGAACAGCTTTCTTAAACCCAACTGATCATTTAAAATCGAAACCACACTTCCATCTGAAATGCCTATGCCATCAACAATACTTTTCGATCCCCCAACACCAAATCGTGGATTTTTTCGACATTTTCGGGTATATTGACCTCAATTGGCCGTCCAGAACGTTCAGCGTCATTTGAACTTGTGCGAACACAACGAGTGTCAGTAAATCACTTTTTTTTACCATTGAAATCGACGTGCAGAGTCCCCATAGTGTTTATCAAGCTTTCCCTTGATTTAATTGTCGGTTTTTTCGCAAAAATAATGCTTAATGAGAACTCGAAATTCACTTTTTTCCATTTCAAAAAAATGCGCGAGGTTGTATGTTTTGACCAGCTGTTAAACGCAAAGTAAATGGCGGAACTTGCTCAAAATTTGACAGTAGTTTATCAACAGGTGATAGTTGATGGGAGTACTATTGCATTTCATATAACTACGAGGGAAGTCACGGACTTATTGGTCCACCCTCAATAACAATATTACTATGTATAGAAAGTTTAAATTAAAGATTCACGAAGAACATAGAGTGGAAAAATAATAATTGAAATATAATATTGAACTACCCGCGGCATTTACATTTTTTTCACTAACCGAAGAAAACATGATCTGTTACAGCCTTAAAGGAAATTACAACTTTGAACTACGTAATATTTCTCCCAATTTTTATATTTTTACTTGGTTGTAAACGCTGGATTCAAAAAATTTACATTTTATTTACATAAAGTTGAAATATAGTATTTAACTGAAACATCGTATGCGTTTGACCTGTAGAATATGGCCCGACTTATTTTTGGAAAATTTAATATACATATATTAGTTTGTTTCAAAATCTGAATTCAGAAATATAGTTTGTTGCTTACTTAGAGAACAAATATAATGTGGTTTCAACCCTAGGAGTAAATGGTTTCCCAAAATCAAACTTTTAGGTGGTTATAAATCATTGATTCAGAAAGTTTTATTGTTATTTATGTATAGTTATATGAAATATATTATCCAACTAAATTCTGGGATTATGTCCTCGAAGAAGGGCAAGTAGGGAGTTATAATGAGGGACGGGGGGGTTATGTCTGGTCACCAAGGATGAGATGTGTGACCCTTGAATACACTGACAACCCTAGACAACTATAAGACACCGCAGATCTAATCGACATTCTTATCTGATTCCTCTTAAATGGTGTGTTTAGTTTCCTATAACTGAGCAAGCCAATTTATCACCTATCAAACTTTCTGCCTCGACGTCTCAGCTTTTACGAATTTTCCCCTGTACGACCACATGTTATATTTTCCCGTACAGCATTCTCATGTTCTGACACACTGTCTTGTAATTCTGTTATCCCTCCTTTTGTTCCACATCTCATGTGAGTGTATTCACTCCGATATGTGTGAATGTATTTGTTGGCCATTATTTATATTTGTTAAAACTTTTGGTGTCCATTGCCTGGGGACGTTTGAAAGGGACGATGCGTCGCGTTGCTTTTCACATCCCGTCCACAATGTTTGACTGTGGCGTTTTTCTGCGTGTTTCGGGTGTCTCTGTTCAACCGTGATTGAGTGTTTGCCTTAAGAGGGGGCCACGGGTGGATGGTGGGATTTTTTTCTGGTTAATTTATGTGTGAAAAAATAAATGAAATCCTTTAGGATTTAGTTAAGGTTTAACAATGTGAATTTTATTGTATTTTAATTGTGCAAGTAAAGTAAGTATTTCTTTATTAAGACCCATAAATTGTTGGTCTAATCCTTTGTGCTGGCAGGAAAAACGTGTAATATTCAACAGTTTGGGGAGACACAGATATAGGGAACAGGTGGGGAAGTTATCCCTAATAATGAATATAAGGATATATGAACAAAACTGGTGAATATAACTGGAGTCCACTTCGGTTAAAATCTGTGTATTGTAAAGATTTACAATTTTTATTTCAAGAAGAAAATATGTATGAACTCGAAATAATGAAAATAGATCTCATACTTGTTAAACGGTTTAATTAAATAAAGAAGTACGTTTACATGCTAGCTCGGATTCGTTGGTCCAACTCATTATTTCGAATTTGGATAAATTCAATGCTTTGGAAGGCCGTTTTTATTCAGCATTGGAGGGTCAATGACCACATCTGGCTAGCATCGGTCTGTATACCCCATGAAGAAGCTAAGTGATATGTCTGAAAAAAATAAAATTAGTCTCACCCCTTTTGCGGATGCTTCTGCGAGCCACCAAGTACCAACATAAATGATAGAAGATAGACAACAGGACCTTGATGTAACCTTTACAACACAGCACACCGTTGTTTTGACATTAAATTGGCAGCGTCAGGTGAGCATTCATTTTCCGACCTTCGTTACATACACGCTGAAAAAAATTTTTTTTGTTGTTGTTTGGATTCAAATATAAATATAACTTGTGCCCAAACACATTGTATTTGTTATCAATATAACATGTTTTGGACACAATGATTAATAGGTTATAACATATGGAATTGTGACACAAATGTGGCTTTATTTGTTGAAGACTTATGCAAACACTGCTGTCTGTCACGATAAAGAAACAAAAAGCTGCAGACCTTCAATTCACAAAAACAATCCCTGCAAACATGTACATGGTTTCTGCAATATGGTGCTGGGGCCGTTATTTTTCATCATGCAATTGCAATAAGTTCTACAGGCAGTGATGTGATTCACGGCTTAATCAGAAGACTATTTAAGTGGCCGTCGGTGGTGCAATGGCTAGTGTGCGCGGCTCTTGTACATGAGAACGTGGGTTCGATCCCTGCTCAGACCACCTTACATTTCTTTCTACGACAATCACCTCGCTTAGTGATGGCGACACTATCAAGTACTTAGCCATGAAAATGCTTCTCAAAATACCGTTCGGAACCGGTGTAAAACTGTAGATCCCAATCAGTGAGTATAAAACTAGAAAGCGCACATCTAACTGATTGTGAGAAGCTCACCCCAATCCCTTCATTGGATGTTAAGGGACACCATTTATTTTTGTTTAAGTGGGACACGGAGAATGGGCTGGGTGTAAACGCGGAGAAACCCGAGTTCGTACCTTTTATCAGGATATATGCGTGTAATTCTCGACAGAAGACTTATTTATTTATTTTATTTATTTATTTATCAAGTCAAATACTACGAGCATCATATGGTGGAAATCATGTATATTTCCGCAAGCATTGTTTCCATGAAATGAAGACCTGGTGCCTGTTTGATTTAGTTTTGTCTGTCACGTTTTTATTTTCAGCAGTTTGCAACCAACAAAACTAGATTTAGGTCATAAAAACACATATTACGACCTACGGGTATTACTGATTGTGTCTCAAACATTTAATATTGAATAACATCCAAAATTTGATTGCACACAAGTCTAATATAGTTGTGTGTACAAACACGTTATATTCGTATCCAAAAACCAAAAAATTCAGATTTTTCAGCGTTTATGAAACTCAGTGGTGTGTCGAAACTCAGTGGTCTTATAATCGTATAAAGGGACCTTCAGAGGACGATGGGGTTTATCCCCGAAAATAATAATATTTGACCAATGTCTGTAGGTATTAGAGAAATCAGGGAAAGGGTTAATGCCAAATATCTGGGTGTGATTCTCGACAGAAGGCTTAGTTGCAAGCCAAATACTGTGGTCAGGATGAGTCTAGGCTCAGTAGTTCTTTATGCTCTTAAAGGGGACTTCGGAGGATGATGGGGCTTTTCCCCGAAATTAATTTAATGGATATATACTTGGGGGCCGGTACTGCACAACTCAACATCTATTGCCCGTCTTTAGAACAGCAAAGCCGCCGAAGCCCATGGATTACAGGCGGAGCTGTTTAAGGCTGGCGGTGATGAGCTGATTAGGTACATGCATCCGCTCATTAGCAAAATTTGGTTAGATGTATGCATTCCCGGCGATTGGAGTCTCAGTGTACTGTGTCTCATATTTGAAAAGGTCACCCGAGTCTCTGTGCCAACTAAAATAAAAATAAATGGTTTCCCATTACATCCCTTGAAGGGACCGGGGAGAACTTCTCACAATCACTGAGCTGTGCGCTTTTCAGTTTTCACTCACTGATTGGGACCTACAGTTTTACACCGATTCCGAACGGTATTTTGAGAAGCTTTTTTCATGGCTATATACTCGATAGTGTCGCCGACACTAAGCGAGGTGACCGTCGTCGAAAGAAATTTTAAGGTGGTTTGGAGCAGGGATCGAACCCAGGATCTCCTGTACAAGAGGCGCGCACACTACCCATTGCACCACCGACGGTCCAACTACTGCCAACTACTGTGGAATAAGTCTTTTCTCCATAGCACATAAAGTTCCATCAAGTATAATGTGCGAACGATTAATACCAATTATCGCTGTCCTGATTGGACCGTACCAGTGTGGCATATGCCTGGGAAATCAACAACTGACCAGATTTTTACGTTACGCAAAATCTTGGAGAAGGCCCATGAAAAACAAACCGACACCTATCATCTATTTGTCGATTGTAAGGCGACGATGGCACGCTGCGGAAGGAACTCTACGAAGCAATGCCTGAGCTTGGTATTCCTGCAAAACTCATATGCCTTTGCAGGATGACCTTGACGAACACCGTACATGCAGTGAAAGTTGGTAAGGATCTTACCGAACCTTTCGAAACTAACTGAGGCCTCAGGCAAGGCGACACCCTATCGTGCGATCTCTTTAACATCTTTATGAGAAAAGCTGCAGTCAACATGAATAAAACCTTCAGCAGCAAAAGTCACATGCTGCTCGCGTATGCTGATGAAATAGATATCATTGGGCGCACAATGAGAGATGTTACTGCGATGCAGTCAGCAAAAGTGGGTGTGACAGTAAATGAGGACAAGACAAAATTAATGGTTTAAGCGAGTAGAGCCTCCACGCGATTAGACCAAAGCGTGGACGTTGATAGCCGTTATATTTTCGAGGTGGTGGAGGAATTTATATAAATCGGATCTGCCGTAAGCAAAAACAACAACGTCAGCCTTGAGATCAAGCGGAGAATTGTGCTTGCGAATAAATGTTAGAGATAAAGCCTGCTCTCGAGTAACAAAAGTCCAGCTATACCAGACTCTCATACAACCCGTCTTGCTTTATGACGCAGAATCCTGGGTCTAATCGCAAGCAGACGAACCATCTCTAGGAGTCTTCGAGACAAAAAATTCATACTGCACTACGGCGAGTATCGGATAAGCTACATCCCGACATTGACACGCTTAAGCCGATCAAAGTAACGAGATTACGCTAGCTAGGCCGTGTCAGTAGAATGGATGAAGACGAACCAGCACGAAGGGTTTTCGAAATCAAACTCGAAGAAAAATGACAAAGACTCCGCTGGAGGGATCAGGTTGACAAATTTCTACTTACACTTTGTATTGCCAACTGGAGAGATAAGGCAAAAGATCCAGCTGGTTGGCTTAATATGTTATCTTCGTTTTTTAAGGTGCCTGACCGCCCGGGGTTGCTTGAGACACGATAAGTAAGTAATTCGGGACCCCGTCTAAGACATTCTTCGCGATGGACCACCAGCCGGTATGGCAAGACGCGATTTGTAGGGTTATGCAGCAACCCGCAATAGAAGTCAATTATATGATACCCACTTCTACCTTTTAAATAAATTTCTCCACGCAAGTTCCAGACTGGCAGAACGAGAAGGGACATACTTATCTCAGGTAATATAAAGTATTTAGGCTTCTGCACTGACGGTACCAAAGTAGATTGGAAATAGGTTTGAGTGTCTATTCTAAACAGGTGGATATAGGCTGTGCCTCTGCCTGCGACGAAACGTTGTCATCAAATACGGTATCAACATCTAATCTCAGCACTCTGTTCTCCTGACTTTTAGAACTGACAACAATTTTGCCGCATCTCTAAATGAGATGGTCAAGCAGTCCAATATCCACCTTACCTGGGCGCCGGACTACAGGACGACTACAGTAAACCATGAGCAAGTTAACTGACGAGATTTGGACTACTTTACCTGTTTACCTGGATATGCGTCACACGGCTATCCCCATTTGTGCATGCAACCTCATGCTTTAAACCGAAGCTCTCAAACAAATGAATGGATCTTGATCTGGCGGCACAAAATGCAAATACATATCATTAAACTTGATATGTAGTCCTAGCAGGATATCTTTACTTTAGTAGCTGTGATTACTGAACGCAGTTTAATAAGTGGATACACGTCGAGACGTACAAATTCAGCCCAATTATTATGAGGAGGATGACGAGGCGGATGAAACCATTGAACCGGTCGTTTGTATTAAAGGGACACAATATGTAGAATGTTAGGTGACGTTGGACCTAACAGAGACGCATAGAGTGAAATGTTGACCACGCAGTAAAAAGAAGTCATTGGGTGCCAAATCAGGGCTGTACGACGAACGACCCATCAATTCGACATGTTTAGTGCTCAAATAGCTCATTGTTGCAGCAGATGTGTGAGAGCTCGCATTGTCTTGATGCAAACTGATCTATCTTCTCTTACTGTTTTACCTTATTTCTTCGAACACTGTTGGCAAACATATGATGGTATACTACTCCATATTGACTGTACTACGTTCCACTGAAGGCACTGTGGCCACATGTGCGTTTATTCCGGAAAAAACACCATCATTTGCTTCGATATTCTTCTTCCACGTACAACTTTTGTTGGAATTAGCTCGCCTTGAAAGACCCATAAGCTCAATTGCAGTTTTGTATCGGCCTCATATGCATAGGCCCACAATTTGTCACCTGTGACGATGTTATTCACTGTATTTGAGCTACCGCGGTTGCATTCTTTCAACATTTCTTTGCTCCAATCGACACGAGCCTTTTTTGGAGTATTCGTCAAATTATGTGGGATCCATCGAGAACAAATCTTTTTTACGGCCAAATGAACATGCAATGTCTCATTGATGGTTGTCATACTAATGCCGAAGGATGCCTCAATCTCACGAAATGTCACATGTCGGTCGTGATTTATAAGTTCACGCCCAGCATTGATGGTTTTCGGCAAAAACGACCGAAGTAGGACGACCTTCACGAAATTCATCCTGGAGCGAACGATTTCGACGACTGAACTGTTGGTACCAGCGATTTACAGTGTTTTATGATCGTGGTTCATCGCTAAAAGTCGCAACAAGTTGATTGAC